>PYXC01001539.1:37500-180000 GCA_015244755.2 Tenualosa ilisha | reverse complement strand
ACACACACATACTCACTCACTCACTCACACACACACACGTACTCACTTACTCACACACACACACACACACATACTCACTCACTCATACACACATACTCACACACTCACACACACACACATACTCACTCACTCACACACACACACATACTCACTCACTCACACACACACACATACTCACACACTCACACACACACATACTCACTCACTCACACACACACACATACTCACACACTCACACACACACATACTCACTCACGCACACACACAGTCTCAGATCTCACCCAGGTGATGTTCATGTTGTTCCTCACAGGTGAATCAGATGTTCACTATGTTTCCCCTGGATGTCGCTGGTAACCTTGACTACAAGAACCTGTGCTATGTCATCACCCACGGAGAGGACAAGGAGGACAAGGACTAAAGACAGGCGGATACACCTGACACCTCCACACACACGCACACACACACACACAGATACACACTAAGAAGGTGAGGCAGGGATGGGTGTGCTCCAGACAGGGTCAGGTGTCATCTGAGGTCAAAGGTCAACTCTTTCTCCAAGATGCCCTGAGCCTGCCCTTCCTCTGTCTACATCGTCTCCATCCTCCTCTCTCCATCAGCACTGTCATCCTCCACCCGTCAGTGTGCCCTCCATCTCAACCCCCATCCTGTTCGCTCACACTCATGCCTGCAGGCCCACATTAAAAGTGCTTCCATCTGTATTAGTTTCAACTTGTGAAAACCAAACATGTCTGACTGTTTGTTTGTCTTAGTGTCTAATAAAGTTGTTCCTAAAGGGTTCACAGTTTAACCACCTATTTCATGGGAGATCACAGTGTAGCCACCTACTTCAAGCAATAGTACCCATAGGCTGTTATTCAATGTCAGCAACTGCTGTCAGAATAAGAAGAAGAATATTTGGTACAATGTAGACCGAATAGCACTTCTTCCTACTGACAGCACACAGCGACACTGAACATAGTTATGGGTTGATTTACTCTGGACAATCCCAATAGTAATGACAGCATTTAAGGCACTGTTAAAGCAAAGATCTTTAATATTGACCACGACAGAACAACATGATACGTTACTATGGGAGCAAACGTTCCTGTCTGTATAAGTGAGAGTGTCACATTACATCACCACAAAAACTTTATCTTGATAAATTATACGATAATATAAATGTAATTCTGTGTAATCATACTGTCTAGAATCATGTATGATACCACCAAATCATGGCAATATACGTATGTGCTAACTAGAAGCTAACCGTTTTTGGACTTTGCTTAAACTATAATATGTTGTTGTAACCTAACTTTATTTTGCTCTGTCCACTTAAACTAATGTCCAGCTGGTCATTCGGTGAAATATCACTTCTCAATTTAAATCACAATAACATAGTAAGTGGTAGTTGCTCGACCTGATATCCGAACTGTAAAAACTTCCACTATTAGACATTTGCATTTACATTCATGCATTTAGCAGACGCTTTTATCCAAAGCGACTTACAAAAGAGGATAACATTCAAACTACAGCACAATGAAAAACTAACAAAGAACCCATATTGCTAACATGAAATTCGCAATATTATGAAAGTGCAATATTGTAATAAAAGTGCTGTATGGAGAGAGAGTAAGAGTAAGAGATTAAGATTAAGAGTAAGACATTCCTGGTATTCAGAAATTCAAGCCAGGAGATATTCTTGGAAGAGCTTGGTCTTCAAGAGTTTCTTAAACATGGAGAGGGTGTCGGTTGATCTGGCAGCACTTGGAAGGTGATTCCACCAGCATGGAACGACAAATGCGAAGAGTCTGGATTGACCTGCACGAGGTGTTGGCTGTGCTAGATAATGTTCCTTGTAGGAGGGAAGTGGCCGATGGGAGGGCATTGCAGTAGTCAATGCGAGAGATAACCAGGGTTTGTGCCTGCATGTTGGGTTAGGTACGGCCTGATCTTCCTTATGCTGAATAGAGAAAAACGGCACGACCGAACTACAGAGGCAACGTGATCTGCAAAGGTCAGCTGGTCATCAATCATGACACCTAGGTTTCTTGCCACCTTGGTGGGAGCAACAGATAGGGAGTCAGTCTTGATGCTGATGTTGTGATGTATGGTTTGTTTGGCTGGGAGGACCAGCAGTTTAGTTTTAGGGAGGTTTGGTTGGAGGTGATGTCCATTCATCTATGCAGATATGTCAGAAAGGCAGTCAGAGATCCATGTTGACACTGTGGAATCGCCAGGAAGACAGAAAGAGCTAGGACAGATAGAGCTGGGTATCATCAGCAAAGCAGTGATGAGAGAAGCCATGGGAGTGGATGATCGAACCCAGTGACGTAGTATACAAGGCGAAGAGAAGGGGCCCCAGCACAGATCCTTGGGGTACCCCTGTGATGAGGTGGTGTAGCGCAGATGTTTGTCCTAGCCATGACACACCTAATGACCGCCCAGTGAGATAGGATTCAAACCAGAGCACTTTGCCATTGATGCCCATGTTAGTCAGTTTGTTCACTTTTGAAGCCAGATTGGTAGGAGTCAAGGAGGTTGTGCTGAGAGAGTAGTAGTTTTAGAAAGGAAAGGAAGAAGAGAGACAGGCTGGTAGTTCTCCACTTGAGTGGGAGCGAGGGAAGGTTTTTTGAGCAGCAGTGTTACCTGGGCTTGTTTGAAGGTGGTGGGAAATGTACCCCTAGTGAAGTATTGACCACAAGTGTGGCTGCTGTCACAATGGTAAGGGCTGTGGCCTGTAGATAGTTGTAGTCTATGGGCTATGGCCTGTAGATGGGTTGTTGGAATAGGGTCCAGAGGAGGACAAGAGGACATTAACCTCATGAGAAGAGAAAGTTCTGGAAGGTGGAAGAGCAGACTAAGGAGGAAAAATGAACGGGAGATAAATTCCGGAGATTGTGACGGAAAGAGACGGTGGGAGTAGGTGCAGACGGTTGCTGACGGAGACAAACTTTGAACTGAATAAAATAGTGTCAGAAAGATGTAGAGGAGTAACTGTCAAGGAAGTAGTGGCACAGTGTTTGAAATGATGCCAAACACTTGCAGATTATGACATACGAATCCTAAAAACCCTCAATAACTCGGTATAAACTCACCAAGTGGTCAGTAATGTTCACTGATGCACTGTCACAAAAATTGCTGAAAAGTGTGGTTTCCAACAGGTTTTTGATGGAGATCATCAGCGTATCAGTGAGAATTACTGACCACTTGGTGAGTTCCATGTCTTTACAAATGAAAGTTCAATGTGTTTTAGGAAAGATTGCAGCTGTGCACCTATGCGGCCATTCGATAGGTGGGAGGGTGCTCCAGCCACAACCGAAAACAATCGGAACAGAGGCATTCGTCAAAATTTCAATCTTAACCATTGTGTTCCATCATAAACCATCAGAAAACAAGGCTTTAAGTGTAAAAGAAACACCTTATCCTTTAACGTCAGTGCCTATGCATTGGTTGTCTTTACCATCAGTGCCTATGCATTGGTTGTCCTTTAACATCAGTGCCTATGCTTTGGTTGTCCTTTAACATCAGTGCCTATGCATTGGTTGTCCTTTAACATCAGTGCCTATGCTTTGGTTGTCCGGCGGCCTGCTGTTTTTCGCCATATAGTATTTTTCTGATGTGTTGCTGTTTGGGAACAGGGGTGCTGCCAGGCGGGTAAAAGTTGATCATAGGGCCTGGCACTGATACTAAACATTATAATCGATGTTTGGGGGGACCCAAAATTATTTGCTATCATAGGGTCCTAGATTTCTAGCGACGCACCTATCTGGGAAATATCATATGGTGAAATAGTGGCGAACCACAGAAGAGCCAATGAGCACAATCACAATCACCAGCAGATCAGCCAGAGTTACTTTGGAAACTACTTAATTTCAGCTCTCTTTCTGGATTTGTGTACTTTTGTTCTCAAGCTACCCAGAGCTCACATCCATCACAACACTACTGCAGTCTGGTCACTTGTCTGAGGCCATGTTAAAATGATAGTGGAGGAGACACTCTGATGGCCTGATACATCAGCTGCTTTCACATTGTTTTACTTTGTGCAATGGCTGGCTCCCTGATTCAGTTGAGGAGCTAAATGAGCGGAATAGACGGCGCTAGCCTGTCTAACACCCTGAGGCCCAGATTGGCCATTTGGACCACAGCTCCATCATGCTACACCAGCCCTTTAACTGTCTCTGGCTACACTTTACACCATACTGTGATTTCCTTCTGATAGCTTTTTCGTTTTTCTTTTTAGTAGGTATGTATAGCAAGTTTTTTCAGTATGGGGTGAACTGAACACGCACACACAGACAATTCTCCATAGACTGAGACACTCATATATCCCAGTGCCAAGCGTTAGTACACGTGGCCTACTGGTTATATTTTTGTCTGACTTAACAGCATCCTATGGGCAACAATACGCAACCATAAAGGATTAGATTAAAGGTACGATTTTTGTCTAAATAAAAGACCTATAAAAGACTGTAACCCACATTCTCTGGAGAGTTGTTAGATCGTCGTAGTCTTCGACCATCTTCCTCACATCACAGAAAGTAGGTCAATTATGCATATGCAAACAAAAAATTCATTCAATTATGAATTACGAGTCGTTGACGAATTAAACTTTTGTTTTGCCTTTTACCGGAAGTGATACTGTGGATTAGCGCAGCCAAAACTTAGCTGTAGATTTGTGCCACTGACAGCGGGAGCCACTCGGCTGCAATATGGATGAAACGGTGTCGTTAGATTTGGCGGTGGACGATTTTTCCAGCGAACATGAGCTGGAATCACTTTTTGAAAACCTGAAAGATCAAGACCTCACCGTTCTTATTGGAATATTTGTTTCTTTAGCCGTTGTGGTCATCACTATAGGTGAGCCATCTCGAAGGAGTTAGCAGGATGTCGGTAGCGTTTAGCTAGCTATCATAGCATAGACCTACGTCATGTTAACTTCTATGAAGTAGCCCAACTTAAAGATTGCTTAAGTCAGTAACCTTAAACATAGCATAATTTTGTGAGCAAGTTGCACATGCTACGTGTAAATTTGCAACGTGGGCAGGACTGGCTGGCTAAAGGAAAAAAAGTTGTCGTTACCTTGCCAGCTCTTGTTTCGAACCTGAGTATGTTTGCTGCCATAAGTGTGTTGGACACACGAGTTTGAGTCGAGTTTGCCTTGTGTTTCAGCGATTTTGAAGTTCTTCTTGGGCAGTAAGACCACCAAAAACGCAGTGCTGTTGGTGGGACTCTGTGACGCTGGCAAAACGCTCTTGTTCAGTCGGGTAAGTGAAGCAGAGTCATCCAGCTCAAGATAAGACTGTATTGCCACCACTCAGTGGATGTTCAGGGTTGTTAAGGTATAGATGCTCAGTCCAAGGCTTCTCTCATGTCTAACAGCCAGGAATTGGGCACCCTGCCCTTTAGGAGGCCTACGGTGGTGTCTCTATTCTTGCAAATTATTGCGGAAAAGCAAACAATTTACTGAAAGGACAAAAAAATATGTTTAAATTTAATAAGAAAAGCAGAGGAGATAACACACAGCCTGGTGGAGCTCCAGATCCGGTGTGAATCGATCCCGAGCCCTGTTGTTCCAGGTCACAGAGGGCTGTTGGTGAAAAAAGGACAAGAAAATTTGATAACTTAGACCGAACGGTGCCCCTTTCAGGTAATGTTGGCTGCCGGTTTGGTATTCGGTCTTTGTTATTTCAGCTTTTCTTGTTCTTTTTTCTACAGACAGTGCTCAGAGACCTCAAACAACAGGGTTCTGGATTGATTCACACTGGATTTCTCCTGTAAGGGTTAATAGGCATGACGTGGTGATGTTGACAGAACTTGAATTTCAGTGGCTGGGGCCTGCTTTCAGTTGTGTGTGAGAGGCACATTAGTACTTACAAAACCTGAATCTAGTTTTCAGTTGTCCCATCAAGTTTACCATTGCTACCTTTACTATTGCATCAGGTTGTGGCGGCTATAATGTGATGCCAGTGCAATGGAAAGATGTTTGTGGATTCATATTTTACATATTTTTCATGGTTTGTTTTGTGCAGCTGCTGCTGGGGACATTCAAACGCACACAGACCTCTATAGCAGAGAGCAGTGCCATCTATAAAGCCAAGAATGATCGGGTAAGAACTCAGAATCACTATTGTACTAACAACAACATTACACTACTAACAGCCCTGTATGTCAGCAGAGGGCTGTATGGACACTGATGTGTTACAGTAACACACTGTAGGCTATGATACAGACACTGATTTGGGAGGATGGTGTGAGATGCTGGGTCAGGGTGGTGTGTGTTAGGGTGGTGTCGAGGGTTGGTTTAGGTTGTCCCATATCTAATCCTCTGCTGTGTGTGTGTGTGTGTTACCCAGGGCAGCAACTGGACTCTGGTGGACCTGCCAGGTCATGAGAGTCTGCGGCCGCAGTATGTGGAGAAGTTCAAGGCCTCTGCCAGGTACACACCTTCCACTAGGGGGCACTCTATGCTGCCCTACCTTCCTTTACCTACCCCTGTGTGTGTGTGTGTGTGAGTGTGAGACATCTGTGTTTGTGTGTGTGTGTGTGCAGAGCGCTGGTGTTTGTGGTGGACAGTGCTGTGTTCCAGAAGGAGGTTCGGGACGTGGCTGAGTTTCTCTACTCGCTCCTGACTGACGCTGTGGTGGCCAAGGGCTCCCCCTGTCTGCTGGTGGCCTGCAACAAGCAAGGTGCTCGACCAGCTCAAACCCCTCAACTTCAATTCATCACTCAGTGTAAAGCCTCACACCCGTACAGCCCACACCAGAGAACAATCTTCAATGCTGGATGTGTTCACGTCCCATCGGGTTCTCTGTGCGTGTGCACTCCTACTAACCAATGACTGGCCACCGCTCTTTAAAAGGACAGCCTCAGCCTCAGGACATAGAACTCTAATCAAGAAAATATTTAACAGCAAGTTGCAAATAACATAGGCTAACCAAAATGCAAGTTTTAGCCACAAATAAAGCTCAGAATAGTACTACATTATGGTAGTAGTGTGAACAAAGTCTCTAAACAAAACAAAGTACTGAGAATTTTGAAAGTGTATTGAGAGTACTGCTAATTACACAAAACTCTCTGGCTGCATCAATACTGTTGACGGAACACGTTCAGTTCACGTGAGGGGCTTTCAATAAGTGGGAGAAAGGCAGAGTACAAGTGAAGAGGGAATCCTTAGGCAGTTTGCGCTAGGTAATGGACAGGCGGACTTTACCAAAACATGGATTGGTAGATGGTGGGTAAGTTGTTTTAATAAACTCTCAGTACACTCACGAAGCTCTCTGTACTTCGGTTTAAGGGTAGAGACTAGAGCTCGCACCAAGATTCTGTAACACTTTGTTTTTCAGAATTACAGTTTCATGGTATTAATTTATTTGTTTATTTATTTAGCCACGTTGGCTGATGGTAGTCTTGGAAAGTATTTCAGTCAGGGTCAACACAAACTAGCCTGGTTTTTGCATTTTCATTTGTCTTGCATGAGCAGTCGATATTTACAAATCAGCTGTAATGTTAGACCTGCCAAAATGGCGGCATTCTTATTCCAGCTTTGGTATCTGGATGAAGCTGATTGCAGATCATTTAGTCCTTACAGGCAGAACTGACGGAATGATAAGAGTTCACTTAGTCCTTATAGGCAGAACTGACGGAATGATAAGAGTTCACTTAGTCCTTATAGGCAGAACTGACGGAATGATAAGAGTTCACTTAGCACAATAGTTCACAATAGCATTGAACAACTTTTGATGGAACTCATGATGCTAACCGAATTTAATTGCTATTTAGCGAGTTGTGTTATTGTTTTGCGCGCAGAGAAGGGAGGGTCTGTTGTGGGGGAGAGAGCTTGACGGGAGAGGCTGGCTGCACATACAGTAGGCCTATAGCTCAAGCGCATACAGTAGGCCCATAGCTCAAGCGCATACAGTGGGCCTATAGCTCAAGCGCATACAGTAGGCCCATAGCTCAAGCGTATACAGTAGGCCCATAGCTCAAGCGCATACAGTGGGCCTATAGCTCAAGCGCATACAGTAGGCCCATAGCTCAAGCGCATACAGTGGGCCTATAGCTCAAGCGCATACAGTGGGCCTATAGCTCAAGCGCATACAGTAGGCCCATAGCTCAAGCGCATACAGTAGGCCTATAGCTCAAGCGCATACAGTGGGCCTATAGCTCAAGCGCATACAGTGGGCCTATAGCTCAAGCGTATACAGTGGGCCTATAGCTCAAGCGCATACAGTGGGCCTATAGCTCAAGCGCATACAGTGGGCCTATAGCTCAAGCGCATACAGTGGGCCTATAGCTCAAGCGCATACAGTAGGCCTATAGCTCAATCAAGTTGGTTTCCATTATCTAATGTTAGCCTGCATTATGTAGCAGCAAAATGTGGCTGCAGTTTCCAAGCTTTCTCTGACCCTTTTCACAGCTCCTTAGTTGCTCTGCTGACAGAGCGGTGCAGCAGTGAAAGCATTCCCCATCAGCTGCGTCAGTTCCCAATGTTATTCAGGCTATTTCAACCGGTACCTGCAGTATATAAAAAATTAGTATCATATCAAAAATAAATACGGGTTTAGTACCAGGGCACCGTCCAGCCCTAGCAGGGCCTTCAGGGAGTTCACACTGCTCTCAAAATGTGTCATTCTGACTTTTATTAGTGGCTAATCATTGCGTTTTGGTTATGTTGTGTGCGTGGTGCTGGGCTGTGAACACAAAAGATGGTCAGACTTGCTCAAACACAGCTTCGGTCAACATAATCAAACTCTGGACGGGGTGTTCTTCTGTTGTCATGGTGAAAATAGTCTGGATGCAACTTTGCCCAAACAATCACTTTTTCAAGTAGGCTTGCTAAACAGAAATAAACAAAGCAACAGCTCCGATGCTGGCCACAGATTCACCAAACATGTCGAAAGAGGTCCATTAGTGTTGGTGAAGCTGCATGGATTGGATGCTGGCCACAGATTCACCAAACATGTCGAAAGAGGTCCAGTAGTGTTGGTGAAGCTGCATGGATTGGATTCTGGCCACCAATTTAACGAACACGTCGAAGTGGCCAAAAATGAATGGAAACAGGTCCGTTAGTTTTTGCGAAGCTGCATAGATTGGATGCTGACCACCGATTCACCAAACATGTCGAAAGAGGTCCGTTCGTTTTTGCGAAGCTGCATAGATTGGAGCTTAAGATGCTCATGGACAGGCCAGACAATTTTGGACATCCAGCCTTCGCCTCAGTGGGCAGCAGGCTTTATATGGGGCAGGCTTACAGACAATACATGATGGCCACTTTTGACTGTGTGTGTGTGTGTGTGTGTGTGTGTGTGTGTGTGTGTGTGTGTGTGTGTTTTCTTTCTGTCCTGCAGATATAAAAATGTCCAAGTCAGCCAAACTCATTCAGCAGCAGCTGGAAAAGGAACTGTGAGTATGACCTTTAGTTGACCTTTCATTGACCCTGGTTTTACTAGTATGAGACATTAATCTTTGACACATCTAGCGCTTGTGCCATGTGCGTGTTTTGCTTGTAGCCAAAGATTACAGAGCAGAATGGAAATTACATGGTAGATGATCCCAATGTGACCCCTAGTTGCCCTTTGACCCCTGCAGGAACACGCTGCGTGTGACGCGCTCAGCTGCGCTCACATCTCAGGATGGATCAGTGGGCGGGGCTGTCTACCTGGGCAAGAAGGGGCGGGACTTTGAGTTCTCTCAGCTGCCAATGAGGGTGGAGTTTGTGGAGTGCAGCGCCCGCGGTTCTCAAGGAGAGGAGGGAGAGGCTGACATCGAGGCACTGGAGAAATGGCTGGCCAAGCTCTGAGCGTGCACGCGCAAACACACACACACACACACACACACAGAGGAGAAATGCTTGAGGACTCCACATATCTTCTCTTTCAAACATATAAGGCAGAACAAGCTCTGAAGAGATGGACACACACACACAACCTGAACATGCATGCATACACACACGTCCTAAATGTGCATGGACACAGCCACATAACCTAAACATACATACACATACATCTTAAATGTGCATGGACATACACACAACCTAAACACACACACATTCACTAAATCTACTATATGTAAACATGCATACCCTGCACATGCAAAAACTGTTTGTCATACTTTCTGGCTATCTTCAGCTGTCATGGCGGCTCTGTCAGATACCCAAGTGTGTGTATCCTGCCCACAGTCTCAATGAAGTGCCTGTGTGTGTACATGTGACTACTGGAGGGCCATTCTGACAGAGACTCCACTGAGGAGACGCCTCCCGCGTCACAAGCCAACCATTCCACCTATGGCTCACATCAGCTCACGTCTTTGCAGAGTTCCGGTTGGTCCGTTTAAGGATGCAGTTTAGGATGCAGATGCTTGTGTAACTGAATGTCTGTAAGGCTTCTTCCTAGGTGCTTTTGTTGCTGAGCAAGTAAAAAATAGTCAAATATTTTCCCAGTGTCCTTGAGTACTGGTCCTGTCATGCAAATCTGTCTGTCAGTCGAAGTAGGAAACCACAGTGGTTGGAAATGCAGAGGGCAATCAGTGATGCGAGGGCACTTCCTGGCCTGGATAGAGATACCTCTAGGGTTAGGGTATTCAGGTCTGAGACCTAGCATTGGGGTGTTCATATCTGCTGAGTGTACATTTTGCAGAAGCTGGGGACAACCAGGGCTTCTCAAGCTTTCTTGGACCGGGGATGCCACATGGAGCTGAAATTCTTTCAAGGACCCCTCATAATCACAACAAAAATGTAACCATATAAAGTTATAGCCATATGTTCTTTCTGATGCTTTAAACTCTTATTCTAAAAACATATTTTGCTAATACCACAACAATTTTAAATAGGCATGTTGTTGCATTTGGCAAAACTTGACAGTGCAGAAGCAGTTTTGAAAGGTTTTTTTTTGTCAAATCTACGCCTTGTGTGTGTGTTTTGTAGCAAACATTTTCACAGACCCCCTGGCAACATGCTGCAGACCCCTGGGGGCCCCAGACCCCAGTTTGAGAACCAATGATCTACAGGAATGAAACCAACATTACATCAAACTGAGGCCTTAAATGCTTGCCAAAACTCCAGGTTGAAGATAAAATGCATATCCATCCAGAACAAAAAATGTTTTTGTTAAAAGTTGTCTATTCAAACATCAATGCCAGTATTACAGCTGACGAGTGCTGTTCATCAGGCTGGCTGAGGTTGATGTGCCTAGACAGTAACAGAAGTGCTTTGACCGCAGTATGACGGGGCAGCAATCGCCACCCCCGTACTGGCGTCATCAGTGTGCGACTTCATAGCTTCATGAAAACATTTCACTACGGAGTCGACACGTGGGAAAGTTGATGAAAACTTCCACAAAAGCTAACTCCAAAAATTGTAAATACGTTGGTCTACGTTAAATGGTAACGTCATTATTGATGATTTGAAGGCAGAGTTCGAGTGAATTTGGCGTCCACTGATCGCCTATCCGGATCCGATGGCACAGACATGGAGCGGCGGTCACAACGGTGGGGTTTTGTGTGTCCAGACTGCCGGCGCAACCGCGGGCTGTCTCCTGGCGTCGGGTGCGGAAAGGGGAGAGGTGACCGTGTGGAATCCGGAGGGGACTCCCATCGCTCAGCTGCGACTTTCAGGCGGAGACGATGTCACCTGCGCGGCCTTCTCCCCGGCGTCCCCCGGTCTCCTGTACGTGTCGCACGGAGAGGCGGTAAGCGCTCTGGACCCGAGGAACCTGAAGGAGCCCGTCGACCATCTGAGCGGAATTGGGGAAGATGAGATCAACGGGCTTTCGTTCAACGACATGGGCACCATGCTGGCTGCGGGTGACGACTCGGGCGCCGTGAGGATCTTGGAGGTGCAGAGCGGGAAGGTTGTCCGCACTCTGCGCAGACACACAAACATCTGCTCATCGGTCGCCTTCCGACCTCAAAGACCACAAAGCCTGGTGTCTGCTGGTCTCGACATGCAGGTAAGTGTGTGTGTGTGTGTAAGTGCTAGAGATTGACCCAAACTGGTGTTCTATTGGTGGGGCCCGGGCACTGGGCAATGGCAGAGACACTTAGGAGGTAACGTTAATGGTATATCAACGCTTCTGTGTGTGTGTGTGTGCAGGGTGCGATTTGTAGGGGGGGATGGGGGAGGATCACCGCCCCCCTCTCTCTGCTGAATGAATTTTATCCTCGGGGGGATAAAACCCCGTCAATAATAAAAATAAAAAAAAACGATTGAAATTGAAATCAGGTTGTGACGGTTTCTTGCACAGCTCTAATCTACATTGTTGGTAGCCTACTAACTTTCAACCCGACCCGAATTGTCGGTAATCTCGTCGTTCGCGAACGTCCCCATGCAGATAAATACAGTTTCTGCATTCGACGCGGAACTAATAAAAAACGAGGAAAAATGAAACGCGTTCAGAGCAGCATTTCGTCCTACTTCACAGGACCAGCACAAAAAAGACCAAGTCAGCATCCAACTAAGTCATCCATCGCTGTTGTTGGGCCAGACGTGTGTTCGTTCCCTGCGCAGAGGTTCGCAGAGATGTGGAGAAAAGAAGGAAATCCCACATGAAATCCGACATCAGAGCAAACAGTTTATTTAGTTTTAGAATTAGCTACTTTGACATAACATGTAAAATCATATTTTATGACATGTTTGCGTGATCGGACCTTATCCATGGTTCTGAAGCCCAAATAAGCCATCACATCGTGGCCGGCACAGAAAATGAAATGTTTCATGTCTTTTTAAGTTTGCATTGAAGATGAATGCTCATCTGTTTGTAATTTAGGCACATAGGGTCTACCATTAACCTAAAAAAGAAGTAAACCTGTTGATTGCTTATTTTTTCATGATTAAAAACAACAACAAAAAAAACATCCTCCCCTCTGTTTTTTGACAAATTGCACCCTGTGTGTGTGTATGCAGCTCACCCTGTTGATGAATGTGGTGTTGGTGTGTGTGCGTCTCACCCAGGTGTGATGGAGGGCCCTGAGTGTCTGTTCGCTGAATCCCTGGGATTGTGTGTGTGCATGCACTGACTGTCTTCTATGTGTGTGTGCAGGTGCTGCTGTGGAGTCTACAGAAGACTCGTCCGCTGTGGGCGGTGAGCCTGAAGGACTCGCAGGAGCAGCAGGAATCGTCACGTCCATCTGGGCAGCCCAGTCAGCTGTTCAACCCCCCACTGGCCCACTGTGTGTCGGTCTCGTCCTGTGGGAACCTGTTTGCCTGCGCTGCTGAGGACGGACGACTGCACCTGATGCGCGTGGGTGCAGGTTCTCGCCTGGAGCACCAGAGGGCGCTGCAGGCACACAGCCAGGGCGCCTCGCAGGCTCACTTCATTAACTTCCTGTCCCACCCCTACTGGCTGGTCTCTGGGGGCAACGATGGCCTGGTGGCCCTGTGGGACCTGAGTGCTCAAGGGCTCCCCCCAGAGGCCAAAGCCAACCACAACAGCCGGCCAACAGCCAGCCGCAGGAGAGCCAGAGGCAAGCCGAAGGCCAGAGCTCGGCCACAGGAACGACAGGCGGAGGCTGTTGGTCAGCGAGAGGAAGAGGCAGAAAGTACTGGGGCGGGTGTGTGTGCGGGCGCAGGCGAGAGTGTGTGTGCGGGCGCAGAGAGTGTGTGTGGGAAATCCTCAGGTTCAGAGGAGAACACTGGGCCTGTTCTCAGCTTCACTCACGGAGACAAAGTGAACTGGGTTTGTCCTGCGTTGCTTCAGGGGAAGCCAAGTGTTGTGGTGGCGGATCAGAGCTCTGATTTGTACGTTTACCCCCTGACTGCGCTATAGCGCCCCGTACTGGAGAATTATATGTGCACCCCTAGACTGCGCTATAGCGCCCCGTACTGGAGAATTATATGTGCACCCCTAGACTGCGCTATAGCGCCCCGTACTGGAGAATTATATGTGCACCCCTAGACTGCGCTATAGCGCCCCGTACTGGAGAATTATATGTGCACCCCTAGACTGCGCTATAGCGCCCCGTACTGGAGAATTATATGTGCACCCCTAGACTGCGCTCCAGCGCCCCGTACTGGAGAATTATATGTGCACCCCTAGACTGCGCTATAGCGCCCCGTACTGGAGAATTATATGTGCACCCCTAGACTGCGCTATAGCGCCCCGTACTGGAGAATTATATGTGCACCCCTAGACTGCGCTATAGCGCCCCGTACTGGAGAATTATATGTGCACCCCTAGACTGCGCTATAGTGCCCCGTACTGGAGAATTATATGTGCACCCCTAGACTGCGCTATAGCGCCCCGTACTGGAGAATTATATGTGCACCCCTAGACTGCGCTCTAGTGCTGCCCACTACAGCTGATTTGTACATGTGCCCCCTGACTGCACTCTTGCACCATCTACTGGTGATTCATATGTGTGCCCCTTGCCCCTGACTGCGCTCTGCCTGATGTGTGCCGATTATGGATACATGATTTATAGCCGCAGAGCCCCTAGCCACAGTTTTACCGCAGCAGTTTTGTCATTTTTAATTCACACATGTGTGGACACTTGGCAACTGTACTTAACATGAAAATAATATTCTAGTACATTTCAGCAATATAAGAAGAGTGACAGTTTTCCAGTTTAGTTTTCATTAAGGTTGGTTCATCCTCTGCACCCCACAGTAGATCCAAGCTGCTTGGTGTCTTCTGCTCCCAAACACGTCGACACAGTTAGTTAGTGGGGACACTGGAAATTGTGCACAGAAGCCTGTTTGCTTGTCTGTATGTCACACGGCAAGCTGGATGTGCACCTATTCCATTGAAATGTTTTCTTATGAGAACTGCAAAATGTTACGTTTTGACAATCTCTGCTTTCTTGCTTTGAATAAATTGAGCATTCATGTAGGTCAGAATCCTAGTGTGTAGCGTGTCATTGATAAACAAAATGGAAAATGGTCAAATAAATTTGGCCCTCTCTGTACTGTGATGAGCATCTCTGTCTAACTTCGCAATGGAACACTGGTAGAAACGACCACTGGGCCGTTTTGAGGAGGGCCATTGGTAATGACAATCTGTTTTGGTGAATTTGTTGCGGTAGAACCGTAGCTGGCTCTGCGGCTCTGCAATTAGACCCTTCTCCCTGACTACACTCTAAATCAGAACACTGATTCTGTACGTTTAATGACTCCTTTCTAGTGCTGCCTCCTGGACCCCCGCCTCTATGACTGAGCTCCAGCACCACCCTGTGGACGTGCATGTGTGCAATATAACAAAGTTTCAAATCTTATCTGTGCACCGTGATCCGATATGTGCTCCCCAACCTGGTGTGTGTGTGTGTGTGTGTGTGTGAGAGAGAGACAGACAGAGAGAGTGATCTGATGTGTGTGTAGTAGACGTGTGTGAGGGTGAGATGGTATGATGTGTGAGCGTGCACACATGGCGATGTCTAATGTGTGTGTGTTTATGTGGTGATCACATCTGATTACGGTGACATCACTGGATCTTAAGAAAGCCTGTCTGAAGGTCTGGGGCAAACCAACCTGCAGCCCTGTTGTTTGAGGTCACTGAGTACTGTTGGTAGGAAGAGGAACAAGAGTATTTGGTACAGCACAGACCGCTAATGCTAACTGATGAAAGCAAGGCACAGTTTCATTTTCCCTTCAGTTAATGGCAGCATGTCATGTTGGCTGGAATATGTACGTCTGTGTGCATCAACTGTGTAATGCGAATAAAAAAATCAACATTAGGTTAATCAAGTAATCACTGTTACGAGCAGCTGTGGGGTCAACGTCTATGGACAAACACAGTCAATGCAAATATATGCAAATGAAACTGTTTTGTTTCTGAAATTGAAACTTTAATCGCATGATGCCTTATTCCCATCAAGAGTTAATCCACCCCCTCAAATGCAAATTAAATTTATATTTGCATGGGTGTTTTCAACCAAGGATTTCCTATTTGCATAACTTCAATGTGCATGAACTGGTTGGATGGAAATACAGCTAATGTTAGCTGCTGGTTTATCAACAGGTAGTATCACTGATTTGAGATTATGAATAGGTGTAGTCTTATCCCACTAGTTTGAGACTGGTGTAGTTTTATCTGTTTTTCAGATTAGGAATGGGTGTTGTAGCCCACTGATTTTAGATTATAAACAGGTGTAGTTCTTTCCTATTGATTTGAGATCATAAACAGGTGTAGCTGTATGATTTGAGATTACGAACAGGTGTAGTTTTATCCTACTGATACATTCATTTCCATGTCTACAAAATGATGACTAAGTTGATGAGGAGTCCTGAGAAGGAACTGGGTGACTTGAAAATTGTTGCAGAGTTCCCTACTTGTTGCTCCCACATGAGACAACATTCAGGTGTTTCCCACTTTTCCACTGGGGAAAATCTTTTTCCCAGATGCCTGAATGCAGTGTGCTCTGTGGAGTAGGTAAAGGGTGGTATCTTCCACACCCACGTTCTCTCGGTAAGCAAACTGCAGTGGATCAGGGGCCTGTACTACTAAGCAAGGTTACTGGTTAATCTGGGTAGTTTGGGAGTTACCACTGATTGTCTGTAAAAAGAGAGGATGGCAATAAGGCACCTAGCTTGCTTGCAATATAGCAAGAAGAGGAAGACGTTGCTCGGGACTGTACATGGAGTCACTCAAAAGCACAATATATTAGACACCACTTCTCACAGGCTCCTTCAGAGACGCACTGAGTAACGCTTGGCTGTAGCCGCCAGGGAGCCGCCCACCAACACGCACGTGCATGAGATCTCATGCCCAACACAGACCTCTGTGCATGAACTGGTTCCTTTGATGCCTTATGCGGCGCCATATTTGCGAAAGCTAATCTGCGCCCTCTTGACCCCTCTTGACCCCCTGGAGGAGGAAGCTGAGTAGCTCCATAGTCTTTATTGCGTGGCATGTGGCGACAGGCCTAAAATCATTCACCTGGCTGGGATGAGACATGACATCCTCCACAGGACCTTTCCCAGCGGAAGGCACGGGTTGAAAACATGCTGTAGGGGCTCTGTCAGGTCCAGCCGGCTTTCTCATGTGTCGTCTCCTCAGATCGCCTTGAACATGGTCCGCCATGACAGTTGGGGGAGAAGGAGGGCGGGGTCTCCATGTCTCTTGAAAGCAATTCGTTTTGTAGTAATAATTGCAGACTGGTGGCAGACTCCGGAACTTCAGGAAACAGGTTTAATCGTTACAATGGCGTGTCAAGGGAGACATAAGGGTTTCAGCCCTAAAGCATCCACCATTAAATCTAACTTAAACAATGAAAGTGTTCTACTTAAATATACTTAACTGAGGGGAGTTGCATACAGTAAGCATACAGTTGAAGTACAATAGAATGAAAGGTGATTGGTCCTTTACCTGGCGCCATTGTGTCTAATGGCCCAAGGACACTCCTATGGCAATTAGCATTATTAAGTGGCTATCCAGTTGTATGTAGACACCAACACTCAGAAATATTACTTATGGATTGTCCTGACCAGTCATACACTTTGACTATTGCACTCCTTGTACTGAGACAATAAAGATGATACCAAACATGAATAGATTCACATTTCATAACATACAGATATACATCCCAAATCTATCTGAGGTAAGTTTGTCTTTGCAATGTAAATATGAACAAAAGGTTCTCCCCAGCCACAGGGGTATCAGCAGTTAATTTACACTGATCACCGGGGGAGGATGATCCCTATTGTTTCAGTGCCATGCCAAATGGTGGCGGCTTCCTGGCCATCTGAGGCAGAATACACTTCTAAAATTATTGCTATCACTCTCCAGAGCCGCTGGGGAAGGGCTGTGTCTTTGGGTGGTGGTTGGGAGCTGGTGGTGTGTGTGGTGTTGTGTGTGTCTGTGATGGCAGTCTGGGGGTTGTATGGGTAGTCTGTTAACGGAGGGGTTGGGGGGACCGTTGAGCAGACAGTAGTGCTCTTGATCTTGCCTTGACTTTAACTACAACTTCAACTTGAATGTTCCCCTTGAACATTGAATCCTTGAATTTGATGTTGAAGAAAAGGACAGATGTGTTATGATGTTAAAGAACCCTGGATTATGAACAGGTTTGGGGAGTACTGAAACTTTTCAGTAATGCGAATGCTCTCAATGCCAAATGCCCACATGCACAATGCCAACCCTGTCAATGCCCACATGCCCCATGCCCAAACTTTGCCAAGTTCAGACTCAAGTTCAGTGTGTTTTCCCAAAGATTACTGATAAAGAGATCTGGTTTGGCTTATTGCTGCCATGAACAGATCCTGTGTGTTTCTCTCTCTCTCTCTCTCTCACACACACACACACACACACACACTCACATGCACACACTCACACACACACACACACATTCATATGCACACATTCACACACACACACACACACACACACACCAGTAAACATCTGGCCCCAGAGGTCAGCCTGCAACGTAAACTCCAACATTCTCCCCTTAATCTTATTCAGAGCGTGTGTGTGTGTGTCTGTGTGTGTGTGTGTACACAATTGATTGGGATAACATTTTTCACTGATCTAAAAATCCAAATGATCAGCATATCCACTTTAATATATGTCACAGGACATATTGGACCCCCTGAAAAGATCTGTGACTAAAGTCATTCCCAGTCCTTATTGTGCTTTTAGTGAACCTGGGCAAACTGGGACCTTCTTTCATATGGTCTAGAAACTCCCACATGCTTTTGTTACCTCAAGACTGGACTATTGCAATGCACTTTATACTGGTATCTGTGAATCATCTCCTAGTCCAAAATGCAGCAGTCAGACTCCTTACTGGAACTAGGAAACGAGACCACATCACTCCCATATTGGCAGCTCTACACTGGCTTCCTGTGAGGTTTAGAATCCAATATAAAGTAGTATTGACAGTTTTTAAAGACTTACATGGGCCTGCTCCCTTATGCCCCGTCACAAACTTTGAGATCTGCACCCCAGGGACATCTGATTGTCCCACGCTCACAACTTTCTTGGAAGGGGACAGAGCCTTTAGTGTCTATACCCCACGTTTCTGGAACAGTCTACCACTGGAAGTCAGGTCTGCATCATTGGTGTCTGTGTATAAATTTCACTCCAAACATATCTGCTTAGACTTGCCTTTAGCTGCCATTGAGTTTGTGGGGATTTGGGACAGAGGGCCTATGTGTGTGTTTGGATTGGCTTACATTCAGTTCTTCTGCTCCTTCTTGACTGTCAGTACTGGTGTCTGTATTTTTTTCTTGACATTAATGCTACTTACTGGGAATCTGAAGAAGTAGAAGTTTGGCATGAAATAGCAGCAACAATATCTGATGTAATAGGGTGCCCAGTTCCTGTTGATCTCATTGTCTGGTTATTAAATGATGACTCTAAGTTAGAACTGACTGAAAGTCAGAGGAAAATTTGGCTGGTTTGCGTAAAAGGTGCCAAAATAATGATAGTCTAGCCTCTGCATTCCCTTTTTCTCCAGCAGTAGCTGGCTTACTTTCTGGATATAGTCATGTTTGAGGGGTAGGGGTTTGGACCTTGTTCTGTGTATATATATATATGTGTGTGTGTGTGTGTGTGTGTGTTTTGTTTTTCTTTAAAAAAAATACCCTCTGATGAGTACTCTGCACAATATTGGACACCTGTTTTCTTGGACATGTAGAATGAGCACATGTGCACTCTTGTATGAATGGCTTAAATAGTGTCAATAAAAATTGATCACAAAAAAGTGTGTGTGTGTGTGTGTGTGTGAGAGAGAGAGAGAGAGAGAGAGAGCGAGAGAGAGCAGCCAGTGTCAGTAGAGGGAATGTGGAATCTGGTTGTTATATCCCTCAGATGAGGGCGAGGCGATGACTCAGCACTGCAGCTTAAGATGGGGTAGATGGGAAAACGCCTCATGTCTTAGGAATCAGCTTAGCCTTGGGATACAGCTCTCACACACACACACACACACATACCCACAGCCTTGTTCCCTAAAGCACTGACACCACATACACACACACACACACACACAACACACACACACACACACACACACACACACATGCACACACTAACTGACTCCCCCTCTCTTAGATAGACTCCTGCCCTCAGCAGGTGTGTGTAACTCTGGTCAGCGTGCTCAGGCTGGTTGAGGCACTGAGGAAAAGCCTCTAGGTCATTGCGTGTGCACACACACACACACACACACACACACACACACACATACAGTGTTCTGGGCTGGGGCCAACCCACCCATTAGCAGCTGCAAGATTCCAGGGGACTGCACTCATTTACACACACACATGCACACACCTACACACACACACTAAGGTAGTCTATGTAGTATATTAGGAGTATGACACTGAAACAAAAACGAAAGTTTTCAAAAGCTCAATGCCATGGATCATTTCCCATAATATTAATCTGAGAGTTTACAGGCCACTCAGAATACAGGCTCCCTTAATCTGAGAGTTTACAGGCCACTCAGAATACAGGCTCCCTTAATCTGAGGGTTTACAGGCCACTCAGAATACAGGCTCCCTTAATCTGAGGGTTTACTCGCCATGCCAAATACAAGCTCCATTAATCTGAGGGTTTACAGGCCATTTAGAATACAGGCTCCCTTAATCTGAGGGTTTACAGGCCACTCAGAATACAGGCTCCATTAATCTGAGGGTTTACAGGCCACTCAGAATACAGGCTCCCTTAATCTGAGGGTTTACTCGCCATGCCAAATACAAGCTCCATTAATCTGAGGGTTTACAGGCCACTTAGAATACAGGCTCCCTTAATCTGAGGGTTTACAGGCCACTCAGAATACAGGCTCCATTAATCTGAGGGTTTACAGGCCACTCAGAATACAGGCTCCCTTAATCTGAGGGTTTACAGGCCACTCAGAATACAGGCTCCCTTAATCTGAGGGTTTACAGGCCACTCAGAATACAGTCTCCCTTAATCTGAGGGTTTACAGGCCACTCAGAATACAGTCTCCCTTAATCTGAGGGTTTACAGGCCACTTTTTTCCACTCACTTTCTGGTCGAATAGTTTTGCTGGCATCTGCAGGAGACTAGTTTTCCCACACCTTTGAGATCCTGTTATATATCAATTTGTCATGACAAGATTTCAGTCACTTAATGTTTATCAACTTCAACTGTCTAGTCAGCCCCGTCCTGCTCCAGGTAGTAACTTGGGCAGTTGCCCCAGGCGATGTTACATAGATGAAAAAAGGATGTTTTTGAAATATGTTTTACCTGACTACTCAGAGAGAAGCCCTGGTCAATGATGACCCTGAGGTCTTTCACTCTTGTGCCAAATGAGAGTAAAAGGCCACTGAGTACGTTTGGGTGGTGAGGTAAAATGTTACTCAACTGTTTAGGGCCTGTCATCATAACTTCAGCTTTCAGTTCAATAAAGACCAACATACCCTCCCACACAGGGATCCATTTAAGATTGGTGAAGGAGGTTTTGTTTAAAAGCTTGTACATTGGAAAGGAGTGGTGGAGTGCAACAGGTCGAGTCAAGCCAAATGTATGGGTAGGTAGGCTTAAGGTCTCCTTTCTGAGGCCAGACTCTGTTGAAACAACAGAATAAATGACCTTTATCAGAAGTTTTGAATCGCCATATTTCATTTCAGAAAAGTTAATTGAAACAACTATCAACCGGTTATTTAAAATAAAAAATGACACGTTCATCCCTGATAAGTGAAATATTATGTCTGTTCCCGTATTCGGGACTCCAATAAAAAAAATGTTCCCAGTTTTGTTTTTGTTCTTTGAGCCATTTCTCAGACACTGAGGGATGGACGCGAGTGAACCCGCCCACATTTCGTGCACATTGGTCAGGACTGTGAGGTGCAGCAGAGGCGGTTCACCACCGACGGTCGTTTGCTTACAAATGCTCTCCTGATCCTCGGTGCGGGAGGACACTTTCTGCAGGGAGGAGAACGCAACAGCTTTAACTTCAGACGAGTCCACGGTGAGACGCCCAATTTTATTTCAACTATAGGCTATACTGGAGTTTAGTGGAGTCCTCTGCCCAAACATACTTGGGAAAGAGTCGGAAAAGTCGGTAACTTAGTCTAATAGTCTAACAAAACCCTACTGATTATCAGCTACTCTAAATACATTGGATGCAATAATGAATCTATTTGAATCACAAAATCAACTTTTGTTCGTGTACTTTTGCGTTGCTCAAAATGTTAAGGAAAGTTG
This sequence comes from Tenualosa ilisha, assembly GCA_015244755.2. Lineage (NCBI taxonomy): Eukaryota > Metazoa > Chordata > Actinopteri > Clupeiformes > Clupeidae > Tenualosa > Tenualosa ilisha. The sequence continues at coordinate 157,906 of PYXC01001539.1, read as the reverse complement.
CTTCGCCCAGCGTAGAAGATGTGGAGACATTCACCTGTAGGTTATTAAAGCTGAATGCCCTCCTTCTCCCCACCCTCCAGATTGCGCAGTAAAGTAGCCGAATTCTCCAGCACTGCCGTTAGCCTGGTGCGGACATGTTTGAGAAAGTGTGCGGTCTACATTGGGTTAAACAAACGTTAGCTATTTCGACATATGCAGAATGTCGCCTGAGAAACTATCTGACCATAGATCTTTTGAAGTGTAGACTTCATTATCTGTGGGTTGTAAGCTTGTCCAGACCAATTTTGGTCCAAAGTTTGACCACAATCGTTATCCCACGGCTACTGGCAGCAGTGATCGCACACTGTCAGGTATTTGCTTGGTCCCATTTAACATTTACATTTACATTTATGCATTTAGCAGACGCTTTTATCCAAAGCGACTTACAACTAATCAACTATGACTTGTTCAGGGCCAGTCTCCCCTAGAGCAACTTAGGGTTAAGTGCCTTGCTCAAGGGCACAACGGTGGCAGCCGGGATTTGAACCCACAACTTTTCAGGCTACTTACACGCTAGCCAGGTTCCTTAACCACTACACTACCACCACCCCATTTAAGCTTAATTTGGCCTATTTGTAGAAAAAACACCATCTCAAAGACCTGCGAGACCTGCGTCTATGTCAGGAGTGCTATTTGAGTGACATGTATGCGTGTTATTTACCAGTAGCTATCCTCTGACTGCAAGCTTCTAACCCCGTATTAACTTGTCTATTTTCTTGTTATAGCTGGTAGCTGGTTTATTCCTTGGCCTTTCATGAATGAATCTGTTAAGCAAATCAAATCTGCTGTAGCCGTTGCAGCAACCTGACTTTTTTCATCTGATGAACTCAGGAGAGGTCGTAGGTCATAGTGAGCAAAGAGGCTTCAGCCTGGGGACATGAGGGGACCGGGTGAAGTTCAGCTCAGAGCTCACAGAGAGCTCGCCCACTCTCTCGCTCTCTCAATTCAATTCAGTTAAATTATATTTAAATAGCGCCATCTACAATAGAATTGCCCCCCCCCCCCTTTGACCCCCTCTATTGATTTATAGATCTCAAATAGTGAGTGTGTGTGTATCCTGCAGACAGAGGCCCTCAGTTGAATAATGGCCCTCACCAGGATCCTGATTGCTGGGGGGCTCCTGAGCTGCTTCTACACTCTCTGCTTGACTGCAGCAACACCAGAGCCGTAAGTACACACACACACACACACCCAACTCTGCCTCTACACTCTCTGCTTGGCTGCAGCAACACCAGGGCTGTGAGTACGTACACACACACACACACCTCTGCCTCTACACTTTTTATGCTCGGCTGCGGCAACTCCAGAGCCGTGAGTACACATATAAGGTCCAAAAGGTCATAAAATGTCAGGTGTTCGTATTTTTTCTCTGCAGGTCTTTCCTGGTGACTTTCCCTGCCCTGATCTGGTCGGACTCTGAGGCCAAACTGTGTGCCAGCCTCCTGAGTCCAAACGAGACTCTGCTCATGTCCGTCTATCTGACCCATGAAGACCAGAAGAAGATGCTGCACCAGGAGACAGCAGACAAGGACTTTCACCGCTGCTTCCTCTTCCAGGTCAGTAAGTCAACTGCGCAGGTGGCAGACAGCAGTTACGTCCACAGCCACCAGGTAGCAAAAACTACCTGCACTGTTAGCATGGATTTATAGTCACTGCCAGGTCCGCAAACACCACACAACACAAGCAGCTGTGCATGGACACCATGATGCATACTTGCATGGACGCCATGATGCATACTTGCATGGACGCCATGATGCATACTTGCATGGACGCCATGATGCATACTTGCATGGACGCCATGATGCATACTTGCATGGACGCCATGATGCATACTTGCATGGACGCCATGATGCATACTTGCATGGACGCCATGATGCATACTTGCATGGACACCATGATGCATACTTGTGGCCAAATGTTTAATCTTTTGTAGTGTGACACAACAAAACGTGTCTCCATCCAAGTCAGCCACAAGGGGGATTCAAGAGGCATGTGTTTATGCTGCACTGGGCGCGCGCGCGCGTGTGTGTGTGTGTGTGTGTGTGTGTGTGTGTGTGTGTGTGTGTGTGTGTGTGTGTGTGTGTGTGTGTGTGTGTGTGTGTGTGTGTGTGTGTGTGTGTGTGTGTGTTGGTGTGCAGTGCAGCAGTATAGATTCCCCAGTGACCTGTGTGCTTATTGTGGTGAGACACACACACACACACACACACACAGAGTACCTGGTACTAATTCTTCAGGAACCAGTGTGTTTGCAGTGTTGACACACACACACACTCTCTTGCACACATACGCACACACTCTGATTCCCCAGTGATGTGTGTGTTTGTTGTGCTGTTCAACAGGCCCCTTCGGTAAATAAAGACACTGTACAGAAAATCTCTGTAGAGGTCAAAGGTCAAACGTGTCACTGGACCTCCGAGAGCCTGGTGAAGTTCAGGATTAAACCAGCTCCTTTAATATTCATTCAGACAGACAAGCCCATATACAGCCCAGGCCAAACAGGTAAGGACAAGAGAGTTCACAGCCCTGGAGCCACTCAGGAGAAAAAGCTGCTCCACATGAGCCCTGTTCCCAATTTAAATGTTTAGCTTTATGCTTGTCAATTAGTCTAGTCACACGCTCCTCCATAGAGAATACATGGAAGAAATGGAGGAAAATGTGGAGAAAACTTAACTAATTAATACCTCCTATTACATTTCCCTGGTTGATTATTTATTTTAGTGTTTTGTAGTACAAGTGTTCTTCTGAAAGGTATGTTCTGATTTCTGTGCTTGAAATCTATGCAGATTATCACATGATAAGGAGAGATGCCAAGTTTACATGTTTACATTTCAGAAAACCTAATGCAAGCAATGTCTCAGAGTAGTCAGCTAGATAAGTTTGATAATGTGTGTTTAGCTGTGTGTGTGTGTGTGTGTGTGTGTGTGTGTGTGTGTGTGTGTGTGTGGTGTGTGTGTGTGTTAGCTGTGCATTTAGTCTAGTCTGCCACTGGTTAATAGTCTGACTGTAACTCTGTTCTCACTCTCAGTGCACTTTAGAGTGGTTACCATGGATACCAAGTTCATTCCTCTGCAGCAGATGGTGAGTCCCGCTGAGAGCTCTAGCTGCTCTGAGTGCCTTTCAGGAGCTAGGGTAGCCTGCTAGCCTGCTAGCTGTTCTGAGTGTCTTTGAGGGGCTAGGGTAGCCTGCTAGCTGTTCTGAGTGTCTTTGAGGGGCTAGGGTAGCCTGCTAGCTGCTGCTCTGAGTGCCTTTCAGGGCCTGGGGTAGGGTGCTAGCTCACTGGACACCTGCTCTCACTTCAGGGGTAGTCCAGGACCCTGTCCGTAGGTCTTTCAGGTTTTACATGGCTTTTTATTCTCTTTGTATTTATGTACTTTATGTATAGCTTGAATTTGTATTCCAATAGCCTGACATGCTGATATCCTTATTGGTAGGCCATTTACAGTGGGCCCCCTCTGTTGGCAGGTGATTGTAACTGCAACTGCTCCATACACTGTTTGTGTAAATATCATCATGAATTTCAAAGTGAACCTACCAAGTCCAGCGCATTAATTTCATATCTTTTGTCCCCCACAGTACAGCCTGGTGACACTAGAGGTATGTGCAGAATGATATTTAAGTTCCCCTCTTTTCAACCACTACAACTCCACAGTGGCCTACAGCATCTACTCCTCAGGGGGCACGGTGGACTGGTCCTATGTAGACAGAGATGCAACCGCTCTAATGGGGAGAGGGACACAGGATTTGCAGTCATACGCAAAATGCTTTTGGTTTTATTAAGTTTTAGCAAATCTTTTCACTCGTAAACTGACAAGTTGTTTATGTCTCATGCTCTCTGAGTAAAAAGTGACGTCATCTCCCCTGGTTGAGCTGGACTATGTCCAAGCTGCCACACACAGACATCATGGATGTTGTTCTGCCTATGGACCATGGATATTGATCGTCATCTTTTTTATATACAGTTTTAGATCATTTGGCTTCCACCTTGTCCTCTGATTTTCAGAGCACTCAGGTTAAAATTGAAAAGACTGAACAGAGGAAGTGAGGGAGTTGAGACAGAAATGCAATTGCAGTTTATGAGTTCTACAAATGAAGGGATTTTCTGTAAGTTTTGATAAAAACAGAGGCATTTTGAGTGTTTTTAAATCACATTATATAGTTGATCCCAACATAAATCTTAAGGCCAATATAGGCAGTCAGGGATCCTTGTAAACATTCTGTCAGTCATGGCTCTTAAAAAATCATTAAATTACAAAGTAAATTACAAATATGTTAAAAAACGGCAACTATAAAAAAACATTGATGTTGCTTAGAGCCTATTGGTACAGGTGTTTGGTAGTGTACTGGTGGTAGCATAGGGAAGACTGACCCTGAACTAGGTGGTAGTTGGCAAATGTTGCTTTGGATAAACATCTGCTAAATGCTTAAATGTATAGAAAAACATGTACAGTTAACATTTAGAGGGAAAATTCTTGCTCCACTACAAATGTTATTCTTGAATATTTTTTTCCTGCCCTCTTTGTGTGTCTGTTCACAGGACAGCCGGGGCAACACTATTGGCCAGTGGCTGAATGTGACGTCAGAGCGCAAGATGGCACAGCTGTCTCACGTGTTAAACCCCGAGGCCGCCCAGGGATACTACACGCTGGCTGTGGTTGGACAGGAGGGCAGAGGGTCACACCGCTTTCAAGTGAAGAAATATGGTGGGTTATTTGACTAAATATGGTGGGTTATTTGACTAAATATGGTGGGTTATTTGACTAAATATGGTGGGTTATTTGACTAAATATGGTGGGTTATTTGACTAAATATGGTGGGTTATTTGACTAAATATGGTAGGTTATTTGACTAAATATGGTAGGTTATTTGACTAAATATGGTGGGTTATTTGACTAAATATGGTAGGTTATTTGGGAGGTCATTCCACCAGCGCAGAACCAGATATGAGAAGCGTCTGGATTGACCTGCACAAGGTATTGGCCGTGCTAGAAAACGTTCCTTAGAGGAGCGTAGCGGTCGTCGGGTGACCTAGGGCTTCAGAAGAGTATTCAGGTAGATGGGAGCAGAGCCATCATTCACCCTGTAGGCCACCATAAGTGCCTTGAATTTAATGCGAGCAGCCAAGGGTAACCAGTGAAGTTCAATGAACAGAGGTGTGACATGTGCCCTTTTTGGCTGGTTAAAGACCAGACGTGCAGCTGCATTCTGGATCATCTGTAGTGGTCTCACCGCACAGGCTGGTAGGCCTGATCGGAGGACATTGCAGTAGTCAAGACGAGAGATAACCAGGGTCTGAACCAGGAGCTGGGTTGCATGTTGGGTTAGGTACGGCCTGATCTTCCTAATGTTGAATAGAGAAAAAAAACGGCACGACCGAGCCACAGAGGCAACGTGATCTGCAAAGGTCAGTTGGTCATCGATCATGACACCTAGGTTTCTTGCCACTTTGGTGGGAGAAACAGACAGGGAGTCGATCTTAATGCTGATGTCGTGATGTATGGCTTGTTTGGCTGGGAGGACCAGCAGTTCAGTTTTGGAGAGATTTAGTTGGAGGTGATGTCCTTTCATCCATGCAGATATATCGGAGAGACAGTCCGAGATCTGTGTTGAACAGACCAATCCGTGTCTACACCAGCCAACACCAAGAATTTAGTGCTGCTCACTCTCTCCACAGTAGCACCATTGATGGTCAGTTGTGGGTGTTGGTTCTGACCTCTCTTGAAGTCAGTAACAATCTCCTTGGTCTTGCTGACATTCAGCAGGAGGCTGTTGTCTCTGCGCCATGTATTCAGGAGGTTGACCTACTTCCTGTAGTGGGTCTCATCGTACTTGGGGGGGGGGGGGGGGGGGGGCTGTGCTCAGTGTGATGCTTGAGGTGTTGTTGCCACCTTGCACTGCTTGTGGCCTCTCATTCATGGAGGAGTCCTCTGTGGACATGTCGTTTTGTGCTTCAGACTGTGCCAAGAAGCTGTTGAGGTTGTTGGGCAGAAAGATGTTACTGTTGCAGATCTGTGGTGGAGGGCCACAGGGTCTGTGTGTGTCTGCTGTCTTTTAAATGGTTATCTTATGTATGTATTCCTGTTTTGCTTTCCTGATATCATGGGACAGGTTGGCTTCTGCTGTTCTCAGGCCAGTATGAGTATGAGTATGAGTATCAGCCCAGGCTTTGTTTTTTATTGCCAATGCTTATGGATGTTTAGGACTAGTCTCAAGCCACACTAGGAATGCTAATGCTAGCAATGCTAATGAATGTTTAGAGCCAGTCTAAGCCAAACTAGCAATTCAAATGAATGTTTAGGATTAGTCTTGAGCTAAATTGGCCATGCTAATGAATGTTTCGGACAAGCCTCAAGACAAACTAGTAATGCCAATGCTAGCAATGTTAATGAATGCAAAATGCTAGTCTCATACCAAATTAGCAATGCTAATGCTAATGGCTCCTCCTTCTCTCAGTTTTGCCCAAGTTTGACGTCACGGCCAACATTCCAGAGGGAGTGAGCGTGGGAGCAGAAGACATCCGACTGCAAGCGTGTGCCAAGTAAGTGACGAAGAGAAGTGACTTGGGGAGTTATTTGTAATTTCATGAGTCAGGTGAAGGGCACGTCACCCCACTGTTCACGAAGCCGTGTTGACCATTCAAGTTGATATCTGTAGTTGTTGTGTTTTCACCCCAGCTGGTAAGTTGTTAGGTTTACATGAAAATTACAGGCCTGATTTCCATGAAACTGGCACTGTGTAGCATGGGCAAGGGGGAGCTGATCTGTCATTTTGACATGATTGACTTGCATGATGGAAGATGGCTTTGGAACTGGAGCAACTCCAGCTACTAGTTTAATTCAATTATATTTATACAGCACCAATTTCCAATACAATTGTCATGTGGTGCTCTATAATTATAATGAGAAGTACCCAAGAGCAACAGGGGCATGAAAAACTCCCTTATGATAGTTATTCTTGGAAGAAACCTTGGGTAGAGCCACGTCTCAAGGGGCTGACCCAACTGCCAGGGGTCATACAGGAAAAGTACCGTCAGTAGTTAAAATTAAGTAAAAGTGAAAATGTGTCCATAGTTTTAACTGAGCATCAACATAATTCCAGAATATTGTTCAACAGCATTATATCATAGTCAGGCCATTAATTAATTGTCTATAGTTCTGGCTGGACAGTGTACTGGCAGCTAGACATAATGTCACAGTGAGGGGAGCATTGGGTGGAGTCCATTCTGATGTGTGTCACCGTGAGATGGGATGGATTGCAGGGTCTCTGCGTAGGTTGGAGTGAGTTTGGTTCCATGAACTGCAAAGATGATTTTCTTTCTTGTCCCAAACATGATTTCAGCAGCCCAACTGGTGGTTGTCAGTTTGCCCTTGTTATCTGTTCATATTAGGGCCTTCTCTCAAAATATAATGCTTGGCTGCCTTTACTGAATTGGGTTTGTATGTAAAGAGAGAGAGAGATGTATGTCATGGTACATGAGAGGTCTGTGGCAGCACTAGGCTATAGCAGCATAACTAAAGCATGGTGCATGGCAATTCATCGCCACTGCAGGGATGGTCAGCAGCCACTATGCCCCATACAAACCACACTTGGGTGAAAAGGGAGCCCCAGCCAGCTGCACCTGCGTGCTCCAGCTCTTTGCATGCATCTTTCAACAGGTGGGATGGCTTAGATCTCTGCTACACGCCTGTTCTGTCTGTATCCCATTGGTGGAGATGTTACACTGGCAGGTCTACATTATCCCATTGGTGGAGATGTTATACTAGCAGAGGTACATTATCCCTTTGGTGGAGATGTTACACTAGCAGGGCTACATTATCCCTTTGGTGGAGATGTTACGCTGGCAGGTCTACATTATCCCATTGGTGGAGATGTTATACTAGCAGAGGTACATTATCCCTTTGGTGGAGATGTTACACTAGCAGGGCTACATTATCCCTTTGGTGGAGATGTTACGCTGGCAGGTCTACATTATCCCATTGGTGGAGATGTTATACTAGCAGAGGTACATTATCCCTTTGATGGAGATGTTACACTAGCAGGGCTACATTATCCCATTGGTGGAGATGTTACACTAGCAGGGCTACATTATCCCATTGGTGGAGATGTTACACTAGCAGGGCTACATTATCCCATTGGTGGAGATGTTACGCTGGCAGGGCTACATTATCCCTTTGGTGGAGACGTTACGCTGGCAAGGCTTCCATCAGTGTTAACACAGTGCTGTGTGTCATCCCTTGTTTTCAGATACACGTTTGGTGCACCTGTTCCAGGCAAGGCTGCTCTGTTCTTGTGTCGAGAAACTGTTATCAGAGTGGGATTTGGACCAGATGGTGATGATGGTGGTGAAGTCACACAAGCAATATGCTTAAAAGAACTGATAGAGGTATGAATGTACTGATGAATTATTCACATCTCCCAAAAGGCTAATCCGTTTAATTTGCAGCATACACAATGTGCCGTTGAAGTTCAGTCAATAAATCTTCTGCCTTGAGGCCAACCCTCCCATGGGATTCAAACTTCTTGGTGCCTCTTCCAGCACTTGGTGCCCTATGCACAGTACATATAGGGCACACTGGGGGTTGCAGCACCACAGGTTTTTGTTTTCCACCCATCAGGTGAAACACCTTGAGTTGCTACTGGTGTAGACGCTGACTGTCCTTAGGGCTCCAGCAGCACTGAAGTTAGACTTGGATTGAAAACCAGTATTCATCCAAAGGGAAAGTGTGTGTGTGTGTGTGTGTGTGTGTGTGCGTGCGCTGTTGTAACCAGTGTGCTTGTTTGATCCGTACTCTGTATTTGTGTGTGTGTTTGTGTGCTGTTGTAAAAAGTGTGCTTGATTAATCCCCAGTGTGTGTGCGTGTGCTGTTGTAAACAGTGTGCCTGATTTGGTCCCTATTGTGTGTGTGTGTGTGTGTGTATGCGCGTATGCTGTTGTAAACAGCGTGCTTGATTTGTCCCTATTTGTGTGTGTGCTGTTGTAAAGAGTGTGCCTGATTGGTCCCTACAGTTGGATGCATCTGGCTGTGCTACTCATGTCTTTAACATGACAACACTCACACAAAAGGACTTGAACAAAAAACTGAAGGATGTGCTGACATTCAAAGCAACCATAACGGAGGAAGGCACAGGTAAGCTGATGGCACAGGTAAGCTTAAAGAACAGGTAGCTAAAAGCACAGGTAAGCTGATGGCACAGGTAGCTAAAGGCACAGGTAAAGATAAAAGCACAGGTAAGCTAAAGGCACAGGCAAGCTAATAAAATTATTATTAAGTTGAATTTATGTAGCGCCTTTTTAAACCCAAAGTCACTTTACATCAAGTACAGTACAAACAATAAGAACATAAGAAGCAGAAAGCAGAAAGGCACAGGTGAGCTAAAAGCCACTTGTCCTCCAAAGCTGCCGGGTCTCTAATGCTTTATTTTCTGTCTCAGGTATCACTCGGTCTGAGAGCAAAGACATAAGGTTGGACTACTCTCTTGGGAAACTTACCTTTGTTGACACACCGGACATCATAGAGGAGGGAGCTGTGATGAAAGGAAAAGTAGGTGAAGGGGTACCTCTGCATGGCATAGACCATTTAATGAGGGTCACCAAGAAGATCTTTCAGGAAACGGACAACCCTCAAACCTCAAACAACCCTTCATGATTATACCTCAAACAACCCTTCATGATTATACCTCAAACAACCCTTCATGATTATACCTCAAACCTTAAACAACTCTTCATGATTATACCTCAAACCTCAAACAACCTTTCATGATTATACCTCAAACCTCAAACAACCTTTCATGATTATACCTCAAACCTTAAACAACCCTTCATGATAACCATACCGCTGAACCAGGCCGCTCTCATGAGTATTAGAGCACTACTGAACCAGGCCGATCTCATGAGTATTAGAGCACTACTGAACCAGGCCGCTCTCATGAGTATTAGAGCACTACTGAACCAGGCCGCTCTCATGAGTATGCCAAGTCGTCAGCAAATTTCCATAGTGTGTTTGTTTTTTTTTTTCCTTTTTCAGATCAAAGCAACTGATTACAGTGGGAAAGGCATCGCTGACACAACAGTCCACTTGTTTAAAGGTCAGAGGTGGAATAGGGAGCTCTTGCAGAACCTGACTACAGATGCTGAAGGAGTGGCCCAGTTCTACCTCGACAGTGCTTTTTTACCAGCAGACTTTGAGCTCATTGTAAGCTTGTCATTCACTGACCAAATACAGCATCTGTCAACTCTTGGCTTTTGTCAAATCACTGAATACAACACAGCTCTTCTGTGAGTCTCTGTGTGTGAGTGTGTAATGTGTAGACTGTGTGGAACACCCAGGCCATCATCATGAGTCTGTGTGTGTGTGTGTGTGTGTGTGTGTGTGTGTGTGTGCGTGCGTGTATAGACTGTAGTTGTGATCGAGTGGAACACCTGGGCCATCATCATGAGTCTGTGTGTGCTTGTGTGTGTGATTGTGTGGAACACCCGTGCCATCTCTATCTGCTTGCGCGTGCGTGTGTGTGTGTGTGTGTGTGTGTGTCTGTGTAGTGATCGTGTGAAACATCCGGGCCATCATCCTCTCTTTGATTCTTCTTCAGGCCAGCATGTCTACAGACATTGACTCATACAGGCCATATCGTGCTCCATATTACGAAATGGCAACCAAGTTTGTGTCCAGATTACAGCCAGCGTCTGCCTACACTGCATCATCCAGCTCTCTGAAGCTCTCTTGAAGGCTGCAGATGATCCCTTTCAGTGTGGCAAAGATGCACTCATCTCTATTAAGTACGTCTTCACTGGGGAGACTTTCAAGACAGACTCTGTGGATATCATCTATGTGGTATGTGGATCACAGATTACACTCTAGTTGAAACCCTTTCTTTGGCCAGATGTCATGAGTGTGGTGCTTGACTTGACTTGTGTTGCAGGTTTTATCCAAAGGAGAGATTGTTCATCATGGCTTCACTGAGGCTCCAGTGCAGGGTTCCCAACCAGTGACTGAGGGTGAGGTGTCCTTCCAGGTGCCCATCAGAACTGAGATGACCCCCTCAGTGCAGGTCCTGGTCTACTGTGTCTTGCCCAGTGAGACGGTCCTGGCTGATAGCAGAGCCTTTCCAACAGAGAAGTGCTTTAGTAACAAGGTAACACACTACAGTATAGCTGGAATGACGCAACACTATAGTGTAATGTCTAGCGGAGGCTCCGTATTGCAAGATGTGGAACAGTAGTTCTCTATAATGTAGGGTTGTTAACCTTGGGCCCACGTGCCACAGTTGGCAATCAGGGGGGGTTCTCACTGGCACACCAGCAAAGGAGCGCCACCCTTGTTTTTACATGTTAGAAAAACTTTGGCCATCTTATCTGCTGTTGAACAGCCATCGGCTGGCGTGCGTCTTCTGTAGGATGACGGACAGTAATGTACCCAATGGGTTTTAAACATTTTCCACAAGATGAATCTCAGCGCTGCATTTTTGTTGATCATTTTGCGCAGCAGGCCTGTGGCAAAAAAGCCCTGGTGGTTTGGCCATCTTCTTGGATACTATGGGTGGAAGTGTTGTGTGCTTGTTGTATTTTGAAAGTTTTGTCGTATTTGTTCAGCATTCACTGTCATTTTGAGACGGAGTACGAAATGACAAGTCAATTAAATGTAGGCTACGAGTATTTAGAATTCAAGGCTTTGAACCGGTTCACAGAACAAAATTGAGCAAGGGAACTTTTTTGAAATGTAGACTACTAAACAGAACCTCCACTGCCAGTCAAAAACATTGTTTTTGTTCTTTCAATAAGTTTTCTGCTTTTCTGCAATAATTTGTAAGGACAGAGAGACCATAACAGGCCTACTGAAGACCAGGGGACCCTGACTGTAGACATGGTAGAAGCACGATTTCAACGCAGTGAGAATGTTATTAGTTTTGTTACTTGACTATAGCAAAAATCCATATTCGCGCAAAGCTGAAATGATTGTGCTTGTGATTGTGATTGTTTTCAACATGTTCTTAAAGCTTTCCTTTGCATCCAGCCAGAATGTATTCAACATATTTTCATATTTAAGATGCATAGTGAAAATAACTGGTCTGTTGATTAGCACGCAAAGCAACAAGACCATTTTAATTAGCACTACGTATCAAAAAGGTTGCCAACTCCTGCTATAGTGTGATGTCTAATGGTAGTTCACTATAGCGTGATGTCTAATGGTAGTTCACTATAGCGTGATGTGTAATACTTGATTGTGTTCACTAAATCACTGATGGTAGCTCATTCACTGATGACACAGCTAGCTACAGTGTGAATGTGTTAGTTCACAAGAGCAAGAGTGAGTACAGCTCTCTCTTTGTGTTACTGTTTGATGTGTCAACCAATGATATATGCCTGATACATATCTGGTGATTATAGTTTGTCCTAAGTGGAGTTTTCCACAGGTTTCATTGCAGTTCTCTCCCCCTAAAGCGGTTCTTTGTTGTTCTACCTCGTGTTTCCACAGGTGTCGCTGCAGTTCTCTCCCCCTAAAGCGGTTCCTGGAGAGCAGAACTCCCTGCAGATATCAGCTCAGCCTGGCTCTCTGTGTGGCCTCAGTGCTGTAGACCAGAGCATCTTCATCCTGGAACCAGGGAAACATCTGGATGCACAGAAGGTTCCTGTGACAATATAAGAACTGTGCTTTAAACTACATTGATTTGTGGATACAACCATTCCATTACACACAAACTACACACACTGGCCATCACTGCCCCAGCGCACTGGCCATCACTGACCCAACACACTGGCCATCACTGACCCAACACACTGGCCATCACTGACCCAACACACTGGCCTCATGTATGGTGATATGATTTGTATCATGAAGTTCTTGCTGATATCCAGCCCCTAACCAACACAGTGACATACATCTCCCTTACCTGTGTTTTGCTACACATTAGTGTGGATTGAGAAGTTGTGTATTGATTGGGTACTCTTCTTCCTTTTTAGGTGTTTGATCTGTTACCACCAATGGATTCATATATTCATTATGATATTGAAGATCCTGTGGAGTGTCTGAAAGTGAGGCCTCGGCGATCTTCTCCACCATACTTCTCTCGGCGGCGCTCAGAGGATGGTGCTTTAGCTGTTTTCAAGGTCCGAAAAATAAGCATCTAAACACAGAATGCCAGCATGGCAAACATTCAGCATTTTCATTGTGTGCTCAAAGGAAGTGTCTGTTGTTTCTTTAGAGATTGGGACTGAAGACTGCAACAAATCTGGTTTTACAGACACCTGACTGCTTAATATACAGGGGACAAACATATCATAAGGGCTTTGGTAAGAGCTTTTATAAGAAAGTTTAACTGTTATGATAGAGTGACACTGTATCCATAGTTAACAAGAACGACCTGGTGTTTGTGACCTCACCATGACTTGACCAAGGCCTTTGAGTAGATTAGCCATATTCCCTGACTGTGAAGACTGTGCAGCTTTGAGGCATTAATCAAGTCTCTTCAATACATTTTCCACCTTGGTTTATTGTAGGTATGCACAGATCAAACTTTTTCAGTTTTGATACAGATTCTGATGCTTGGGTTTTGCATTTAAGTTGATGGCTGATATTGATCCAATATCGCGGTTGAATTAATAACCTGTGTAATCTACCACACCATGTGAGGCCACCCTCAATGCGTCAGCTTAGGCTTCCCTGGTGACTCTAGAATTCTTCTGCACACCCACTGCACAGGAAACCCTAGTCAGACTCTGGGGACAGGACAAAGGTGCACCACATTCTCAACTGGTATATGCAGATCATGCCCTGATTGTGGCCCACTCAGAGGAAGGTTGACAGCAACTCTGTCCATAGTATGCCTCTGCAAGCTTAGCTTCAGATAAGCTTGAAACCTCCAGTCATCCTTGCTCACTCTGCAGCCCTGCATCTACTCTTCCATGATGGACAAAATCTGTCATCCGGACTCCACAGTCTCTAGAGTCTCTCCTTAGTGTGGATCCTATCTTTTAGAGAGAACCTCAAGGCTGCCACACAGTTTAGGTACTTTACTCTTCTTCTTCAACATGATGTTCATGGAGCAGTTCTTAGCAGTTCAGTAATGGGAACAAGACACATTTCCCCCTTCCTTGAAGAAACTACTTCAGTAGAATGTCAAGTATAGTTTAAATCAGGATGGTCAACTCAGCACCTTTATCATTAGAATGAATAACCCATTACCAACCACTGGACCTTGTAAAAGTAAAAGCACTACTGTCAACCTAGTTTTGAAAAAAAAAACAGCCACTGTATACACTGTACACTGCAGGATCAATCACTGCAAATGAACCATATAGCACTACTGGTTCAAACTGAAACTTAAAGTTAAACATTGCAGGAAATTATATAGGCTATTACTTACTAGAACATTAGAACAGCTTCCAGACAACAGAACAATATCAGTATACAACTTCCACATGACAGTCTTTTTTTTTTTTTTTTTTTTTTTATCTTTTCGTTTCGTCACCGACGCAGAAGCAGCAGCGGAAGTTGTAGTCGTCGCTGTCAGGGAGAACACCAGCATTACGTAGGCCAGCCACAATTTGTGGAGCCGTTAAAAGCACTCTGTCTGAGGACGAGTCCGATTCCAGCAAGAGTCTGTCTCTTATGCAAGTATTGGTGACTCGCTCTATAAGTTGGTCATGCAGCATTTGCTCTTCCATGTCACCAGATACACACAATGTAGCTCGCTCTCGCAGCCTGGCTAGAAACTGATTATTCGACTCAGCTGGCAAAATTTATGGTGTTCTGCAATTACAATTAATTGGGGAACAAAGTGTAGCTTCAGTGCTTCCAGAGCAGAATTGTATGTACGACCTGTACTTTTCTATACGTGCGCTGTAGCGCCCTCAACAGTTCAGTTATGGGAACAAGACAGTTAGCCTTGAGTCTGACCTTGGCATGCATATTGGTGAATTAAACTAAATGAATCAAGTGCTGCCAGCAGGAAGAGGAATGAAACAGATGAGTGCAGCTTACAACAGATGGCAAAACAGCAGCTAATACTGACTGATAAGGGCCAGTGGATTCAGTTTAAACTTCATTTTCCCTTGCCTCATTCAGTTAGTTCAGTCTATGTTGTACCAGATTTTCTCGTTCTTATTGCTACTGACAACACTCAGTGACCTCTGTCTGCTTTATATGCTACATGTCTGCTGCATATAAAGATGGGTGAATATTTATATATTTATTTATTTTGCTCCTTTCCAGTATATCCTGAAGTGGCCCGGTGTGGCTTTCGGGATGGCTGGACCAGCCGGAGCACCCCCTGAAAATTTTGAAGTGACAGTTCGCACAGTCTTCCCAGAGACATGGATCTGGGACCTGGCTGAAGTTGGGTCAGTGCTGACACAAAAATCAGGGGATTGTTAAAAATATGTCTGTTCGCCATAATCCAACAAACACAATCCGACAAAACATGATCTTCAAACCCATCTTCATCTCCTGTTGAATCCTTAAGTAAAACATAACCATGCTGCTCATTACCACTAAGAATGTGCGCTGCTCAATAGTCTCAGATGCTGTGTCATGCAAGCACTGTTGAACTTGAATTTATTTTTCATGGAGATTTGAGATTCAATTGAACTGGAGTTGACTGTTGACTGAGTTCCAGCCCCACATCTATTTGTCCAACCTTTTTTCTTCCCAGAGAGTCTGGAGAAGCGCAACTCCCTCTCACTGTCCCTGACACCATCACCACCTGGGAGACGGAGGCTTTCTGTCTGTCCCCCCAGGGCTTTGGTCTGGCCCCACCTGTTAAGCTCACAGTTTTCCAGCCATTCTTCCTGGAGCTCTCCCTGCCATACTCCATCATCCGTGGAGAGACCTTTGAGCTCAAAGCAACAGTCTTCAACTACCTACCCAACTGCATCATGGTACGGCAAGGAGTTCTGTCTGGATGTTAGTGTACGGTGCACCAACATATATTTAAACTTTAAACTTTAAAAGTATTGTTAGTGGTGCCAGAGGCTTTGAGTCTTAAACATAAGTCTGTCTCAGGTGACCGTGACTCCGGCTCCTTCATCAGACTTCACTCTGACCCCCTCCTCTGATGGCCAGTACTCCTCCTGTCTGTGTGCACATGGGAGGAAGACCTTCAGTTGGACACTGGTGCCCTCTGTGCTGGGTGAGTTATGCTATATGAATTGGTAGAGTTAAAGGAAAGTGGGTAACTTAATTAGCTACTGATGTAGTTGAGCTGAAGGTGATGTGGGAAGTTTGTCTGGCAGGAGAGATGAGTGTGACAGTGAGTGCTGCCGCTGAGCCGTCCCAGACTGTCTGTGGCAATGAGGTGGTGACCGTTCCAGAGAGAGGCCGTATGGACACAGTCACACGCTCCCTCAAGGTCAAGGTAGGCCTGCTGGGATTTCTTCACAACATCAGTCTTTGGGAACAGACCCAGAGAACTTCTAGAGCTAAACTTACTCTTCTGACTTCTCTCATTTTTCTCTCCGAAGGCTGAAGGGACTGAGAAGACTGAAAGTTTCAGTTGGCTCTTGTGTCCAAAGGGTGCGTTGAGGTCTTGCCATCGTACTGTTTATTCTTTGTGTTCTTATATGAAAAAAGGCACCACCGGTACAGATTTCATATTGGTAATATTCACATTGTCCTTTTTCCTGCCCGACTTTTAGCTCTGTTTGATTTTATTCCCCCAGGGGGTGCTCTAACAGAGGTGGTGGAGCTGAATCTCCCACATGATGTAGTGAAGGGATCAGCCAGAGCCTCAGTGTCTGTGCTGGGTAACTAAAGTCCCATACAGATTCATATGCAGCTCTAAGAACTTTAAATGAACTAGCAGATTTCTGACCGTCAAACCATGTGTGTCCAAACCTCCACCCCTCCTGCAGGAGACATCCTGGGTCGCGCTCTGAAGAACATCGACAGCCTGCTGAAGATGCCTTATGGTTGTGGGGAGCAAAATATGGCCATCCTGTCCCCAAACATCTACATTCTGCAGTACCTACAGAACACTGGACAGCTCACTGAAGATATCAAGGAAAAGGCCACCAAGTTCCTCAAGAGTGGTGAGTGTGGACCCATGTCGGAGCAGCCAATTTTCCAGGAAGTAGCAAAGTTCAATTCAGTTCAATTCAACTATATTTACACAGCACCATATACAATAGAATTGTCTTGTGGCGCTGTACAGCCATTGACAGGAAACACCCAAGAGCAACAGGGGCAGGAAGAAACCTTGGGCAAATCCATGGGACCAACCCAACTACCAGGGGTCATGCAGGAAAAGTATAGCCAGTACTAGTTACCATAAGCGATAGACAATTTGTCCATGCTTTTGGCTGAGCATTATAATGATTCCAAAATACTGTCCTATAACATTATATGGTAGTCACATCAGAGGTGGTTGTCTAAAGTTCTGTCTGGAGAGCGTAGGAGCCAAGTGTGGTGTCCGTGATGACCATCTTATTAACTGTCATTAGTAACACATGTAGTTGACTTGTGACTTCTTGAAGAATTGGCTGCTGTGACATGGGTCCGTGCCTTGTGTCTGTTAGCCTGGCAACACAACCCACATCTGGGATGATTTAGGGTCTACCAACGAGCAAGAGACCTTCTGCATCCAGGGGGTGGCACCAGTGGACACATTGGAATGATTTTGTCTGCAATTGGATAACGCTACAACCCCCTCACAGCAGTTATGTTGTTTACCAAAACAGAGTTCTAGATGACAACAATAACAAACATTTCATATTTCACACTATTGGAACCGTAGGCAAATGTTTTAATGTGTTGAGACTGCTGAAATTCAGCCCTGCTTCAGTAGTGCTGCTGTCATCATCGTGAGCTCTGAGCCTGATGTGACTGGTGTATGGGATTTAGAGGTGTAGCTAATGAGCTGTGAGCCTGACGTGATTGGTGCTTGGGATTTAGGGACACAGCTAATACGCTGTGAGCCTGATGTGACTGGTGTATGGGATTTAAGGACATAGCTAATGAGCTCTGAGCCTGATGTGATTGGTGCCTGGGATTTAAGGACAAAGCTAATGAGCTCCAGTGGCTCGTGGCTAGATGGACCTGGAGAGCAAATTAAAATTTGCTAGCAGTGCTTCTGGATTTCCAGGCTATATGTGCATCCATGTCCAAAGTGATCCATCAACCCCCTGACAATCACTTCATTGGCATTTATTTGAGTAATGGCTGAGTAAGACCACAATATCTGATAATCCCATTCTAACCAATAGGATACCAGAGGCAGCTGAACTACAAGCACCTTGATGGAGCCTACAGCACGTTTGGCTCAGGAGATGGAAACACATGGTGAGTTGACCCCCCAACAGTGCACTCAGTCTTGGGGGAACAACTTTCCCACCTTTAACAAGGAGAATATAGGCTGAGTTAAGCATGTTTTCCCACCTGTGAGGGGGGCGATAGACCTCCCATATCCAATGGTTGACAGATCAGAATGCCTTTGGATGCAACTGTATAGCAAAGTGTTAGTTCCCATTATCTCTGTAAAGATACACAGTCAAGGTTGTTCATTCATCTTTTCCTCCAGGCTCACTGCGTTTGTGTTGAGGTCATTTGGAAAAGCAAAGTCCTTTGTTTACATCGATCCACAAATTATTACGGATGCCAAGACTTGGCTTGAAGGCAAACTGCAACCAGATGGCGTTTTCCACATGCAGGGGAAACTCTTCAACAACAGAATGAAGGTTCGATCTTACGATCTATATGATGATACTTTAACTCTAACGAATGAACAAAGTCTGTATTTGATTGTAGAACGGACGATGATTCCTATGATTCCTATTCCTTGATTTGTAGGGTGGTGTAAGTGATGATGTCACAATAACGGCTTACATCACTGCATCACTGCTGGAGCTGGAAATACCTGTTATGGTAAGAAAATCTGTTATGGTGGCGTAGGCAAATCTGTTTCAGTAAGAAAATTTGTTATGGTGGGGTTGACAAATCTGTTACCATAAGAAAATCTGATATGGTAGTGTAGAACAATTTGTTACAGTTGGCAAATCTGTTATGGTTAGAAAATCCAAGAAAATCTGTTACCATTAGCAAATCTATTAGAAAAATTAGTAACGGTAGGTTAATTTGTTCTGCTGGTTAACAGACAATTTACCTAATCCATTAGAGGTTTTTAGTTGCTTCTTCTGCTGTATCTGTTATAAGGCTGTAGAACTATCTAGTTATGAGAGAGAGGGGTGTTGTGTCTGATTGTTTAATAAAATGATCTATTTTTTGCTTCAGGAAGAAACATGGACCTTTCTGAAGTCCTCCGTCAGTGACGTCTCTAACACCTACGCCACTGCTCTACTGGCCTACACCTTCAGTCTCGCTGGAGAAGAGGACATTCGAGCTCAGCTTCTCAAACACTTGGACAGTGTAGCGACCTCTAGTGGTAGGACACAGTTTCCAGTGATCCTGAACAGACTCTGATGACCCACCTGCTGCCTCTACCTCATGTGGCTCATGTCTCCTCAGGGAATCTCCTGCACTGGTCTCAGTCCTCTTCAGAGCGAGCTGATTCCCTGGCGGTGGAGACCAGCTCTTATGTGCTGTTAGCTGTTCTCACAAATCCACACTGACTGCTGCAGACTTAGGCTATGCTGCCAGGATTGTCAGCTGGCTGGTGAAGCAGCAGAATCCATATGGAGGCTTCTCTTCCACACAGGTGCTTCACACACCTTTCCCTCAGAAATGTGTTCTGCTGGGTTAGTGTGTGTATGTGGTCTTTTCACTAGATTCTGTCTTTGTCCACACTGATAACTGAGTGTGTGTGAGATTTGTGTGTGTGTGTGTGTCCATCCACGCTGAGGGGTGTGTGTGTGTGTGTGTGTGTGTTTCTCAGGACACAGTGGTGGCACTGCAGGCTCTGGCTTTGTACGGGACCAAGGTCTTCAGCCCTCAAGGTTCCAGCACAGTGTCAGTGCAGTCAGCAGGTGGCGCCAAACATCAGTTTGATTTGAACCAGCACAACACATTACTGTACCAGGAGAGGGTGCTGCAGGACGTTCCTGGGAAGTACAGCATCGAAGTGAAGGGCTCTGCATGTGCTTCTGTTGGGGTCAGTGAGAAAGATATCTACTTCATCACTGACATTTACTGAACACTTTTAGAATAATACAATTTCAATTTCTATAATTATTATAAAAATATTACGGAAATACCAAATTATATCAACTTTCTCCTGTACCAGGTGGCTCTTTTCTACAACATCCCCACTCGTACTGAGCACGTGACCTGAGCATCATGACTGAGGCCACTCCTCTGACTGAGGGAGAGTGCAACAAGGCCAATGGACAGGCCATCAACCTAAACATCACAGTCCAGTATGGAACATCATTTTGAGTTTTTTGGCCAGGAATTATTTAATCATTTTTAAAAGTATATCATGTTATATAATAATAATATAATAATAAAATATCCAAATAAAAACGTTCATCCTTTTCTGTGCAGGTATGATGGGCGTCTGCAGAGCACCAACATGGCCATTCTAGATGTGAAAATGCTGTCTGGCTTCACTCCCGACTCTGAGTCTGTTGAAAGAGTAAGTCACTGGTCCTGAGTCTGTTAGTCTGAGGATGGTGTTCCATAAAGGTGCTGATGATGGTTGTGTTTGAACAGCTACAGACATTCAGATTGGTGGACCGGGTCGATAAGAAAGATGACCACATCCTTGTGTATCTGACAGAGGTGAGGCGTAAAGCAGTGTGTAAAAGTCATGGCTTTCACAAAGGTAACATATTCCTTCCCTATCAATCTAATGCATTTCCTCTGATCTCCAAACAGGTTCCTAAGGCCACACCCCTTCACTACTTCCTGACCATCCGACAGGATCTCCCAGTGAACAACCTGAAGCCAGCAGTGGTCAAGGTGTACGACTACTACCAGACCAGTAAGACTCCCTTTTACAACACTATTGGCCATATACTGTGTAAGATGTTTGCAGGTACATAGATCAGTACTGGCCATATAATATACAAGGTGTTTGCAGCTCTGTAAACCAGTATTGCTCCTATATATGATGGCTGCAGCTCTGTAGAGCAGTATTGCTTTTAACCTCCTGACTATTAAATCTATTTATCAATCAGGTGATCAAGCTGAGGCAGAGTACTCCTCCCCTTGTGCAGGTGAGACAGTCGACCACAAGTCCCCATGAGAACCAATATGCTAGCAGGTTCCACCATTTTATTGAATTTGTGTTTGTGTGTTTTCACCACAGGTGGCAGCTAAAGGAAGAAAACATCCACTGAAATAGCTGTCATTACGCCATTTTAACATCTGAACTGAATCTGATATGTCAGTAAAGGGTTGTTTGTGTGTTTGAATATCAGTAATAAATACTGCAGTGCTAAGATTGTTTTCATTGGTGTGTTAATGACAAGAATGCTTGAAAAAACAAAACTCTACACATAGCATCGTCTTTCAAAGCATATGGGTCTATGCTGTTGTCATAACAAACTGTATATCCCTGAGTGGCAGTCAGGGCCAGAGCAGTCATAGTAATGCATCACTGTAAAGTGCATTTGTTAGATTTTAAAGTAGGCCTGCGTGACTGAAAGTGGTTATAATGTACTTTGTTTCATTTTCCAGCACATATTGACACCAGCATGGAATTTTGCGCAACACCATTTAATTTTGGTTGGCTCTATGGTGGCCATTTTGCTGAGTCAGTCCTAAGGCAAGTGTAGAGCTGATGGAAGATGACTGTCACTGCTTGGGTTTGTGGTGATTGCTATTTTATCTAGCATAGGTTCTTAGGGGTTTCAGGGTTTCAGGGTGTTGCTAACCTTAGATAGTATTTATAGTGTCTGTTCAGAGTGTTGCAGGATACCCAGCGACTGAATTATAAGTGACTCACTTATAACAGGGCATGTTCCAAAATCTTACAAGACGTCTGTTATTAAACCATCTATTAAAAAACCTAACCTTGATCCTGATGTCCTGCCTAATTTCCGACTGATAGCTCACCTCCCATTTGTATCAAAAAAATGTTGAAATATCAAATCTGTAGCTTCTGAAATGAAAATAATAACCAGAGGCCTTCCAGTCAGGCTTCAGAGCTAATCATAGCACAGAATCAGCCCTAGTTAAAGTCTTCAGTGACAGCCTTAGCTCATCTGATAATGGATATATATCAATATTAATCCTATTGGATTATAGTGCTGCATTTGACACTATTGACCATGGCATCCTACTGCACAGGCTTTATAGGCATCAAATATTCTGCATTAGGCTGGTTCAGATTGTACCTCTGTGGTTGCTAGTTTGTACATGCTCATAATGAATCATCATGCCACACTAAAGTAAAGTATGGTGTACCCCAAGGCTCAGTGATGGGGCCCCTGTTATTCCCCCTCTACATACTACCTTTTGGATCTGTTATTAGGAAACATGGCATTACTTAACACTCTTATGTAAATGACGCATATTTCCCTCTCCATGAAGCCTAATGACTTGACTATTCCATCAACCAAGACTATTCCAATAACCAAACCTGATGCCTGCCCCCGAGACATAACAATCTGGATGACTAACAATTGCAATGAGTTTTTGTTAGCCAAGTATACTTACATACACAAGGAATTTGACTTTTGTTGGTGTTAACTCTATACATTCAACAAATAGACATGTAGTAGTATACATTCAGTGGGCAAAAACTACTGTAGGCACATACTGTGCAAAACAATATACATCTAGGCACATAACATAATGTACAAATAAAACAATATACAAATAAGACTACAATGCAAAATATAGTGGTGCAAAAGTGGTGCGCAAGATGCATGTAGAATGATAAAGTCTGTAATGTGTAGGAGAACTGGGTGAATGGCCAAAATGACCCAACCTATCCAGAGTTCAGGAGAGTGATGGCAGTGGGAAAGAAGCTGTTTTTGTGTCTGGTTGTTTTAGGGCACAGGGTTCTGTACTGCCAGCCAGAGGGGAGGAGGTTGAAGAGTGTGTGAAGGGTGTGTGGATCTTTGATGATGAGGTCTGCCCGCTTCCCGGTTCTACCAGAGTACAAGTCCTGGCAAGGGGGCACCAATGATTTTTTTTCAGCTGTCCGAATTGTGTGTTGTAATCTGCCGTTCTCCTGTTTTGTGGCTGCCTCAAACTAGAGGGTGATTGATGTGTGGATGGATTCCATGGCAGCAGTAGTGGATGTTAGATGGCTAACAAGCTTCTGCAGTTGCAGTAGGAAGTGCATCTTCTGCTCGGCATTGACCGTGGACTCTGGACATTTCAGATCCTGGGAAATGATAGATCCTAGAAACTTGAATGTGTCCACATTTGCCACTGGGCTGTTGGATATTGTGAGGGGCGGCAGCAGTGGGGTGCTTCCTAAAGTCAAGCACCATCTCCACAGTCTTTGGAGTGTTCAGCCCTAGGTTGTGTTGACTACACCGAATTGTGTGTTGTAATCTGCATTTCTCCTGTTTTGTGGCTGCCTCAAACCAGACGGTGATGGATGTGTGGATGGATTCCATGGCAGCAGTGTAAAGGTCCTTGGGGGTACAGTCATTTGTATAGAGGGAGAAGAGCAGTGGGGAAAGGACACACCCCTGTGGTGCACCAGTGCTGACTGTCCGTGTTCCAGACGTGACATCCCTCAGCTGCATGTGTTGACTCCATTGAGGAAGCTGGAGATCCACTGACAGATGGCACGAGATACAGTGAGCTGAGAGTTTGGTGTTGCTCCAAGGCTGAAGTCCACAAACGGGATTCTGGCATAGGTCCCTGGCTGGTCCACTGACCTGTTTGCTATGTAGGCAAACTGCATGGGGTCCAGCTGGTGGCCTGTGATGTTTTTTAGGTGGGTCAGCACCAGGCAGTCAAAGGACTTCATGACGACTGAAGTCAAGGCCACAGGTCTGTAGTCATTCAGTCCTGTGATGGAGGGTTTCTTGGGGACAGGGATGATGATGGAGCTTTTGAAGCATTATTTCTTATGTTTAAACTGATAATACTGAAATTATGATGATGTGCCCTAAACAATTAAATAACATTTTACTTCCTTTTCCTTTTTTCACCTACGAAATATTCTCTGCTGCTGTTTTGCCATATGTGGTGTTTCCCAGATAGCAAAAATACCACAAATGGTGAAATAGAGGCAGACCACCGGAGAACCAACCAAAATGGCAGCTGCCATTAGACAGCCAGCGTCTTGCTGTCTGGGTACACTATCGCTCTAAAGTTTGAGTGTTTTTCAATGAAAACACTCATGCTACTGCTCAGGGTTAGTGTGTGCTTCACCTCACTGTGTGTTTCACTAATTCACAAATTTGGGACAAATGCAGAGATCAAGTTCCTTGTGTGTGTAAATACACCTGGTCAATAAGACTGATTCTCTCTCTATTAAATGCCATTAGTATGAATAAGAGACGGCAAATGAAGAAGATAAAAGTAGTCCTTGTTAGAATTCATGATTTTGGATATGAACTTTTTATTTAAAAAGCCACTTTTTATAGAAACTAGCATTTGTGAGGTGCACAACAAATGGAAAGATGCAAGAGCAGTGCTTAATGCTGTAACAAACCAACCTTAAAACTACCAGGCTGATTAAGTTACCACGCTATATTAAGGCACGGGCGGATCTGAAGCGGTAACTATGCAGGTTTAAATCAGAAATGGAAAGTTTATAACCCAGCACAGGACTCGTCACTCGAGCCCAAATGCCACTACTGAGTCCAGTAAATAGGGTTTATATCTTTATGAAAAAATACACCAGACCCAACAAAAAAAACTTTTCCAAGCTATAATTCCAACGCGGACAGAGGCCGCCAAGGCTGCATGAATGAGAAAGTGGCGGCGAAAGCCGACACCTTTTACCCACCACAAAACACACAAAAACAGTCTGAAACGACTTTCAACCCCCATGCCCCATTAGAAAAGTGCATATATACAAAGTCTGTACAGTTAATAGTGTCCAAACGCCATCCACTGAACAATGGAATGATGCGGTTTTTTTACCCGGCGAGACGCCACCTCCACAAAATCTGTTTGAAAGCGCAACCTCACCAGTTTGTGCGTCGGAAGTCAAGATTCCCTCTTTCTGTACTCGGAAAAAGAAAGGCAGGTAAATCCACCGCGAAATAAATCCCCCGAGAACAAATACGCATAAATCCAAATGAGAATCTTCCGAACGCCACCGCGCACATGCCGTGAACTCACATCCCCCGGAAACGTAACGGGTGTCCAAGCCCAGGTCCCCCCCAGACCGTGACATACATTTAAAGTGATGTCCATCACTGTGACCATGTAAACACATTAGGAACTGGTAATGACATGACGAGTAAACATGACAATAATTCCAAGCAAGAATACAATACAGTATAGTATGGATTCTACACAGCCATGTAAAAGGTGTACTTATTGGCAACTTTGACATTCCCCTCCCCCAGCCAACGGCTTATCAGGACCATAGTAGGGCTTCACGTCAACCACATTTATAGTATCCACCTTTCCTTTGTCAGTCAACCAGCAAACACGGTAATTCACAGGACCTAACCTTTTCCCTACCCTTGCAGGCCCTGACCATCTTGGCGCAAGCTTGGCAGAGAACTTGCCTGAGGCTTTAGACTGTGGATGTGACCTAATCCAGACCAGGTCCCCAACTGCAAAGTGCACATCTTTGCGACGTGCATTATAATACCTGGCTTGTCTAGCCTTGGCTATACCAACGTGCCTTTCGACCTCCTTCAGTAATTGTGTGTGTTTGTGTAGTGTGTGATATGCCTGGGTGCTTGGTGCGGGAGACAGGTGTATAAGACGCTCTAGTGGGCCATGGATATTGCGACCAAGAGCTAACACAGCAGGGGTCACGCCAGTGGTTTCATGAACTGCTGTGTTGATGGCCAGACGAAACTCCGGTAGCCATTGGTCCCAGTCCTGGTGGTGGTTTCCCACATAAGAGGCAATCATGGCCTTCAGGCTTCTGTTGACATGCTCCGTTTGATTGGTCTGTGGGTGGTATGCTGTTGTGAGCTTCTGAGACACGCCCCATGACTTGCAAAGGCTTCTTAACAGGTGGCTTGTGAATTGTGGGCCGCGGTCAGAAACAAGGAAGGCGGGGATGCCCCAACGTGTGAAGATGTCGTTTTTCAGGATCTGACACAACTTTGGAGACTTTGCATCATTTAAAGCAAAGAGACCCACTTGGTGTGATAATCCACGATGACCATGAGTGTAGAGTGGCGAGCTTTGCTGAACAGAAACGGCCCCATGAAGTCCACACCTATCATTTCACCAGGCTCCTTGGCCTCAGTTGACTGGAGTAGGCCCGCTGGCTTGATGTTGGACGACTTATGCTTCTGGCATATCTGGCAGGTACGGACATGACTCCAGACGTCCTTACGTACATCCGGCCACCAAGCCACCTCCAGGATTTTAAGGAGCGTCTTCATTCTCCCCTAATGATCTCCAAAAGGGCTGTCGTGGAGATAGGATAGGAACTCGGGAACCAGCATAGCAGGCACGGCCAACTGGTAGTTGAAGCCACCATATTTGGATGGACCCCCTCGGTAGAGCACGCCTTGCTGGAGCTGGTAGTGAATACGCCGAGGAACTGGCCCAGAGACGGATGACATCAGCTCTTGGCACAGGGCATCTCCCTCCTGATCCTTCCCGATATCCTGCAGAGAGCTTGGTAGGTTGGACCACCAGGATTTCATAGTAGCCACAGCAACAATGCCGCATGGACTCTGAATGAAAAAGCCTGCAGCCGCAGCGTCCATCTGGTCAGCCGGGAAGATGTTTTGGGGCAATTGAATGCCCAGGCTAATGCACTGGGGTCAGTGAAGATGTCGAATGTGTCCCCTTCCAGGTAGTGGCGCCACTTCTCCACTGCCCACACCACCGCTAGGCACTCCTTCTCCGATGTGGAGTACCGGAGCTCTGGACCATGGAGTGCCCTCAACGCATAGGCAATGACGTGCTCTTCTGGGGCAAGGACAGCTCCTAGGCCGACATCACTGGCGTCACAGTGAACTTGGAAACCCAGGTGTGCCCGTGGCTGGGCAAGCACAGGTGGTGACTGCAGCAGGACCTTAAGATGTTGGAAAGCATCCTGCATTGCGCTGACCACTCCCAAGGGACCCCTTTCCTCTTCAGGTTGTTGAGCGGCGCTGCCGTATCTCCCAGCCTTGGGATGAACTTATGATACCAACCCACCAACCCTAAGAAACTTTGAAGGCTCTAAAGACCAGTGGGTTCTGGGTAGGCTATGATGGCAACGACTTTGGTCCGGTCGACTTCCACTCCTCCCTCTGACACCACATGCCCCAGGAACGTCAGCTCAGTTTTAAAAAGATGCCATTTCTTAACGTTCAGGGTCAAATGGGCTTGATGGAGCTTTTGGAACACGCCATCAAGGTTGCAGAGATGTTGTTCTTGGGTTCTGGAAAATACAATTATGTCATCGATGTACACAAAGCAGATGTTACCCTTTAAATTTCCCAGGACATTTTCCATCAGTTGCTGGAAGGTGGCGCCGGCGTTGCGCAAGCCGAACGGCATGACTCTGAACTGGAAGAGTACCCTATGAGTGATCATGGCTGTCTTCTTCTTGCTACTTTCGCCCATAACAACCTGCCAATAGCCACTCTGGAGGTCGAGCGAGCTAAAGTATTTAGCTCCTTGCAGGGACTCCAGGATTTCATGGACCAACGGCATTGGGTAGGTGTCGTGGTGGGTCTTGGCATTGAGCCCCCTATAGTCCACGCAGAAACAGAGGGACCCATCCTTCTTCAGGACTAAGACCACTGGGGAGGCCCAAGCTGAAGAAGAGGGTTCAATGATTCCACTGTTGAGCATTTTGTCCAGGTGTTCATCGATGACAGTTTGTTTTTGGGGTGAGACACGAAAGGCCCTCTTCTGCACCGGCAGCTCATCCGTTGTCAGGATATCATGCTGAATGACATTGGTGGCACCAGCGGTCTCTGTCCAGACCGTCGCCCACTTCTGCAGCAGTGGCCTGACCACCTCTGGTTGAGCTTGCAGGAGTGGAGTAGCTGGTAGAGCGTTGATGCCGTCTTCCATCACAGCCATGTAGAAGTATGATGTTGACTCAGCATGGCCCCACTGCAGTGTGTCTCGAGTCTTATGAAGGAATTTGTGTTCCTTTCCCCCTGATGCTATGTACTATGTACCCAAGATGTGGTTTTAAGGTGAGCTGGCTTGCACACATGAAGTCTAGGCCTAACAGTAATGGCGTACACAGCTGTTTGTCATCAAGCACGTGTACATTAAGCACTCTTTTCACCCCCCCAAACACCTTTCAGTTCGCAAGCGTTAGCTTACAATAAACCAAACACCGCAAACTAGCAGCAATAAGTGAAAATACTGAATGCCAAGTGGGGAGAAAGATGACGGGTTGGACTAAACCAAATCAACTATGAGCCAGACCATCTTAAATATCAAAATAACTTCATAAGTAAACTATGTGTAAACAGTATTTCTCAGCTATTGTTAACAAACCAATGATTTCTCTGTGCCTGATGCTGTGCCTAAACACATGGCTGGCCCCACACTGCAGGGTATTACAGCCCCACACTGCAGGGTATTACAGCCCCACAGCTAGTAGCCCCACACTGCAGGGTATTACAGCCCTACAGCTAGTAGCCCCACACTGCAGGGTATTACAGCCCTACAGCTAGTAGCCCCACACTGCAGGGTATTACAGCCCCACAGCTAGTAGCTCCACACTGCAGGGTATTACAGCCCCACAGCTAGTAGCCCCACACTGCAGGGTATTACAGCCCCACAGCTAGTAGCCCCACACTGCAGGGTATTACAGCCCCACAGCTAGTAGCTCCACACTGCAGGGTATTACCTCTGAGATGACAATCGGGGACATTTTCCTGAAAAAAATCCTATTTCTACAGTCAGTGTCATGAAAATAAGTCATGTTTTAGCTTCAAAAATCGAGGACTAGGTGGGTTTTCTTGTTTTTTTCAGTCCCCATTTTGGTGAAAATTGGGGATGTCTGGTCACCCTGTAGCAGCTGCTGCTGTGCAGTAGCCTAACTGGTCAACATCACAGAGACTTCCTGTTTACAAGAGAAAGAAACACACATTAGTCTACATAGAAACAAACACACATTAGTCTACAGAGAAACAAACACACATTAGTCTACAGAGAAACAAACACACATTAGTCTACAGAGGAACAAACACACATTAGTCTACAGAGGAACAAACACACATTAGTCTACAGAGAAACAAAAACACTTTAGTCTACAGAGATCAGCTCATTCTCAGCTGCAGTATGATGAGCGATGACTCTTGAATTGGTAAAGGCATTACATTTACATTTACATTTAGGCATTTAGCAGACGCTTTTATCCAAAGCGACTTACAAAAAGGGATAACATTCAAGCTACAACACAATAAAGAAACTAACAAAGAGTGCATATTGCTAAAGCAGATTAGCGTCAGCCTGTTAGCACACACCATATTCAAGCATGGCGCCACATGGAGCATAAAAAGAACAGTCTGTTTAGAAGGTCCGTGTTGGGTACTAGATCTCCTGCATGTGCATATTGGTGGGTGGCTACCCAGCAGGTACAGCCAAACTCAGTTGTTGAACAGAAGTTGTGTCTATAATGTTGTCCTTTTGAGAGAATCCACACGTGCTCTCAAACAACTACTTCTTCTTGCTATGTTGCAAGCAAGCTAGGTGCCACCACCCTCTGGACTGGATAACAACTCTTATTTTAGAGAATATCCAATAAAATCTACTTTGCTCCATGCGTCATTTCCAGCTTTGGAGTATCCTCACAAATGCAATAAACATCATTCTTGGCTGAGTTTTTTTCTAAGATGTTTTACCTTTGCTGTGTATTGATTCTCCTGTAAAGGTCAGAGGTCATATTAGCATGATGACTAAGCAAACAACAGGCCAGTAGTATAACTGCAAGTTAATCATTGGGCTGTGTGTGGATTTGTTGTATAAGTGGGTGGTACTGTGGGTGTTGATTTCATCAGTCTATTGACTTAAAAGTGTGTTCAGCACAGAGGATCAGCACAAGAATGTGTGAGTGTGTATCCTCTGCAGACAGAGAGTCTCAGTAGTTGAATAATGGCCCTCACCAGGATCCTGATTGCTGGGGGGCTCCTGAGCTGCTTCTACACTCTTTGCTTGACAGCAGCAACACTAGAGCCGTGAGTACACACACACACACACACACACACACGGCATACTACTCTCACAGCTCCTACTGAAGACACAGGCAGTAGCTACATTTATCAGATTAATAGTAATATACTGCATTTGTTTCACGACGCCCTTTACAAAATATTACAAGACATAATGAGAGAAATAATAAAAATATTACTGATTTGCTTGTGCACAGTATGTAAGTGTACTGAGGTGGAGGTGGTAATTGGATAGTCAACGACATCATGTGGAAATCACTGCCGTAAGGCTTGGGATTAATGTGCTGTAACAATGTGTGAAAATAAAGGTAGAGAACTACAAATTACTTTCCAGCACTACTAAATCTGCAATCTAAATATTGTTAGCTATCAGTTGGCAGTTTGGGAGGGCATGCTCATTTTACAATGACACATTTTGCTAAACCAAATCAAATAAATAAAGAATTAAATAATGGCCATAAAAAGATTAAAACAATGAAAATGAAACAACTGAAACTAAATGAGAAACAATGGGCCTCATTCACCAACACTTCTAGCCAAGGCAAAATGAGCAACTCTGTGCTAAAGGTCATATAAAAATGATATAGGTCTGTGATAAAGGTCACTACCAGACATTTCTCAAATGATTCTATAGAATCCATTACTACCAGGGACATTTTTCTATTGTGCTTTGTTAATTAGATCATTTGCATATTTTGATACATTTGAGGTACGTTCTAACAGTCTTGTCAACAGGGTGTAAGAATTTTGCATTTTTTTTGTTCAAACAGCCCCTCAATGTCCTGTGACCATCATATAAAAATTTCAGCTTGATATCTTATTGCATTGCTGAGATATGCCATTTCAATTATGGATAGCCTTGAAAACTCCATCTAAATGCGAGTATTTTATGTGTACCACTTTTTGAAATCTTCCTCTCCTTTCAAGAAATCACTTTTTGCTGAGAATTTGCACGATAGTGTAGTATTATGTAGATTTCTGACATGACCTTGGAATTGCTATCTGACCCAACAGTGATGTTCTGTTGAAATGCAAACAGTGTGTTTGCAGGAATTTTGATTGCTTAGTAGCTACAGTTTCAAACCTTGACCTGTAGACCATGAGATATGGTAAAAAATGTTTGAGCTTTCTTGCCGTTGGATTCTGCTCATCATACGTTTGATAATATGTATGATCCCCATCTTGAGAGTTTTCAAATAGGTGCACCCTTGATCATTTCTCCCTAGCTGTGATCTCCCTGTGAGTTTGTGCCTAGTTTCCGCTTGCACTGCCACTGAACATAAAACGCAAAAGACGGAGCTCTATTTACCTGATTGTCT
This sequence comes from Tenualosa ilisha, assembly GCA_015244755.2. Lineage (NCBI taxonomy): Eukaryota > Metazoa > Chordata > Actinopteri > Clupeiformes > Clupeidae > Tenualosa > Tenualosa ilisha. The sequence goes on along the minus strand of PYXC01001539.1, from coordinate 126,427 downwards.
CCTGCCAGGGCCTGTTGTTTCAAGATGGCGCGCTAATGAACATGATGAAGAAATTTTGAGATGGTATTTTGTGTTATTCAAAAGCTATACGATTTTAAAGTTGGCCTAAATAGCGATTTTTACATAAAAATCCATAATTTATTACCAGCTTGGAAGGACAGCATTTATTACAAACCTAATTTTCTGTTTGGTCCAATAGTATATCATGCTGTATACAACTTGAAAGCATTAGATATGTTTTTTTCTTGTTTATTGTCCTTTTGGGTCATTTGAAAATAAATAATTGAAAAAAAAACTCACAAGGTTTGGGTTTACAAGCCCAAATGGTTTCAATTACATGACACTTGTGGAAAGTGCAACCCAGTTTCTGTATTTGTCACCTCCCCAAAATGAAGTAGCCTCATTATTTGTATCATTATTAAGCTGGTGATTCTTTCTGGTGCTACCAGAGCAACAGATACCCTCTCCACCTTCAAGAAATTCTTTAAACTGCTGAATACCTGGAGTGCACTTGCAATGCACCCCTCACGCTCTCTACTGCACTTTCATCACACTCCTGCACTTTCATCTCCTGCCAATATCATGTTAGCAAGTTGCACTCTTAGTTAGTTTTTGTGCTGTAGCACAATTCCTCTTTTTGTAATTTGCTGTGGATAGAAGCATCTGCTGAATGCATGAATGTAAATGCAATGTCTTAACTGAAAGCAGCTGTTTACTGCCATGCTAATAGTAGCCTAGCTTAAAGCAAGGGGAGGAAGCAACAAAATAAAATGATAGAACAAGTCAAGTTTTCTCTCTCAGGTAATAAACATTACTGCAATTAAAATTAAATTAACATGTTAATCATAATTTGATTGATTGACAACAAAATGGAGTACGGTAAAATAATTTTGGTTAATCATGGGTCTGGAATGAAAGAGCCAGACAGAAAGAGAGTGGCTCATGGTTCATGGCCTAAGGGAGAGACGGCACAGGAAACACACACACGTGCACACTAGCCTACCACTCAAAAGTTTGGGAAAAGGACACATAGCAAATCCATGTCACCGATTACATACATAAAGGCAACATCAATCAATGCATTGATGTACAATCGAGTTGTTAGACCCCTTTTTGCAACATGCTGCACTGCAAAACTGTATCAAAGAAATAAAGGCCTCCTGGATTGTGGAAAACTATCCAAACACCCGGATATATACTGAGCAATTCCATCATGTTCAGTATAGAGCTGTTCATCACACCATGAAACAGACTTCCAGTGACTTCATTACATTCCCATATGATACACATTAAGATGCACTTAAAGTCAGAAGTAAAAGTTACTTGCATATCACATTGTATGTCATTGTTTGTATCAAATGAATTGATTTATGTTTGTATTACATTAAACTGTATAGAGCAAATATATTGCCTATATCATGTGTATGATGCCCATAACACTAACATATGCAACAACTGGCACACAAAACAGAAAGTCTGTAGAATTTTATATGATTACTTGTGACTCCTTTCTGACTGTCAGATGAATAATCCTCATCCGTTTACTGTTCCAAGTTATCTAGCTAGCTAAGTCTGTACAAACTGTTCAGTCAACATCTTGTGTAGCATGGTGGAGACCTTAGAGGTTGTCTTGACCAGTGATCATATGTCATATGCTGCGTAGCTGCAAGGCCTTGGTATGTGTATGTATGTTCCTGTTTAGGCGCTAAAATCTAAACCCGAAAGTGTGTCAGTAGTTCTGTCCTCACATGGAGTTCCGTCCTAAAGTGTGTCAGTAGTTCTGTCCTCACATGGAGTTCCGTCCTAAAGTGTGTCAATAGTTCTGTCCCCACATGGAGTTCCGTCCTAAAGTGTGTCAGTAGTTCTGTCCTCACATGCAGTTCCGTCCTAAAGTGTGTCAGTAGTTCTGTCCTCACATGGAGTTCCGTCCTGATTTGGAAACCGTTATCTTCCACTGTTTAGGACAGGTGTACGATTGGACTTTTGTTTAGAACAGATGTACAATTGGACTTTTGTTTAGAACAGGTGTACGATTGGACTTTTGTTTAGGACAGGTGTACGATTGGACTTTTGAGTACATGTAGAGCCCATTTTGTCTATTTGTGGTGAGAAGGATCAAGACCAGCCACGCTACATCTTGGCTGGAGAGAGAATTCATCCTGTCTCAACCTCGCGGGCAAGACAGAAGAGTAACTTAGTCAGATAGTCTTTAGACCTCGCTCTGTTACTTTATCTCCTTTTATTTCAATTATTCCAGTTATTTCCTTTATTATTTCATTCCAATCAACAATTGTAATCCAATTTGTAATAAATCATTGATCCTGATCCAATGCAACTGAGACGTCCAATCTATTCTGCTGGAAAGGAAACACAATGCAACTTTAAGGGGAACAGTGACTTCAGGAGAAAAGTCAAACTGGGAAAAAACACCAAAATCTAACAGTCAGAGTTAACTTTTGACTGGTAGCTTTACTGGGAATACAGCAGCAGTATTTTTGTAAGTCACTGATAAAGATTGTAATAAAGAACTTACCTTTGTGGGTAAAGTAGCCAAATACATCCATTTTAAATCATGATAGACTTGTCGTCAATCCCTGGTGAAAACTTGGTTAAACTAGAAAGAAAACTGTGAACAAAGGATAACAGCCTGAACTCCACTAGTGTTGTTCTACCAACATCTCTGAAGATGTTCCTTGAGGTTTGACAGAACTGCATCCATGCTGATGACCTCTTTCTTTTTTGCCTCAAAAAGGGGGTCACCAACAGCCTCTCTGACCACACTGTATGCTGATGAGTTTCTTGTAGTTGTCGACAAATTTTTCAACATGTGGTCAAATCTTAAGAGCTCTCTCTGCCACTTGCAAGTCCTCCACCCACCTGTGAGCACAGAAGTTTTGAGGGAATTTTTCAATAGTCATCCCGTTTGGCTGGTGTCTCATGAAAAAGCTGCCAAAGGGCTTTTAGTTTGTCACCTATCTTCCATCCACTTTCCTTCATGCCTCGTTGGGAGCTTCTATTAACCGTATGAAGACCACAGGTTCCTAGATTTATCAAGCTTCTAATATCTGGGGCCTTCTTGGTCTTCTTCAAATAATCTCAAAGATTTTTTGTTGACACAGAAACTCGGGGCCCAGATAATGGACCTTTCCTTCATTATCACTCCAGTACTGCACAAGTGCATCCGTCTGCTCAGTCTGCGGTATTTTGTTAAGACATTCATCAAATGAAATGGAATAGCAGTTGGACTGTCTGATGTCTTTTTACAAGCTTATCTCTGACATATGGTGCAAGGCCAAAACACATCAGATACGTTGCTTTTGTTTCACCACATGAGAATTTTTGGGCAATTTCACTATCTGGGAACATCAGGCAAAACAATGAGCCCATATCTGAACAGGACCTGAAAGAATATTTGGAAAGGGCCACTTAATCACCCAGCTTCCTTGACTCTCTGATTCTGTTGCCTGTCTGCTAGCTTTTGAATTTTGGGGTGTGGGAGGTTGATCGATAAATCAGTCATGCGTCGTCCACTGCCTTGACTTGACCTTCTTGTGTCCCTGCCTTTGGCATGGATTTTAACAGCAGAAATGCCCACGTTGCCTTCATCAAAAGCTTTCTTGCATATCTTGCAGAGCGCCCGATGTACATTGTCTGTCAACATGTCCTATCCAGTCCCTGAACTTAGGATTTATCTTCCATTCCTCCTTAAATGTACACCTCCTTGACATGATTCTGCTCTCCCTCACGTCCATAATTAGAAATGAAATCTCTAAATTAACTATCATAGTTACTTTCCTGCAACACTGACTATTAGTGTCAAAGACATTAAATACAGTAATGCACAAAAATGTAGGCTAAATACAAATACTGATCCAATACAGCTTTTCTGTAGACTAACTGTGGTAAACTGAATGTAAAAGCATACCCATTTAATTCCTCTAGAGGGAGCTAACGTTCTATGGAGTAATGGAAGCTAGTGGAGAAGAATGGCAAGAATACGAAGTTGAGCCACGAGCTGTTGAGCGTGTTCAGTTGTGCAAATAAATGGCAAAAGCCAATGAACGGCACAAGCCATTAAAGCCCCATTTATTTTGAATAAAAGAATGCAGAAGCTCTTAGACTAATACTTTTTTAATCAGACTGTTACCATGGTTTGTGGTCATCGCGTCCAAAATGATTTTAGATCGATTACCGTCATTAAACAATTGGCACTATGCTAACACCAAGTGGGAATTGCCATTGATAGGCTAACAGAAATTAGCATCGCCAATTTACTTGACATGCAACCTGGGTCAACATCAGATGGCATAAAGTAACAAAATTGTGGTCATACTTACAGTCCTGCACTCAGCAGAATTTTCATGTGATGAACTGAAGTGCTTTTGCTCTCCTGTCAGCTACTGACAAGCTAGAGCAAGGACAGTCAAAACCTAAATGATTAAATTGATATCTCAGTAGGTGGAGACATTGCGCAGCTAACTTAGCTTAGCTTTCACCACATCAAGACAACGAACAGTAAGAAATAAATAAATAATAAAGAAATAAAATTCCAGGACAAGAAAGATTATTTCGCTGTCGCTAGACATTTCGCTATTTCTATCGATTTCCAGGTCATTTCCATGGACGCGTTGGAACCGTGAAATGATGTCATTAACTATGCGCGACACAAAAATGTACTAAGCAGATATTGATTATACGTGAAAGAGCTCTGCAGAATAATTTGAAAAAAGTTTGGTTGTGACCTTTATCGCAAAGTTGCTCATGTTGCCCTGGGAAACTTAAGAGGTCTGCCAAAGCAACATTTACTGAGTTTTGGCGCGTTTAAAGTAGCCTATTGCTGTATTGTTTTCTGGTGACATTTTCTGCCCTAATAATGTTTAATCTAGGTGTTCCTTCTCTGCAGGTGTTTCCTGGTGACCTTTCCTGCCCTAATAAGTTCAGAGTCGAAAGCCAAACTGTGTGCCAGCCTCCTGAGTCCAAACGAGACTCTGCTCATGTCCATTTATCTTACCCATGGAGACCAGAAGAAGATGCTGCACCAGGAGACAGCAGACATGGACTTTCACCGCTGCTTCCTTTTCCAGGTCACCCCTCCACTGCTGAAGATAAACCATAGCAACTATAATAGTTTTTGCTGAATGCTTAAACACTAAGAGTGATACTTTTGGCGCAATTTCTGAAACTATTAACACTTGTAGCCAGTCTAGTCACAAAGTCTGCCAAACTAAAAGTCCAATCAGCGCTTTACGCTCAGTTTGAAATTTTGTAACACAATTTTGCTAAACTGTACAACACACTGCACAGCACACTTTTTGCACAACAGTAAACACAACTGACTGCATAAGACTTTGTTTGCAATTTTATACCACACTTGTACCACACTTGTAGAAAAACTGTACAGTTCTATGTCTTCTTCTCACACTATTGAACTCACACTGAACATTGCCTTCCTACATTGACACCTGCCAAAGCACTTTTTTGATAATTACTTCATTCAGACATTTAGCACAGCAAGAAAGACAGGTATGGGGATTTGTCGGGATTACAATTTTGGACAATATTAGACAGAGAGTGAAAGAAGTGTAAGAATTAGAGAAGCGGAAGAGGTGAAGAAATAACCCAGATAGCAAAATATTTATGGCCCACAATTGGCCCAAAATAGGAATGCCAAAATAATAACCAAAGGGGCCAAAATCAACCCTAAACCTGCCCAAAACCCACTGTGGAACTCCAAAACATAGCCATAACTGCCCCAAAAAACTCCCAAATTCCACATTCCAGCCAAAGAGTAGCCAAATGTTACCCAGAATGGAACCATAACTATGCCAAAAGATGGCTGGCTGGGTTGCCTATTTATTTATTTACTTGTCTATGTATTATAGCACTCTATACTCATAAGGTTATATTGTTATGTTAAATGAACTATGTCCTAGGTTAATAAGGTTTGATTGTTAAATTTATATGGTATGTGTCTATTTGTAGAAAAAAAAGATTCAGTTTCACTGTAATTCATTTTTTATTAATTTGTATTGATTTTTAAAAATGTATTCTTTTTTTTAAAAAACTCACTACCATGTGTAGAAGGCATCCGTTCCTTCCTCCCCCATCCCTATCCTTAGCCCAGTAAAACCAGCGCTTCATTGCTGCTGTGACGTCTGCGTCCGTGGTAGCGACACATGTGGGGTTTCTTCTCACAGCATCTGAAAGTGACAACACACAGACAAAGAAAAACAAACTGAATTACTCAATTTGTTGTATAAGAGCTACAACACCCCACTTAGTTGAATAATTATGTAGTACCTGTTAACGTGTTACATACAGTTAAAACATCGCACCTACTGCCTAAACTTTAAGTTTAGAGTTTAAATGTGAACTGCTTCCGCGCATACACATCAAAATTGTAAGGAAAATCTAAACTAACGTTTAAGCGAATATCCACATGAAATCCTTGCCCTGTTTTGTGTGTTGAGGTGTAGTTACTGGTAATGTTTGAAGATAGCAAAATGTACTTACCTTCTTCAGTGATTACGCTGGAGAAACAGAGGTAGGAGGACGTCTTTCTTACGGTAGTGAGGTTGAAAATTCCTGGGCATTGATCAGTCTTTTGGCTTGCCATAAAGATGCCGATGCTGTCCCGCTCTTCACCCAATCTTCGGGTTGACTTGACATATGCCATACCTCAGCCATATGATGACTTACCACTGGCGCCTTTTGATGTATTATGGTAAGCCATAATCACACCACAATGAAGCCAAATGCCAGGATTTTGGCAAACCAGACATATGCCATAACTCGGCTGTATCACTGGCGTCTTTTAGTATTTTTTGGTAAACCATAAATATGCCAAAGTTTGGCCAAGAGTAAGGATTGCCCAAGTTCAAGGTTTGGGACCCCCGTGAAGTTAATTTTACCTGGTACTGATCATCTAGTGATTCTAGTGTTTACTCTTTCTTTTCAACAGGCCCCTTCAGTTAAGCAGAACACTGTGCAGAAAATCAGAGTTGAAGTTAAAGGTCAAACATCTAACTGGGCTTTTGACAGTCTGGTGAAATTCAGACCAAAACCTTCCCCCATAACCTTCATCCAGACAGACAAGCCCATATACAGCCCTGGCCAAACAGGTATGTCCATGGGGTACACACTAACACACTTTGACAGAGTGATAGAGACAAACTTGTTTTTTTTCTTCACTGGAACCTAATGAGTTTCAGTTAAGTCTCCTCATGACTGCATCATCAGATCTCACACTATTCCTACCCACAGTGCATTTCAGAGTGGTCAGCATGGACACAGACTTCATTCCTTTCGGTGAAGAGGTGAGAGACATTTCACCCATGTGTTCTGAAGCTAAACCCCTATGTGTACCTAGTTGAGAGAATAGGGGCACAACCATATATATTATATAGTAACTACGGCCAGGCCTGTTTTAAACCCCTATGCTAGTAGAGAGAACAGCGACAGGCCTGTGTGTTGGGAGACAAATAGAAGAGCCACATTTACATGATATTGAAACTGGAATTGATGTTAGCAGATACAGAACAAAGAAAAGCAGGTTCATACTCTAAAACATTCCCTCACTTTGACAATTAGACAAGTTGATTTGAATAAAGCAACCTAGCATTTAGCTGTATAGTTAGTGTGTCTGTCTAAGACTTAGAGTTAGCTTTAACCCTGAAGATAAATCATTAGTCTTGCTGTTGAAACAGAGAGTTCATTTTAGGTCATTGGGACAAGCAGGTTGAACAACTGGGCCCATATTCATAAGGAATCTTAAGGCTAAAAGTAACTCTTAACAGACGAAAGGAGAAACTCCTGAAATACTGGGCGTGTCAACTGTAACTTTAGGACTTTAGGACAAAGAAATTTAGTGCTAAAAGTAGCACTTCAGTCTGGGACAGCGTAGAGGTTGTTCAAAGGACTCCTAACTCATTAAGACCAATTTGTAAAACATCCAAAGGCAGAGGTTTGTAGGAGGCACGTCAATTAGTAGACAAATTCAATTAGTCTACTTCCTATTTATGCAAACGGGTCATCATAAATACAGTGCAAATATTCTTTGTCATGTGTATTCCATTACCATTTCATGTAGAGCCAATGATCTGCTGCGGCACTCACTACCGATGCAGCAGTGCAGCACTGTAGTACCTCACATGCCTAACCGCAGCAGTGCAGCACTGTAGTACCTCACATGCCTAACTGCAGCAGTGCAGCACTGTAGTACCTCACATGCCTAACCGCAGCAGTGCAGCACTGTAGTACCTCACATGCCTAACTGCAGCAGCGCAGCACTGTAGCACCTCACATGTCTAACCACAGCAGTGCAGCACTGTAGTACCTCACATGCCTAACCGCAGCAGTGCAGCACTGTAGTACCTCACATGCCTAACTGCAGCAGTGCAGCACTGTAGTACCTCACATGCCTAACTGCAGCAGTGCAGCACTGTAGTACCTCACATGCCTAACTGCAGCAGTGCAGCACTGTAGTACCTCACATGTCTAACTGCATAGAACTGCCACTCATGAAACAACCACAGATGTACTCCCCAAAGAGTCGATTCCCATCTACGAATTTATTTCATTTTATTAAAAAGCTATGGATGAGTATTTACATCATCAGTGCTTTTTACTTTGACATTAAAAAATTGCCTGCATCGCTACACTATTTGGCTGCCTTGGCTTGGACTCGACCTCATTTAGCACTGGAATGTAGCTCCAGACATGTGGGTGTTGCTCTTTAAGTACGAGAAGTAATATACACTTAAATGTACTTAACTAAAAGTACAATTAGGCTAAAAAAGTGTTTCAAGCATGTAGCTTGTCAAACAAAAGCCAAAAAAACACACACAGGCAGAATGACTCATGGTGTCTACATCACATTTACAGGTGTAATGGAGAATTTGCTGCTTGCTCTTGTCCAATGACAAGTCAGCTTCCTCAAAACTTTGGTGCAGTCACTCAGTCGCCCAACAAACTTAATTTCCTCGAAAATGTGGTGAAAGTAAAAGAAGAAAGTATGCAGCAACTCAGGAATGTAGTGAAGTAAAAGACAGATTTTTAACAAGTCAAGTAAAGTATAGATACTCCCAAAGCATACTTACTTACTTACTTAACGTACTGTAGTGAAGTATTTTTACTTAGTTACTATACATCTCTGCTTATACATTTGAACCACTGATCTATATGTTGATCATAAGAATAGCACTTGCTTATACATATTCTCCATGTATGGCCTTGTTTTTACAGTACCACCGCATATCTCTGAAGGTAAGACTAAATCCATTTTCTCCGCACTCTTACTCTAAAATCATGGGTTCATAAATGTTGCTGTTAAAACTTGTCTTTCAAACTGTCCAAAAGAAGGCTATCAGTCTCTCTCTCTGCTCTGCCACAGGACAGCCGGGGCAACACTATTGGCCAGTGGCTGAATGTGACGTCACAGAGCAAGATGGTGCAGCTGTCTCACGTGTTAAACCCAGAGGCCCATCAGGGCAAATACACACTCATAGCCAGAGGCAAACAAACACCAACTCGGCCTCATGAGTTTCAAGTGAAAAAATATGGTATTAGCCAATATATGACTAACAGATGTTTGTATGTAGATACAATATAAACCTAAAGTATCTGCAACACATAAATGGTACCATAAGTTCATATTGCAAGTTCCTAAGGTTTAATAAGACTTCTCAGGTTAAGTTTAATCTTCTATTGTGCTCTTAATTAACTTCTTTCTGTCTAGTGTTGCCAAAGTTTGATGTTACACTAACGACTCCAAATGACATCAGTGTTGGAGCGGAAGCAGTCCAAGTACAAGTGTGTGCAAAGTAAGTGTCCAGTTTGTTCATGTTTGTTCTACAGCCAAAAATAGCTGCACAAAATGAATGTAATCATACTGTAGCGTGGACATTTTTTTTATTGGGATCTGGAGATTGTTATGGGGAACATGTGGTGCTTTTGAAGTTGGGCTAATACCTTAGGAGATAGAATGCAACTTTGGGGCATCCCAGTATTGAAAATCAAACCAAAGATATAACATAGAACCTTGTTAAAAGAAAAGCTATGAACCTGGTTAGAGAAAAGGAACATTTGTTAACATCCTTCTTTCTCTGTTAGATTCCAAATACAAGCCTCCAATCTAAAACTAGGAGACAGCACAGGCTCTCTGTTGTACAAAAGCTTTTGACAGAGCATGGTCAACATAGTAATGAAAAAGCACGTGGCCGATGTGTGAGCCATGTGCTTTTAGATGTGTTTGCCATGTGTTTGCTCTGTATTTTTTTTGTTTTGGATATTTTTTCCAGCATGCCTTTGCTGTCCCTTTTCATTTTAGACTTTCAGAGCACCTGTTGGAGGCTGAAGTGTCAATCAGAGCCATTTTCTCCTTTGTTTTTACGCAACTCTTGTGTTGCCAGGTACACATTTGGTCCTCCAGTGCCAGGGAAAGCTGACCTATTGCTGTGTCGAAACATCAAACCTAATCGAGGTTTGAATATTGAATCCACTGCAGAGCCACAGACACCTTGTATAATCGCATCAGTACCGGTAAAGCTCTTCCCTCTGATTGAGCTGAGAGCTTCCACCTCCATGCTAATCATTTTGTGTTTAGCAACTGCATTTAAAAACTAACCGCATCCTGAAATATTTTCCTCTGTTGAGATTTTAACTGACTCATATGACTGACTTGCTGAAACACAATAGTATTGGTGTTATTTTTTAGTAAATATCAGGGGGTGGGGGTGGGGGTGGGATCATTGTGAAAACATTTCACTGAGATGCAAACTTGCAAACACCAAAGGAAACAGGGTCATGTGTATCTGTTTGTGTGTATGTGTGTGTGTGTGTGTGTGTCTGTGTGTGTGTTTTCTTGCAGACAGATGAGTCTGGTTGTGCATCTCATTCCTTTAGCATGGCCATATTTACACAGCCTGAGTTCAATAAAAAACTCAAGAACAGGTTAAGATTCAGTGCCACAGTAACTGAGGAAGGAACAGGTGAGCCAGTGAGACCCTTTTGAAAAAGGCTTTGATTTACTTCCCAAAGGTGTTATGTGTATATTAGTGTACTACACTCTGTAAAGGTGTTATGTCTATATTAGTGTAAGGTATTAGTGTACTACACTCTAGAAAGGTGTTATGTCTATATTAGTGTAAGGTATTAGTGTACTACACTCTGTAAAGGTGTTATGTCTATATTAGTGTAAGGTCTTAGTGTACTATACTCTGTAAAGGTGTTATGTGTATATTCGTGTACTATACTCTGGAAAGGTGTTATGTGTATATTAGTGTACTGTAAAGGTGGTGGTGTGTATATTAGTATACTTTACCCTCTGAAGGCGGTGTGTATATTAGTGTACTTTACCTTCCAAAGGTGCTGTGTGTTTATTAGTGTACTATACTCTCCAAAGGTGGTGTAGTGTACTTTACCTTCCAAAGATTGTATGTACATTAGTGTACTGTAAAGGTGCTGTGTGTTTATCAGTGCACTTTCCTCTCCAAAAGTAATGTGTACATTAGTGTACTCTGATTTCCAAAGGTGCCTTATACATTAGTTTACGTTCTTCCTCAGGTATTAGTCGGGCCGATAGCAAAGACATTGATTTGAACTACTCTCTTGGGAAACTTACATTTATTGATACACTCGACGTGATTGAGGATGGAGCAGTTTTGGAAGGCAAGGTAAAAGAGTACATGTATAAGAGGTGTATGAGAGTGTGTGCTCAGTGCTATGTGCTAATATTAAAGGTTCTTGTTTTCCCCCTCCATACAGATCAAAGCGACCCATTACAACGACACGGCCATCGCTAACAGGACGGTCCACCTATTTAAAGGGCCAGAATGGAATGAAGAGCTCCTGCTGAACCTGACCACAGGCTCTGATGGAGTGGCCCAGTTCTCTCTCAACACGGCTCCCTTTCCTGGAGACTTTCAGCTCATTGTAAGCTGGTCAATGATGAATGCTATCTCAGTGCTTCGTTCAGTGATCTCATTAGCCTGTAATAAATAATAAATAATAAATAATATAATATAAAAGACGATATTTTTGTCCTGTAAACACTTCTGAAAAAAAGAAGGGGTCAGCTTATATTTGCGGACTAGACAAAAATAGTGAAAAACCACTATTTATAAACACAAACAATGGAAAGGTAAGAGACTGCAAATTAGCCTTGAGCGGTGTAAAAGAATGACAGAGTTTACATTCACTTCAGTTTTCTTTGACCCCGTCTTGATAATATTCGGGGTAAGGTGTTTATAAGCGCACAGAGCCAGCACTTCATATCCAATCATATTTGGGATACAGAAGTCTCCGATGAGGTGCAATAGACTGTCACCATGTGACTAAATGAGTCTTGCTCAGCGCCTGCACAGACTTCCAGGTGTCTTTTCATGATGTCTTTTCATGATGTCTTTTCAGCAGTAGTCTGAAACTGATCAAACCGAAGAAAACTCACTCATATAGATGCTGACGCTGAGAGGAAAGGCTAAAAAGAAAGCTTGAAAATCAGTCACTGTGGGGTGGAAATGAGAGAAGCAAATCATCGTTATGTTTGAGTGTCTCACAGTCGGGGCCAACTTGCCCCTTTGACATGCAAGGCCTCTATGCAGACCTCTATGGGTGATGCATATGGTTTTCCGCTTTGTAAATGGCCTACAGTGTATTTTTTGCATTTTCATGGAAAATTGTCATTCATATTGTAGCCTACTATTCATTCAGTTTAACTGTGACAAGTCTAGCCGTGTTAATTAACTTAATCTCAGGCTTTGATTTATACTAATGATCAAATTTGCTAACTTTAAAAATGTTTTCCAATGTGTTTTTTTTTACCAGCATTGTCAAATAAAATTATTTACTATATAAAGCAAAATTTGGTTCACAAAAAAGTTTTCTTTTTCCCCCAAAAATGAGTCTGAAAAAGGGGGTCGTCTTATGTTCAGGAATGTGTTATATTCAGGCGGGTACAGTGTTTCATCTGTTAACCCTCATCACAACAAATCCACAAACTCTGAAAGACTAATAGCATTTTTATTTTGTAGGCAAGTACATCAACCAAAATTGTTCGATACATTCCACTTGAAACTCTACGTTATGACTCTGCAATAAAGTCTGTGTCCAGACTAAGACCGGCAACTCCACACATGCCATCATCCAGCTCTCTGACCATAAAGCCTTCAGATGAGGCCCTTCCATGTGGTGGAAATGTGGCCATCACTACCAAATACGTCTTCATCGGAGAGATGTTCGACACAGATCATGTGGATATCATATACATGGTAAGTGGATCACAGATTACATCCCAGATGGGGATCTGGTGGTTCTCCAGCGGCCCACTGGTGTTTTCGCTCCGTGGTTCTCCGGCAGTCCACTGCTGGCTTGCCACTGTTTTGCCATATATGGTATTCCTCAAGTAGCAAATATAACATATAGCGCAACACAGTGGTAAACCGCTGGAGAACCGACAAGCAAAAAGCCAGTGGACCGCCGGAGAACTGACAAGCAAAAAGCCAGTGGACCACTGACGGCAGACTACCAACGAATTGCCAGAGGCTTGCTATCAGGGATTCCAGGCATCGAAGATAAATCAAGCCCTTTCTCTGGTTAGATGTGATTTTGTGTGGTTTTGTTGCAGGTTTTATCCAAAGGAGAGATTGTTCATCATGGCTTCACTGAGGCTCCAGTGCAGGGTTCCCAACTAGTGAATGAGGGTGAGGTGTCCTTCCAGGTGCCCATCAGAGCTGAGATGGCCCCCTCAGTAGAGGTCCTGGTCTATTGTTTCTCACCCAGTGAGACGGTCCTGGCTGATAGCAGAACCTTCTCAACAGAGATGTGCTTTAAAAATAAGGTATCACCAGTTTCTTTCTTCGAAATGTACTTGTTTTACATCTGTCCTTTCACATGTAGCCCACTGGATGCTTTGGTCTGACAGGGTCACTTCAAAGTACAGATGTCAGCCAATAATGATGTATGCATTGATATCTGGCCTAGCATCTGCTGTTGTTTTTTCAGCAAAATTTGTTCCTTAGTTGTTTCATCTGCATTACAGGTGTCATCGCAGTTCTCTCCCCCTAAAGCAGTTCTTGGGATAATATTGTGTTCTACCTCTTGTTTCCACAGGTGGTGCTGCATTTCTCTCCCCCTAAAGCTGTTCCTGGAGAGCAGAACTCCCTGCAGATATCAGCTCATCCTGGCTCTCTGTGTGGCCTCAGTGCTGTGGACCAGAGCATCTTTATCCTGGAACCAAGGAAACGCCTGGATGCACAGAAGGTCACTATAGTAACACTAAGGATTAGCATAGTGCAATGGTCCAGCCTTTGACCCCTTTTATAGACCAGAAATAAAACAATCACTTCTTACCTCACCACTAACCAGTCCAAACTGATAAGAAACAGTAAGAAATACGGAGCCAGCACCACTAAGCTGTCCACTAAACTGATAAGAAGGTTGGTCATTGGTCTGCCCTTTTGCTGATTTGTCATGGTAAGACTCCAGACTTGTGAAGACTTAGGGTCAATTTAACCATAACCCTGACCAGTAAAGAACATTATCACCTGCCAAGGCCATCCTTAGAAAAGGTTTGTTTGCTAACATCAGAATCAGAAAGAAATTTGGTCGGTAGATATATATTTTTTTTTTTCGTCATCTGTCATCAGAAAATATATATTTAATTTTTGATATAGTGGTGGTTCAGTGTGTGAGTGCTCCTATACAGACCCCTTCAGACTCGCTCCCGCATGACATTGCGCTCTGATTGGTTGCATCTCTTCCTTTACAGTAAGACCTAAGCCTAGGGCTACTTCTGTTAAGTTAAAGCAACCAGTCAGTAAGCTTGCAGGGGCACAATTTCAGGTGAGCTGTCATTCAAAAATTAGCTGCATTTAAATGCAGGCTAAATGACACTGCATGTAGCCTACACACAAGGTGTTTTATTGCCCTTCCCACGTGTATAATGAAATTGCATTCACAGCATTTAGAAACATGAGTGATGCAATGTTGAGTTCCTTTCCCTTGGCCGCAATTTATTTCAAAGTTTTGCCCCTCTACTCGTCTAGTGTGTGAAATATAGCTACCTAGCATGAGAATATGTTGAAGCTCGGTCCTACTTGACATGACACAGAAGCGGAGTCTCTGTCCACATATCCAAAATTCTGATCGGGTCTGTCGAACTTTTCTTTTTATCGAATTTCCTCAAAAGGAAAATTATAATATGTGAGATTTGCGGTAAAAAAATTATTCACTCTGTTGCATTACAATTTTATGGTCGGCAGCTCAACGGGTCGGGTCGGGCCCAATTTGACTGAGTCAGTTGGGTTACGGCATACAAGAATAATTTTAAGGATGGCCCGATCTTTCATTGTTGAATAATGTGCAGAGTGTTCAGACTACACCTCAATGTGATGACAGTTATTCTCAAGTGGTTGATGTGGCATTGAATGTAATTGTCAGACGGCGTTTCAACTGTGTCTGCTATTCTAGGTCTTTGGATTATTACCAGTGTTGAACTCAGAAGTTCATTATGATGTTGAAGATCATGTAGAGTGCACTGAAGTCAGACCGAGGCGTTCCTATGTGCTAGACTATCATCCATGGCACTCTGATACTGGGGTCTCTGCAGTTTTCAAGGTAATAAAAAATATGGCATGTCATATCATGTATCATACATCATATCATGACATATGAATCATATATCATATCATATCATTAGGTCTGGTCACACTATTTATGAACTTGTGGTCATAGGATTAATAGCCAAAATCCCCACGGGTTACCTGTATGGATGGATATCTTCTCTCAACCCCACTTGTTGTATTATATGACTGATAGATAGCAAGTTAGATTTGGCAGCTTTGTTTAGCCACATGGCTGAAACTGAGAGTTTCTATCCTCAGGCCATCCGAAGCCTAAAAAAACACTAAACTGACATTACACACATCGACTCCTCACAGTCACATACTAAGCATTACACTCACACACAATGCTCCCCCCAGCACACTCTCAAATCCTCACCAACGAAGGCCTTTTGCTCCCATCATGTGCACACATAGCTACCAACAACCACCACCACAGAGCATCTTCCACATAACATCCAACACAGTCTTGACCAATGACTGTATATATAGATGGACAGCGCATCTGAATTAATGCTGTTCTATGGAATTGAAGCTTCTGCAACCACAAAATCTGCAAACGGAACAACTTACTTCCTGCTACGTAGCGCTTTGAGTATGCGCAGTGAGAAGGATAGTCACCGTTTGATATGCCCACTTAGTGTGCAGACCCGCCCCCTCCCCGTAGCTGGTTTTTGATAACCTTGGGTCAACTTCGGTTTGGATAAAGAGCGGACTTTGAAGTTTGTCAGGTAAGTGTGATGCATTAACTGTGAAGCTCTTGTATGGTTGTGTATAAAATACACATTAGACAGGTAATAATTTTGAATAGTGATAATGTCATGTCAGCATAATAATAAATGGTTTCTAAGCTGGGTATCAGTATAATAACCAGCTTAGAAATGAACTCCAAGAACGTGATAACTGTCTGCCTAAAGTTAGCAAGCAACTGTTCTAACTTGAAGTGCTACTTGGTGCATGATAGCAAGTACACATTAGCGTGGACAGAGACAAAGTCTGTTGGTGACTAGCTTGGTTTTTCTTTGGATCATTCATTCATTTTTCTCATCCGTTTCTCATCCTAACCCTGCGTTTAATTCTGCCTCTTCATGAATAGTTTCAGTGCCCACTAACGTTAACACTATTGACTGGTAATATTAGAGAGCTAGCAGCACAAGGTAGATTGCTGACGTGAAAGTAACAACAGATATTTCATAACCATTCATTTCTTGTCAATGGTGAATGCTAATTTCTCTGGGGTTGTCATTGTGTATTACCGGTAGCTTTGTAGTTCATTTTAATGTTAGGTGGAGGACTTAATGAGGGGCAACTATCTTGAACGAACTGTCTAAATTCACGGGATTGCGCTGATTTTTAAGATACACTCCGTGGTGGAGGCTTTATGTTATCGTCTGGGTTGATAGATCCACTCAGTGCAGTTAAACCAGGGGTCTCCACCCTTTTTTCGTCTGAGAGCTACTTTGACAAAATCAACGTGGCTAAGCTACTCAACTACTATTTACATCAGTATTATTGAGAGAGCTATAGACGTTACATCCTTTACCATCTTACACACGTACAACGCAAAGTGCTCTTCTAAAGTGTCATCTAAATTTGTGGGAAGAAATATATTTCGTGATCTTCACTGGCCCCTTTATTTTCCATAGCTACAATCAAATCTGGTATAAACATAAAAAAAACCATTAAGATCAAAGTAAATCTGTGAGAGAATTATTTTGTACCAGACAGGGCAGGATGTTTTTGAATTTCATTTTACAGAAATTTTTAACAGGTTTACTTTTTGTGTATGTTATGAAATTTTACATTTCATTCTAACCAGTAAGAGTGTTACTCTTAAGCACGTGAAGAGCTACCGGTTGCTCCCAAGCTACCTGTTGGAGACCCCTAAATTAAACCATCATCCCTCACTCACGTAAGATTTGCTCTCTCTAAAATTTACACACGTAGTTAACTATTTCAGTATCTCTGACAAAAGTTGCATTTGTTTGCTTATTAAAATGAATGTATCAGCATAACAATTCATTCTAGAATGTCAACTTCACTTAAGGTGCTCCTATGGCCTTTCAACTGTAGGACTATTGTATGGCTGGTAAACTTACTCCAACACAAATGGTTTAGTCTGTTTAGCCTGGTTTAGCCTGGCTTTATCAATCACAAGTAGCAGTCTGGCATGACAAGATGAATTTCATGGAACTGTTGGCAAGTGTCCCAAAACATCAGACACATGGTACGTACCACCAACAATAGTGCAGTACTTTTTTTTGTTGTTGCTGTGAACCTGCAACTGACCTGACTGGTCAGATGAAACGCTTAGGCTGGGATGGACTGAAGTGGGATGCCTTTCTCCTTGTCTTCAACTGATATGGTTGAATGTCCAACTCATCCACTGTGGTGCAAATGACCTTGGATGCGTTAGTGTCCATATTGTCAAAAAGTTTGTGTTGTCAACAATAAACCAGTGTGACTAAACCCATGCTTGGTCAGAGAACATTACTGTATTTGAACCTGCCATGGACAGTGCATATGCCACTTCACTGGCCACTGGTCAATATTACTAAACTCACACTTTGGATTGTATGTGACCTGGGACTGGCAATGTATGTAAACTTGCATTGTTAATGTTGCCAAATTAACACAATTGAATCTGTACATGTTACCGTTTCTAGATTTTGTAGCCTCTCATAACTTGCAGCATTGAAGCCACTCCATGTAGATGTTCCTGAACTCTGTTGAAATGTTTTCACTTTCCCTGTTTCCCTGTGTAGACCACCAACCTTAATCTGTCCAGGGACCCATATGATCGGCTACTTGTGTTGTTTTATGTTTTAGACACACCTTTTGAGTATGAATGGATTCTTAACTCAGAAAAAAGTCAAATTGAATGTGACATCACTTGTCATTACTTTTGACAGTGTCTTCGTGAAATCTAGAAATGTGCGTCAACAGAATAGGACTAGGTCTTTTAGCAAAATTACAAGGAAAAAAATCGGAGACGTGTCAAGGACTCATGTTGGCCGCATGAAAATACTCCAGTGAAATTGAAGGTAATGGTAAGGCGAAGTACAGGTTAAGGTTACTAGCCAGTTATATTTTGTGATATTAACACCCCTCTAAATGTTCTGATGATGCCATATTTACAGATGAACAAGTAGTTGACAGACTTGAAAAACGAAGCTGTCTGCTTTAACAAGTTGTTGTTCCTAACTCTGGCATGGGCTAAGGCTAAGGTTTTGCTTCCACTCGAGCAAAACATAATGGCTCAAACAGTAGTTACAACAGCAATATGACCCAAATAGGGAATCATATTCATCCAGGACATACCAAACATTGTTAACATGTAATGACTGAGCAAATGACGTTACTTTTGCCGTTCGTTATCTACGATTAACATGTAGCTATCTATCAAAAGTGCTAAATACAGGGGTAATGAGAGAATGTTGGCAAGCTAGTATTAGGCTTCCCGAAATAACTGCTAAGAACTTCCCAACTGATAGCCTGTAAAGTTAAGTTGAAGCCAATGAACAATACAATCATCAGAACAAGGCATTACTGCCGAGATGTTTTAATTCGACTGTAATGTGCAATAGCATGAATTTAGGTTTGATAGCGTTACATATCAAACTTTACAGTCGACAATAAGCCCGACGGCTTCGTAATGAACAACGGTGTGGAGGCAGGAAGTTATATCTGCAGCAACAGCTGTCAATCATGAGTCAACCACGCCCATTTTTATATATTAAAATACCAAATACCATACCAAGTCCTTGGCTGGGAAAATTCTGGTTTTGTTTGAAGGACAAGGAAAGTTATTTTTTGAATAAAATGCCCAAGATGTAATTTTAAAGGTGAAAAGTTACACAAAAAATGAGCTACTTGGCCATAGGAATGGGCGGGGTTATAAATTGTACTGCAACCAGCCGCCAGGGGGTGTCTAGACTTCCGTGTGCTTCAAGTTTTATGGTTGATGTGCTGTCCATTTATATATACAGTCATTGGTCTTGACGCACTCAATGTTTGTCTCAGTCCCACATCTGGAAAGCCCCACTATATGGATGGACTGTATCACATGTTTGTTTTTTCTGTTTTAGAGGTTGGGACTGAAGATTGTCTCAAATTTTGCTCAGATCCCTAACTGCCTAATATTCAAGGGATGGAGATATCACAGGCATGACGGTATGTCTCTGCAGAAGTGCTTTTGGACATCACATCACTGTGATCACAAATGATAGGTTGAAAGAGAGTTACATTACATTTACATTCAAGCATGTAGCAAGTGACATACAAAAGATTATTAACAATCAAGCTATATTGCACAACATAGCAATTGTAGTGTTGAGCTACACAGAACTTGTAACCTGTCAAATAAGAACTAGATTGACACTAAACCAGAAAAGCAAGGTAAGTTCTGTAAGTGTAACTACAAGTGCTGGAAAAGTCGATGCACAGAAAGACTGCAGAAGACTGACCAGGACACCGACTGTCCACTACTGTATCAAGGCTGTCTTCTTGAATTTCCTGCGTTAACTACAAAATTTGCATTGCACCAATGGTTAATAATGAGTTGTATTCTGCGCTGTATAAAAAATACCTCTGGCTAGCAGTAGTAAAATTGGTCTATCCAAAGGCCCACCATGTATTTTTAAACAAACCATCTTTGAACATATATTGTCTCTGATAACTTCTTAGTTCAGTAGCAGTGTGTGTTGACAACCAGGGGTACCTGCAGGAATTAATCTTATGATACACACGTCGTTTGTTTGTTTAACTGCAAACTGCATGTGTGGTTTGAAGACGTCAGTAAAGCATGGTGTTTTTTTTTCACTGATTCATGGAAGATTTTATTTGCTTTGCCATATAGTGAAATTTTATGTCTGTAACATGAAAATGTCTTGTAAAACAAAATGGCTGTAACTTCATGGACCGTGCGTAAACATACTCTTTTTGTTTCAATCACAGTCAGGTGTTGTCATTCCTAAAAAAAACTACCCCCCCCCATCTGGACAAAGCTCTAAATATAATTATTGACCATATGAAGTTTGTTTAAATATGCATTCAGCAGACAACATTCTTTCAGATCATCTGTGTGAACTACACGCTCAGAAATATGTTGCCTGTTTCTGTCCAGAATTAATGAATTTCTTCTAGAGGTCGGCTCACTTGCGCCGATTTGGTATCAGATGGATTGGCTTCTCTGACCATCTAATCAAGCAGATATAATTTCCTCTCACTGTATATATATGTATAATATAACTTCAATTCTATATGGAGAACCACACATG
The DNA here is from genome assembly GCA_015244755.2 of Tenualosa ilisha. Taxonomy (NCBI): domain Eukaryota; kingdom Metazoa; phylum Chordata; class Actinopteri; order Clupeiformes; family Clupeidae; genus Tenualosa; species Tenualosa ilisha. The sequence continues at coordinate 105,531 of PYXC01001539.1, read as the reverse complement.
CCTGTGGCAATGTTTTCTGATGGAATAACCTAATATGGTTAATCAATATGTTTAATCAAAAAAATGTAGTTGTTCAAATACATTACTTCACTGTTTAGGAGTGTCACCTTGTTCTGAAAATTGCCAAAGAATTTGTTAACTCTGAACACATTTTGATAATTTGACATTTGCAAAAAAAATGAATAATAGATCTTCGAATATGATAATGAATATGAATATGATAAAGGCACATGGGGGTGATGTCAGTGTATGGGACGCACTGTGTGTACAGCCGTCCACCTGGAGGTGGCACTGACAATGGAATCCAGTGACTTATCAGTTCTGTCAGTAGCCCTCTTGACTTCATATGCTTTTGTCAGTTCTGTCAGTAGCCCTCTTGACTTCATATGCTTTTGTCAGTTCTGTCAGTAGCCCTCTTGACTTCATATGCAAGAGCATGCAGTTCTCTTGACTGTAAGAGCTTGCAGTTCTCTTGACTGTAAGAGCATGTAGTTCTCTTGACTAAGAACATGCAATACTGTTGCAGCAGTCGGAAGTAGTGACTGATTGACACATATCAACACTTAATCACCATGGAAAGGATTCCATCCAATGGACACTAAAATCATGTTTTTTCCTGTCAGGATTTTATGGTGAGAGAGATCTTGTGATGCACAGAAGTCACGAGTCAAGTAAGAAGTTTGGCGTGACTGTTCGTACAGTCTTCCCAGAGACTTGGATCTGGGACCTGGCAGAAGTTGGGTGAGTGGCCACATAGAAATCCAAGGCTTGTGTTTGTCAAAGTATATACTGACTGCCTTGGCACTGATCTCCAAGCCCTTAGCCACTAGTCTGACATGCTCATGCTCTGTTTCCAGGGAGTCTGGAGAAGCGCAACTCCCACTGACTGTCCCTGACACCATCACCACCTGGGAGACGGAAGCTTTCTGTCTGTCCCCCCAGGGCTTTGGTCTGGCCCCACCTGTTAAGCTCACAGTTTTCCAGCCATTCTTCTTGGAGCTCTCCCTGCCATACTCCATCATCCGTGGAGAGACCTTTGAGCTCAAAGCAACAGTCTTCAACTACCTACCCAACTGCATCATGGTATGGGGGGCAGCTATGGACATGCAAAATCTGTTATCAGTTCATATAAAAGATTGTATCATAGGTTGATTTAATAACTTGTTTTCTTGTAGTTGTAACGACTTCTACAACTGAGAACATATAGTATCTTTGCTTGCTGGATACAGAATAATTTGGGGCTCTTGTAGTTTTGGGTGTGTTGAACATGAAGTGTTATATGTGGTTGTGAGCGTGTGCTAACCATGAATTCTTCTCTAGTGTTGAGTGTGTTTTAAACACGAGTCCGTCTCTGACAGGTGACAGTGACTCCAGCTCCCTCATCAGACTTCACTCTGACCCCCTCCTCTGATGGCCAGTACTCCTCCTGTCTGTGTGCACATGGGAGGAAGACCTTCACATGGACACTGGTGCCCTCTGTGCTGGGTGAGTTATACTGGATGTGTCTGTAGAGTTAAAGACCTTCAGATGGACACTGTTGCCCTCTTCTGTGTGTGTGCAATAAAATTCTCTTCTAAAGATGGAAAAGAAACAGCCTATATGTGATTTTGCATTCATGATATTACTGTATTGTTTAAAGTAATGTGGTCCATTTTGCCTGCTAGGACTGATGAATGTTACAGTGAGTGCAAAGGCCAGTCACTCTGAGGCTCTGTGTGGCAATGAGGTCGTGTCTGTTCCTGAGAGAGGACACATAGACATAGTCACACGCCCCCTACTGGTGAAGGTAAGTAGTGTCAAATATATGTACACCCCTGTCTTTGGGAGAGAGATTATTGTTACCAGGTCTGTCCATCTGTGTGTGTCTGTGTGATTTGGTAACTATTTTGACTGATGCTACCCTTGCAGGAATCACAGGCAGACAGGGCGAATGGGTTCACAGCGGGTGTTTATTAGACGGGCAGTAAGCAGCACATGCAAGACAAGGGGCTCTATTTTCACGATCATATGCGCATTGTCTAAAGTCTGTCGCACAAGTTGCTTTGGGGGCGTGCCCGACACAATTTGGTATTTTGACAGCGGGAAAAGCGAACATTGCGCCAGGTGCATGGTTCAAAAGGGTTGGTCTTAAAGTACTTCATTAGTCATGGGTGTGTTTTGGGCGTAACATACAATTAACCACTCAGGATTTATACTCTCATTCCCTTTAAAAGCCAGCAGCGCATTTTCCATGGTGTGTTGCTATTACGATGGCGAATTTACCCGGAAGACAGGAGCGTTTTTCGATGGAGGAGACCGACCTGCTAGTGCGTGAGGTAAAAGCGCGTGAACAGGTTATCTTCGGGGATGGAAAGAATCCCCCCAACCTCCACGGGTCAAGGAAGTATGGGAGGAAATATCCTCAGTTGTGTCCTCCGCCTTTGGTAAGAAAAGAACATCCGAACAGTGCCGAAAGCGGTACAAGACGGGGGAAACAAAAGCTTTCAACGCAAATTAATAAATATTGTGATATATGTGATGTACATTTATATTTCATATTTCCAGGGACTCAGGGGACTTTTTTTCTCTACATGAAAAACTTTTGTATAAACCCTGCTGCGCGCTCCTGCTGGTGAGAGAAGCAGGGTGTGCGCGTGTTGTGCACGCTTTCATATCCCAAAGCGCTGTGCGCCCCTAAAATAGCTTTTCAGCAACACGCAACTGATGACAGACCAGGGTTTTGTTGGTCACTGGCGGATTTAGTTTTTGCGTCCTTATAATAGCATCTGGCACGCTTTGCACCAGACCACACCTCTTCTTTTCGCTGACACACCCATGACGGCACAGTGTCATCTGCTATCTAGACAACGTGTATTTTTGCCGGAAAAAATGAACGATGCGCTGGCACAGAATAGTAATGACACCATGCACATGTCGCGAATGCACAGTGCGCCGCGGCATGATAGGGCCCAAGGTGTCAGTGTGGTAGCTCTTAACTCTCTGGCTCCGCAAACATCGGCAGCATAATGCAGCCTCAACAGAACACATTGGATATTCAACCTTAAGTGAAAATCAATCCTTTTGAAACTGCTCCTGCACTGTGAAGTTTTGCCAAATGTAATAACATGCCTATTTAAAACTATTGTGGTATTAGCAAAATATACTGAAATATGAAAGAACAACTGGCTATAATCTTATATGGTTACATTTTTGTTACGATTACGATTAGGAGGGGTCCTTGAAAAACATTCTGCCCGATCAGGGGTTCCTGGTTTACAGGGTTTAAAGAGGAAGTATCTGTTCTATTCTCATAGTTGGCATACAGAGAAGATTTACAAAAAAAATGTAAACCCGTCTCAAACAGATGACATCACATTCATATTTCAGACACATACAACTATTAACATACCTCCCAGGTAACAATTTTTGGTTCTGGGAATGTTCTGGGAAGGTTATCTGTTGGGTATGGGAACGTTCAATGAAAGTAGTTTTGGTTCTCTGAAGGGAATTTTTTTGACAGAAATACAACATTAGTTTGGTTGCAGAAAAAAAGCACAATTCAGGAGGAAAAAAAGGACACGTCTCGTGAGAAGTTTTATTTCTGATTATTTTATATGTTCTCAGTGTTTCCTACATATTCCCATGAACATGGCCTTAAGGGGGCGCTAGAGAGCGTCAAAATCAGCACATTTCCAGTCAGTCTCTTTGGACTTTATATATTAATAATTATAATTAATTAATAATAAGTCACATACTCAACAAAAAGAGATTTGGTTTGAAAGAGGTCCTCTTTCCTACACATTAAACCACATTAGATTCTACTATTGAAAAGTAACACCCCTGTAGGTCAGTTCAGCTCAACAGTAACACCCCTGTAGGTCAGTTCAGCTCAACAGTAACACTCCTTTAGGTCAGTTCAGCTCAACAGTAACACCCCTGTAGGTCAGTCCAGCTCAACAGTAACACTCCTTTAGGTCAGTTCAGCTCAACAGTAACACGCCTTTAGGTCAGCTTAGCTCAACAGTAACACTCCTTTAGGTCAGCTCAACAGTAACACTCCTTTAGGTCAGCTCAACTCAACAGTAACACTCCTTTAGGTCAGCTCAACAGTAACACTCCTTTAGGTCAGCTCAACTCAACAGTAACACGCCTTTAGGTCAGCTCAACTCAACAGTAACACTCCTTTAGGTCAGTTAAGCTCAACAGTAACACTCCCTTAGGTCAGGTCAGCTCAACAGTAACACTCCTTTAGGTCAGTTCAGCTCAACAGTAACACCCCTGTAGGTCAGTTCAGCTCAACAGTAACACTCCTTTAGGTCAGTTCAGCTCAACAGTAACACCCCTGTAGGTCAGTTCAGCTCAACAGTAACACTCCTTTAGGTCAGTTCAGCTCAACAGTAACACGCTTTTAGGTCAGCTCAACTCAACAGTAACACTCCTTTAGGTCAGCTCAACTCAACAGTAACACTCCTTTAGGTCAGTTCAGCTCAACAGTAACACTCCTTTAGGTCAGCTCAACTCAACAGTAACACTCCTTTAGGTCAGCTCAACTCAACAGTAACACACCTTTAGGTCAGCTCAACTCAACAGTTGTGTTATCAGAGCTTACTGGAGCTGGAAAAAACAAATGTTTTTCTTCCTTTTTTGGGGGGTGTGTTTATCACATTCGTGGGTCTGTGATGATAGACATGATAGACATGTACTTTTTTGGGGGGTTGACCTACAAAGTGATAATGCAATCTAAAATGACGTGTTATTGCGCTACCATGACAACCTTTTACTGGCTGCTTGAGCCAGCTGCTACACATCCCATAGAATCGGAATATTCTCATATGTTTTGGCGAACCTCCAGTGCATGTTAAAACCACTCGGTAACATCTGCTCACATAAGATAAAGTACATGTCGGATTTACTTCTAATGTATGTACAGACAGAGGTTGACCAAGTCTGATCCTGTAGTTCAGAGGTTAAAATTGTTCTTTCGCACACACTCAATTGCAAATTGAGAACGTGCTTGCACTTGCCTGGCTGCTCTTGTTTATCATATTAGTGGCTCTGTAATGATAGACATGCTCAATTGTACTCAACGCCTGTCATGTCACATTACTATAGTTTGAACAGGAGACGTTATTAAAAACTAGATGTACCGCATAGCGATACATGGTATGACCGCCGCAATGTATTGAAATGTGAGAACTGTTGGCATGACAAGTGTGTGGTAGAACAGTGTTGTGAGGTGGGAATTAGATTGGAAATTATGTCTTGGAAGTGGGTATGGATGTGTTTTTTGAATGAATGAGATTGTGTGTGATTTTGTAGTGTGTAGGAGTGATTTATGAAAGGGTAGGTGTTGTCATAGTATGTATGTAGCCTACATGTGTTAATTTGAACTCTTGCCACTTGGTGTTTGTGTAGGGATGGTAGTCATAAGATTGTCTTGTATGGAGTATTATATAAAAAAAAAAAAAATATATATATAGGTCTTTTGACACCTATATATGGCGATAAACAGCGCCCCCTATGACGAAATGTCACAAAATTTAGTACACATGACAAGAAAGCTGTTTAGAGATGGCATGTCAACTTTGACCAAATTTGAGCAATTAAAAGCCAAGATATGTACTTTTGAAAATTTTAAGCTACGTGTTCAATGTTCATTGACGTGTAACTTCGAAACAATTTATCTCAAGATAAATCCTTTGATAACTTTTTGTTAGAATTGTCTGCAGATGACGTATACCAAATTTGGTGAGATTCTCATTAACGGCCTATGACGGGTTCGTTCAGATTCATTTTAGCAATGTTCAAATTTCATGTAAATTGTTTTTGTTGGAAGTGGGCGTCGACCAGTGTTTTCCATGCGTGAGGTTCAGTAGATTTCACGATAAAAAAAAAAATGTTGTAAACATTAGCATTCTCTAGATAATAGGCAAAATGACATTTTCTACAATTACAGCGCCCCCTATGGACCAAATTTTATGGCATGTGCTGTGGTTTCAGAGGTCTTTGTGGTGATCGTGCATGACATATTTCGTGCAGTTCCCACCTTCTCGGTCCAAGATATTGGCAACTCAAAATCCCAGTTTTTGCATTTACCCATATCATTAGGTGGTGCTATGCTTCACGTGAGCGTTTATGGGCTGGGTCGATACGTCTCTGTAACACCAACATACTAACACAAAATCGTTATCATGGGCAAAAATGTTAACGAGTTATTTAACAAAAACTGTTTTTTGACACCTAGCTTCGGCGATAAACAGCACCCCCTATGACGAAATGTCACAAAATTTAGTATACATGACAAAAAAGCTGTTTAGAGATGGCATGCCAAGTTTGACCAAATTTGAGCAATTAAAAGCCAAGATATGTACTTTTAAAGAATTTTAAGCTACGTGTTAAATGTTCATTGACGTGTAACTTCGAAACAATTTATCTCAAGATAAATCCTTTGATAACTTTTTGTCAGCATTGTCTGTAGATGACGTATACCAAATTTGGTGAGATTCACATTAACGGCCTATGACGAGTTCGTTCAGATTCGTTTTCGCAATGTTCAAATTTCATGTAAATTGTTTTCGTTGGAAGTGGGCGTCGACCAGTGTTTTCCATGTGTGAGGTTCAATAGATTTCACGATAAAAAAAAAAATTTTGTAAACATTAGCATTCTCTAGATAATAGGCAAAATGACATTTTCTACAATTACAGCGCCCCCTATGGACCAAATTTTATGGCATGTGCTGTGGTTTCAGAGGTCTTTGTGGTGATCGTGCATGACATATTTCGTGCAGTTCCCACCTTCTCGGTCCAAGATATTGGCAACTCAAAATCCCAGTTTTTGCATTTACCCATATCATTAGGTGGTGCTATGCTTCACGTGAGCGTTTATGGGCTGGGTCGATACGTCTCTGTAACACCAACATACTAACACAAAATCGTTATCATGGGCAAAAATGTTAACGAGTTATTTAACAAAAACTGTTTTTTGACACCTAGCTTCGGCGATAAACAGCACCCCCTATGACGAAATGTCACAAAATTTAGTATACATGACAAAAAAGCTGTTTAGAGATGGCATGCCAAGTTTGACCAAATTTGAGCAATTAAAAGCCAAGATATGTACTTTTAAAGAATTTTAAGCTACGTGTTAAATGTTCATTGACGTGTAACTTCGAAACAATTTATCTCAAGATAAATCCTTTGATAACTTTGTGTCAGCATTGTCTGTAGATGACGTATACCAAATTTGGTGAGATTCACATTAACGGCCTATGACGAGTTCGTTCAGATTCGTTTTCGCAATGTTCAAATTTCATGTAAATTGTTTTCGTTGGAAGTGGGCGTCGACCAGTGTTTTCCATTCGTGAGGTTCAATAGATTTCACGATAAAAAAAAAAATGTTGTAAACATTAGCATTCTCTAGATAATAGGCAAAATGACATTTTCTACAATTACAGCGCCCCCTATGGACCAAATTTTATGGCATGTGCTGTGGTTTCAGAGGTCTTTATGGTGATCGTGCATGACATATTTCGTGCAGTTCCCACCTTCTCGGCCCAAGATATTGGCAACTCAAAATCCCAATTTTTGCATTTACCCTAGTCACTAGGTGGCGCTTTGCTTCACGTGAGCGTTTATGGGCTGGGTCGATACGTCTCTGTAACACCAACATACTAACACAAAATCGTTATCTTGGGCAAAAATGTTAACGAGTTATTTAACAAAAACTGGTTTTTGACACCTAGCTTCGGCGATAAACAGCGCCCCCTATGACGAAATGTCACAAAATTTAGTACACATGACAAAAAAGCAGTTTAGAGATGGCATGCCAAGTTTGACCAAATTTGAGCAATTAAAAGCCAAGATATGTACTTTTAAAAAATTTTAAGCTACGTGTTCAATGTTCATTGACGTGTAACTTCGAAACAATTTATCTCAAGATAAATCCTTTGATAACTTTTTGTCAGCATTGTCTGTAGATGACGTATACCAAATTTGGTGAGATTCACATTAACGGCCTATGACGAGTTCGTTCAGATTCGTTTTGGCAATGTTAACATTTCACGTAAACCATTTTCGTTGGAAGTGGGCGTCGACCAGTGTTTTCAATGCGTGAGGGTCAGTAGTTTTCACAATAAAAAGAAAATTGCTGTAAACATTAGCATTCTCTAGATAATAGGCAAAATGACATTTTCTGCAATTACAGCGCCCCCTATGGTCCAAATTTCATGGCTTGTGCTGTGGTTTTAGAAGTCTTTAGGGTGATCGTGCATGACATATTTTGCGCAGTTCCCAGCTTCTCGGTTCAAGATATTGCCAACTCGAAATCCCAATTTTTGCATTTACCCATATCAGTAGGTGGCGCTATGCTTCAAGTGAGTGTTTATGGGCTGGGTCGATACGTCTCTGTAACACCGACATATTACAAAAATTTCGTGTTGTTGGGTGAAAGGTTCATTGAGTTATTCAGCGAAAACTTTTGCCGGTCTCCCCCTCTTTGACGGACACTGGCACAGTGGGGGGGGGGCCCTTGGGGGCCAAAAGCTCATATTCGCTCACAAACTTCTAGGGCTACATGCCTACAAACATTCATCTCCCCCTGAGTTTCAGTGTCCCGGGAATCGTTGATGGAAAATCGGTGAAAAAAAAAAAAAGAAGAAAAAAAAAAGGGAAAAACGTGCAGCAACACCAATATGACCGCTTTCGCTAGCTTCACTAGCGGCGGTCATAATTAATCCTGAATCATGAAGGAATCATGAGCTGTAATTAAGTCATATTATTGTGTTTTTAGGCTGAAGGAGCTGAGAAGTCTGCAAGTTTCAATTGGCTTTTATGTCCAAAAGGTGAAGTTTCAGTCCCTTGTGTATGGTTTTGTCCACAGATGTACTTATATTATTGATTATGCGCAGAATGAAGTCAGTTTGATTTGAATGCTGGTGGTATTTCATTAATTCATTAATTCTACATAAAGTCATGCAAATGAATTCTGCTTTTGTCCCATTATTCCCCCAGGGGGCGCTCTAACAGAGGAGGTGGAGCTGAAACTTCCAGCAGCTGTAGTGCAGGGATCAGCCAGAGCCTCAGTGTCTGTGCTGGGTACATGTTTGAGTGTTAAGAGTTAATATTTCTCTCTCATAATCATCATAGTAACTCTTGGCATGTGTCCGACCTCTCCTCTGTCCTGCAGGAGACATCCTGGGTCGCGCTCTGAAGAACATCGACAGCCTCCTGAAGATGCCTTATGGTTGTGGGGAGCAAAATATGGCCATCCTGTCCCCAAACATCTACATTCTGCAGTACCTACAGAACACTGGCCAGCTCACAGCAGAAATTAGAGAAAAAGCAACAAATTTTCTTAAAAACGGTAAAAATTTACTTTGCCTTTGTGATCAATGTCTTAGTCTCTCGGATGAAATGAATGGTTGGTGGAGTGTTCCTCCAGTATAGTTTGTCTTTACTGAGACCTTATTGATCACCAAAGCCGTCAATCATGATGGTATAGCCATCTATCCATGTGAATAGGGTTCAGGAAATAAAACTAATGGTGCACCTGTGGAGTGACAGGTAAAATACAATATGACAGTATTGACGTAAGGTAAACTATGGATTTAGAGTAACAGCTGATCTTGGTTTTGAAAACGTAAGGTATGGCAGATAACCTCGGTTCACGACACGCCACCTATTGGGATTTCGCCTGTGGAGATACTATCTTATTTGAACCCTTTCAAACACAGCCTGCCATCAAGTACATAAGCATGCATGCACCAGTCTCGCCCTCAGGCTGTATAATGTGGTGCATGTGTGCCACTTGAAGTGTGCAGAGTGGGCAGAGGCAAGGCATGTGGCATCACGATTATCTGCCATGACCTTATGTATTGTGTCAGTTGAAGCACTTCAGCACCGTCTATTGGGAACACGTATACAACATAGGCAGTACAACATAGACGGTGCTGTACGTCCCACAGGACACACTGAACTGAGTGAACATCGCCACGCAGTCACTAGTCATATAGAAAGGGCAGTTGTCCACACTGGCCCTCTCATAACATCGTAGACAAATAGATAGCTGGATGGAGCGAGTGTCATGAGGCAAGTGTCCACACTGGCCTCATGACACTGTCACAGATACATAATGAGCAGAACGCAGCGGGCCGTAGGCGCACGCATGATGACCAGCCACTCTGGCCTCACCACAATATTTCAGACAGAGTGAGTGGAATGCAGCGAGCCGTACACATGATGTCCACATCACAGAGGTGGGCGAGGTGTCCTCGCCAGCTTGAAATCAGAACTTGTGGCAGTGGACAGGATAGAGCAGGCAACAGGTGTACAAGCTGGTGTCACCACAGGCCCAGCTGGAAGACTGACAAACATCCTAAACAGAGGCTCCTTTCCACATGGCCCATGACGCAGAGATGCTTCTTGTAGAGTGGGTTCTAACATGTTTTAAAAAAGCCCTGCAGTAGGCTTGTGTTCCAAAACATGCTGCATTGCGCCGCTCTCCGCAGGGCTGGCCGGAGGCATTCGAGTGAGACAATGAACTCCCTGTGTCTGTCCCTTCTGGAGTGGACACGATGTCTTAGGAACCATCTCTGGAATGGTTTTGAGTGTAAGAGCCTGAGCGGGACTGCCGTAGCGGCTGACGTGATCAGACCCGAGAGGCCTTTGGCTTTGGCCCATGACGCAGAGACGCTTCTCGTACAGTGGCTTCTAAGATGTTTTTAAAAAGCCCTCCAGTGGGCTTGTGCACCAAAACATTGCTCCGTGGGGACGTTGCTCCATGTGCACTCCTTATACGCACACAATGTCCTGACAGGGAAAATTGCCTTCAGCTCCGGCTCTGACTGTAGGGCGGGAGAGTCTAAGCTGAGCTGATCAGTCACCTTTGATCAGAATGAGGCAGTCAAGACTTTGGGCATGTAGAAGGACCCTGCTGTAGAAGGAACCTGGTGTAGAAGGAACCTGGTGTAGAAGGACCCTGGGCATGTACAAGGACCCTGGTGTAGAAGAACCCTGCTGTAGAAGGACCCTGGGCATGTACAAGGACCCTGGTGTAGAAGAACCCTGCTGTAGAAGGACCCTGGGCATGTACAAGGACCCTGGTGTAGAAGAACCCTTCTGTAGAAGGACCCTGGGCATGTACTAGGACCCTGGTGTAGAAGAACCCTGCTGTAGACGGACCCTGGGCATGTACAAGGACCCTGCTGTAGAAGGACCCTGGGTATGTAGGACCCTGGTGTCCCCAGGAACAAACTGCATGCATGCTGACCCATAGAGCAGTGAGGGCTCCCACACACTTAACTGATGTCAGTGCCAACAGGAGTGCCATCTTCTTAAGTCATAGCAGTTTCAGATAAATATCTGAAAGGGACTCAAATGACGTGCTGGACAGCAGCAGACCCTCGATGGGGCATGTGAGTGGGTCCTGGTTGTGGAATTGTCTCATGTGTAATAGCCCGAGCGGGACTGCCATGGCGGCTGACGTGATCAGACCGTGAAGCCCTTGGCTTTGGCAGGCGGAAATGCGCTGTGCATGTCCAGATCCCTGTCAGCTGTCTGTCTGAGAGGCAGACGATGTTAGTGATTGTATCCAGTGAGAGCCCCAGAAAGTCTGCTCGCTGTGTAGGGGTCACCACTCTCTGCAGTCGCACCGTGTGCTCAGGTGGAGACTCAGCCCCGCCAGCGGGAGTGGGTAAGCAAAAGTTTGTGCACGACACAAGGCAGTGCGCTCGGACGCTTGTTCAGAGTAACCGGTCTCAGCTCCCATTGGGACTGAGGACATATGGGAAGGACAGACGCAGACAAAAACATGCATCAGAAGGAATAAAAAAGAGGCTCGCTTTTGTTTGGCCATTTTGTCTCACTTTGCATCCCTCCAGGATACCAGAGGCAGCTGAACTACAAGCACTCAAATGGAGCCTTCAGCACGTTTGGCAGAGGACAGGGAAACACATGGTGAGTCAATCCCAAAGCAGTCAATCCAGCTTCAATCCAGCTTTCATTTCACAGGTCATAGGTTCCAGTATAGGTCAAGTGATTGATGTCATTTTGCCATGTTGAATGATTGAACTCTGGAATTAGCTGTTTTACTTCTATAAATGAATGACGGGATATTTACTATACTGTATGTAACACAGGTAACGGACATCTGTCACAAACACATGACCGACAATGACAATAATAATACTAAATAATACCTTAGCTTGTCTTTTTAACAATAAGAAGTTAAAATAAATTAAAATTCCAGGGGGAGAACAGCTGAGACAACATAGTTTTTTTTTTGTTTCCAGGCTGACTGCATTTGTATTAAGGTCCTTTGGTAAAGCAAAGTCCTTTGTCTACATTGACCCAACCATAATTAAATCAGCAAAGACTTGGCTTGAAAGTAACCTTCGACCAGATGGTGCTTTCAATATGCAGGGAAAACTCTTTAACAACAGGATGAAGGTACTAATGATGCATTGATTACATAGTTCATAACACATTGCAGTTTTTGGCCGTCCAATGCATTGTTTTTTTTACTGTCTTTGTTTTCTAGGGAGGTGTGAGCGATGATTTGACAATAACTGCCTATATTGCTGCAACATTGCTGGAGATTAACATGACTGTGCCGGTATGGAAATGGTCTTTAAACCAATACTAGGTTTACAACAGGTTCCTTAAGTGTTACATTGGCCACGTTTACATGATCACAATAAACCAATAACTGGCAGTAATCAGGGAACTGTAATAATCTGTTATTAGGTGTTTACATGCATTTATGAAATCTGATGATCTGGTTTACATCATTTGCTTAATTGTTAATGGATTTTTTTCAAGTTTGTATGTTGGCCAATGTGTCCCACACAGGCACAGATATAAAGAAACAAAATAGACCCGATTACGGTGTGTACATGTCTCGAAAAAATTGATAAAATAAGATTGATAAAATTCTAGGGGTTTTAAACAGATTTCTGATAAACCGATAATGGCAGTAACCTGACAAAGAATGTGGGTTTATTCTGTTTATATGAGCACTTAACATAAAGTAATAAAGTAACTACAGTAACCTGGTAACCATCATTTTTGTGGTGTGCATGTAAATGTGCTCATTGTTTGACTTAATGAAATCTTGCAACTGTTCACAGTGTGGAAATAATGTTTGCAAACTTTATAGACTAGGACCTATTCTATGAAAAAGATCTAGACAAAGTTCTAGTGGCAAATTTGAGGTGAAAGTCAGAAAACAGCCTATCTCTTCATTACAGCTGCTGATATGCATGTGACTTTTCCCTCTAAGATTCAGCATATCAGCTATTCAAATGTACTGTGTATTAAAAAAGCTGGGGAACTTTTATACACCTGTAAAATGTACAGTCATAGTTTGCCTTTTATAATACTTTGTATGAGACAAGCTAATATGTTTTTGTAGGTACACACAATGATGTTCCTTAAGTCCAACTATAGTGGGCCACCGCCTCCTCTCAGAGACCCCTCCCATACGGTAAGGAATTGAGGTGAACAGCGTGATAGCCCCAGTATTTAATACTTGAAATGTTCCGTCCTACTCCTGTCTTTGACAAGTCTTTGAATGTTCCATCCTACTCTGATCTTTGTTAAGTCTTTGAATATTCTGTATGGAAGCATATATGTAGTGAAATTTAAAAAAGAATGCAGTCCGCAATTCAGAAGACAGTACCTTTTGCGATTGTATTTTAATATGCAAAGTGACAATGTAATCCTCAATTTGAATAGAATAAACATGGGATTGAATTCCATTCCATTTTACCATGGTACATCAGTTTTAAAATTCAAATGGCAATTATTTTGTATTTTCAAAATACATATAATTTAACTGTCAATTGTTTTTGCAGTTTAATATTCAAAGTTTAATGTAGAATTGCATTTAGAAAACATATTTGGCAAAACTTACAATGCCACCCTAAGAACATTTTGGATTATTTTGACTCTAGAGAAAGATGCGTGTCTGTGGATACAGATGAGCAAACGGATTTAATAAAAAACAGTCATAATGCAGCCTTAAAAATATATCGATATGGTGGTATTGTCTCAAATTCATATCTACGTAAAAAATATATTGGCATTACTCATCATACTGATATATTGCCCTGCCCTATGTATATATTGCCCTGCCCTATGTACATTCAACTTCATTCAATTCAGTTCTATTTATACAGCGCCTTTTACAATAATATTGTCGCTTTACAGCAAGAAGCACCCAAGAGCAACAGGGGCAAAGAAACCTTGGGCAGATCCACGGCTCAAGGGGCTAACCCAACTGACAGGGCTCATGCAGGAAAAGTACAACAATGGTTATCATGATATACTACAGTTTGCCCATGATTTTAGCAGAGCACCATAATAATTCTAAAAAATTGTTCCACAACATTATATGGTAGTCAAGCCATATGTGGTTATCAAAAGTTATGGCTGGTTTAGTATATATACAGTGGTTATAGTGTAGCAGCAGCGAGACATAGGGCCCTATCATGCCGCGCCGCACTGTGCATTCGCGACATGCGCATGGTGTCATTACTATTCTGTGCCAGCACATCGTTCATTTTTTCCGGCAACAAATCACGTTGTCTAGATAGCAGATGACACTGCGCCATCACGGGTGTGTCAGCAAAAAGAAGAGGTGTGGTCTGGCGCAAAGCGTGCCAGATGCTATTATAAGGATGCAAAAATTAAATCCGCCAATGACCAACAAAACCCTGGTCTGTTGTCAGTTGCGCATTGCTGAAAAGCTATTTTAGGGGCGCACAGCGCTTTGGGATATGAAAGCGTGCACTATGCGTGCACACCCGGCTTCTCTCATCAGCAGGAGCGCGCAGCAAGGTTTATACAAAAGTTTTTAATGTGGAGAAAAAAATTATGGAGTCCCTGGAAATATGAAATATAAATGTACATCACATATATCACAATATTATTAATTTATAAAGTTATTTAAGATTCACATTGCTGTAATCAAAGATAAGTAATGGCGGTAAAACTATTGGTTGTTTTTGATTTTTTCTTTGCGTTGAAAGCTTTTGTTTGCCCCGTCTTCTAACATCATTGTACTGCTTTCGGCACTGTTCGGATGTTCTTTTTTTGCCAAAGGTGGAGGACACAAGTGAGGATATTTCCGCCCATACTTCCTTGACCCGTGGAGGTTTGGGGGGAATGTTTCCATCCCCGAAGATAACCTGTTCACGCGCTTTTACCTCACGCACTAGCAGATCGGTCTCCTCCATTGAAAAACGCTCCTGTCTTCCGGGTAAATTCGCAATCGTAATAGCAACGCACCATGGAAAATGCGCCGCTGGCTTTTAAAGGAAATGAGAGTATAAATCCTGATTGGTTAATTGTATGTTACGCCCAAAACACACCCATGACTAATGAAGTACTTTAAGACCAACCCTTTTGAACCATGCGCCTGGCGCAATGTTCACTTTTCCCGCTGTCAAAATACCAAATTGTGTCGGGAACGCCCCCAAAGTAACTTGCGCGACAGACTTTAGACAGTGTGCATATTATCGTGAAAATAGAGCCCATAGCGTTAAAGTCAAGGAGTGGAATCGATCATGGGAGGGTCATTGTTCATTGACAGTGCCATTGTTTCGAGCGGTCAGTCCCAGGGTCTCTAGGAAGGAGAGTCGATCCTGGCATGGACGTCAAGAAAGGGCCTCTAGGAGAGAGTGTCGGTCCTGGCATGGACGTCAAGGAAGGGCCTCTAGGAAGGAGAGTTGATCCTGGCGTGGACGTCACGGAAGGGCCTCTAGGAAGGAGAGTCGATCCTGGCATGGGCCTCCAGTGAAATTCATTGTGTCACTACATACATGTGATGTCAAATAGCACAAAACAGTTGTAGTTCAATTGTGGCTGCCAAAGATGGTGTCATTTAGCCAAAAGGGCCATTTCAAAACTGGGCATTTATTAACTGGGCTTGTAAAATTGCACTTGAGCTTATTTTTGATAAATTAATTTTTAATATATCATATTTTAACATCAGAGAACAAGGTCCAATACCCCATTTCTCCATCCCTTTTATGGTGTGACGGGGAGCCGGTGAGGGGCTGCAAGCACAGGTGTGATATGCTCCCGACTTCACCTTCTGGTTGGAAGGCGGGCTGCAGCATTCTGAACTCGTTGAAGATGAGGTTGGGAGGAACAGCTATGCCTGCATACAGGGCATTGCAGTAGTCTAGGACCTCAGTTTTATTTTTATTGAAATTTAAAGCCATCCAGGCTTTGATGTCCTCTAGACAGTCTAGTAAGTGTATTATTTGCATAGCAATGGAAAGAGATCCCAAGGGGAGCATGTACAAGGAAAAAGTAGAGGCCCCGGAATGGACTCTTGAGGAACACCACAAAGGAGAGGTGCGGAGGGGGACACCGATCCATCTTGGAAAAACTTCTGTCTGCTAGGTAGGATCGAAACTATTCCATAGCAGTGCCTCTAATACCAACACAGTGCTCCAGACTGGAGATTGATATGTCATGATCCAGTATTAAATGCAGTGGTAAGATCAAGGAGGATGGCAGAATCTCCGGTCAGTGTCAGATTAACAGATCATTAAAAACCTTTAGTAGTGCTGTGGAGGGCTTAAAACCAGCTTGCAGAGGTTCCAGGATTATAGTTATACATACATACATTAGGTATATTATATTAAGTTATTTACAAACCACTAAGCATCGCTGAATGCTCCTGTAACTTGAGTATTATCTGACCTTTTTGCTTGTGTTTATATTGAATTGTCTCCATGTATCTAATGTGGTCAAAATCAACTTGCCTTGCCAGACAGAAACACTGATGCATCTAAGGCCGTCCGGTAACGATTTCTCCAACACCTACACCACTGCTCTACTGGCCTACACCTTCAGTCTCGCTGGAGAAGAGGACATCCAAGCTCAGCTTCTCAAACACTTGGACAGTGTAGCGACCTCTAGTGGTAGGACATATTTTCCAGTGATCCTGAACAGACTCTTATGACCCACCTGCTGCCTCTACCTCATGTGGCTCATGTCTCCTCAGGGAATCTCCTGCACTGGTCTCAGTCCTCTTCAGAGCGAGCTGATTCCCTGGCGGTGGAGACCAGCTCTTATGTGCTGTTAGCTGTTCTCACGAAATCCACACTGACTGCTGCAGACTTAGGCTATGCTGCCAGGATTGTCAGCTGGCTGGTGAAGCAGCAGAATCCATATGGAGGCTTCTCTTCCACACAGGTGCTTCACACACCTTTCCCTCAGAAATGTGTTCTGTTGGGTTAGTGTGTGTATGTGGTCTTTTCACTAGCTGGTTTTGCCAATACTGAGGGTTGAGTGTGTGTGTCCAGTCCACACTGAGGGTTGAATGTGTGTGTGACAGTCCACACTGAGGGTTGTGTGTGTGTTTCTCAGGACACAGTGGTGGCACTGCAGGCTCTGGCTTTGTACGCCACTAAGGTCTTCAGCCCTCAAGGTTCCAGCACAGTGTCAGTGCAGTCAGCAGGTGGCGCCAAACATCAGTTTGATTTGAACCAGCACAACACATTACTGTACCAGGAGAGGGTGCTGCAGGACGTTCCTGGGAAGTACAGCATCGAAGTGAAGGGCTCTGCATGTGCTTCTGTTGGGGTCAGTGAGAAAGATAATCTACTTCATCACTGACATTTACTGAACACTTTTAGAATAATACAATTTCAATTTCTATAATTATTATAAAAATATTACGGAAATACCAAATTATATCAACTTTCTCCTGTACCAGGTGGCTCTTTTCTACAACATCCCCACTCGTACTGAGCACGTGACCTTGAGCATCATGACTGAGGCCACTCCTCTGACTGAGGGAGAGTGCAACAAGGCCAATGGACAGGCCATCAACCTAAACATCACAGTCCAGTATGGAACATCATTTTGAGTTTTTTGGCCAGGAATTATTTAATCATTTTTAAAAGTATATCATGTTATATAATAATAATAATAATAATAATAATATCCAAATAAAAACGTTCATCCTTTTCTGTGCAGGTATGATGGGCGTCTGCAGAGCACCAACATGGCCATTCTAGATGTGAAAATGCTGTCTGGCTTCACTCCCGACTCTGAGTCTGTTGAAAGAGTAAGTCACTGGTCCTGAGTCTGTTAGTCTGAGGATGGTGTTCCATAAAGGTGCTAATGATGGTTGTGTTTGAACAGCTACAGACATTCAGATTGGTGGACCGGGTGGATAAGAAAGATGACCACATCCTTGTGTATCTGACAGAGGTGAGGCGTAAAGCAGTGTGTAAAAGTCATGGCTTTCACAAAGGTAACATATTCCTTCCCTATCAATCTAATGCATTTCCTCTGATCTCCAAACAGGTTCCAAAGGCCACACCCCTTCACTACTTCCTGACCATCCGACAGGATCTCCCAGTGAACAACCTGAAGCCAGCAGTGGTCAAGGTGTACGACTACTACCAGACCAGTAAGACTCCCTTTTGCAACACTATTGGCTATGTACTGTGTAAGATCAAGGTGTCCGACTACTAGCAGACCAGTAAGACTCCCCTTTGCATCAGGATTACTTGGCCTGACATGAGCAATGGTGTGGCCCACAGTAGCAACCCATTGCATGTCCTAGCATACCCTTTTGTACAGTAATCTCAAACTGCACCATGAATAAACCACAGGACAACCAGACGTTGTTGTAGGCAAATGAAATCATGACTAATCATGATGTATGGAGAAAGTAGATTGTGGAAAAGAATGGCATCCCCTTGTGTTATCCTCTCCTCCCCTGTGTATTAGCCTTATAGCTCAATAGATTTGGCAAAGTCAATGTGTTAACCTTGTTTAAAGCAAGAAATTACGTTGAACAATCATTTTAGTTGTCCACTATAGTTGCACAAACAGCTATAGTCCATTTGCAAAAAAATAGAAGTCTGAAGGGTTTTGCATTTCAGTTACTATCAATAGATGTGTTGTTTTGATGAACTAAAGTAAAATAACACTATTTGGATAATCTGCTGATTAGATTCAAGTGAAAGAGTGAATGAAAGAGTGAATGACAGCCTTAGCCATCAGTTCCTGTCTACAGAGCATCAACAGACTCTTGATAACCTGAACAAGCAAAGGGGTGAAAGTGAGCTGGCACACACCACTCTTTGGGACTTCTGAATAATTCAGTGGCGGTATTAGGACTGGGAAGAGCATGAGAATCAGTGACGCATATATAGAGCCCCTCCCGCGGGCGCCCCACCCCTTCTCTCACTACATGTGTGTCTGGGCTCATAGACCCACAATAAGCTCTATGCTGCCACAGAATGAGGCAGATGTACCGTGGATCTGAAATGGGCCTGCTGCACTGCTGCCTTTGAACGCATGCTCCTCTATCCCTTCTCCAGTCCCTTTGAGAAATTCAGCTGACAGAAATACACAAACTTCATTTTGAAAGCTAACATGAAGCCAGACACAAAGAAAGCAAGGCAAGATAGAGTAAGAAAAGATACCTTTGAAGAAATGAGTGAGTGCCATGTTTATTTTTTATTTAATGGCTCATGGAATTATTTTGACTGTTTTAATTCTTATTAAAAAACAAGGAAGTTTTCCCTATGAGTTACTGAGGCAGAGAAACAAAAATAGCCAGACGATAGGTTCCAGATCTCCACAACTAATCATAAATTATAGAAAAATGATTAAAAAACATAGTATATTGGATTCAAATTTATATTACGGCCAAAAATGAAGGACTATCCAAGTGAAGTGTAACCAAAATAAATAGACTAAAAGCATCCCACGTGCATTTTGTTTTATATAACCTGGAAAAGTCAATACAAGAGTTTATGAAAATTCATTAGTGTGGATTTACCGCTGATGAAGAACTTTCTGTCTCCATACCAGGTGACCAAGCTGAGGCGGAGTACTCCTCTCCTTGCGCAGGTGAGATGGTCGACTCTCAGCCCTCATAAGCATGCGCAACAAGCTCTGATTCTCAGAATGTCATTCAGAATGTTTGTGTGAATGTTTTGTTTTGTAACCCAGGAGACCGCTGAGGAGAGAGGTCTTCAGTGACATTCAACAAGGACTTCACGATTAGAGATTTTAAAATGAGGTGAATGAGTGAATACACTGAAACATACTAATAAAGAATGCTTTTACAGACTGAATTGGCATCCAAATGGAATGTGTGCTTTTTTTCAACCTAAAACTCCACAAGTATTTGCGGAGTGGAACGCTACAACACATGTGATGTAGGCTAATACATATGTTTGTATATATGTATTTATATTATTTGTAATGTTGTATTGCTGTAAGATCAGCAGCTCTGGAGACTTACGGAGGGACAGTAATGACCTTGAAATGACACAGTAAACAACCTGCTTGTGATGACCTCACAAAGTCCATAATGGAATCTCATAACAGATATGGACAAAATGTTTTTTAATGTAAAACTGGCCTCTCATCCTCTATGTGTTCTGCCTCATTAGAAAGTAACCTAGTGTCAGGAGAACCTGAGATCTAAAGAAAATGCATCTATGACGAGGTAAGGCAGAGATGATAATCTCCAAAATGCCACGTATGTACACATTAGGTACAGTATGTACACAGAAAATCCAACAGAGTTCAGACAGAAACTTTTTACAAATCTCATGCCAATTGATCCCACAGGCTAAACGAGTGGGACCTCTGTCTCTCCAGCTCTCCCATTGGCCCTCTCACATGTATGTCAGAAGGCCAGCTGACATCACCCCACACACTGTATGCTGCATGGTGATTTATTTTTAACATCATGTCCTCTGAGTCATGGGAGAAATTAAATTAGTTTAAACATTAATAAACCTTTCAATGGGAACCCCATTCCCAGGAAGGGCAACACTACAAGTATACATCCAAGCACCTCATCTATACAAATATACACACCATACCTAGTTCCTATGCCTTACCGGGAACTTCCGACTCCTCTTGGGACCGTGAAGAAAAGTCTGACATGGAGTGATTCATCTGCCATCTGGCACATGTGTGACTGTGTGTGTGTGTGTGTGTGTGTGTGTGTACATGGTGAGAGGCACTGTCCCACATTACACTGTAATCCACCCTCAGACATGGCATGAGAGTAGACTAAGGTCCAGGAATGATCGTATCTGATTCTTGGACTTGTCTGACGGGTGCCCATTGTGAGGTCACCTTAGCTGACTTGGCCTTTCCATTTCCTTCTGCGAGTCTCTCGGTGGCCATCATCCTTCTCTCCATCTCTCTCTCAGTTTTGAAGCGCTGGTTGTGTGTGTGTTTACACATATATGCATTTCCATTTCTGAAGTCTGGATGTGCCTACTCGTGTGTTTGTGTGTGTGTGTATCTACATATATGTGTGTTCCACATTCCTGCTCAAATATGATTATGAGTGGTTGCGTCTACATGAGTGTGTAGCAGTGTGTATGTATATGTGTGTGTTGCATATTCCTGTTCATATGTGGTTATGAGTGGTTGTGTCCACATGTGTGTGTGTGTGTTTATATATATATATGTGTGTGTTGCATACTCTTGCTCATATGTGGTTATGAGTGGTTGTGTTCACGTGTGTGTGTGTGTGTGTTTATATATATGTGTGTGTTGCATACTCTTGCTCATATGTGGTTATGAGTGGTTGTGTTCACGTGTGTGTGTGTGTGTGTTTATATATATGTGTGTGTTGCATACTCTTGCTCATATGTGGTTATGAGTGGTTGTGTTCACGTGTGTGTGTGTGTGTGTGTTTATATATATGTGTGTGTTGCATACTCTTGCTCATATGTGGTTATGAGTGGTTGTGTTCACGTGTGTGTGTGTTTATATATATGTGTGTGTTGCATACTCTTGCTCATATGTGGTTATGAGTGGTTGTGTTCACGTGTGTGTGTGTGTGTGTGTTTATATATATGTGTGTGTTGCATACTCTTGCTCATATGTGGTTATGAGTGGTTGTGTCCGGGTTGTTAAGGGGAGGCTCCTCTGTGTGGGGGGTGGGGGGGGCAACCACAGGGGAGAGAAGTTTGCGCCCCGTTCCTCTGAGCTGGGGGGGCGAGCCGGGGGCAGAGGGGGGGTTGCTGTGGGGGGGGGAGAGGGGGAGGGCACGGGGGTTCGGGGGTACTTCCTGGTGGACTGGGACATGGACTCGGAAACCTGAGAGGCGGGAGGGAGGGTGCCATGGTAACTGGGGAGACTGGAGGGGTCACAGGGGTGAACGCCACAGCTGGTGTCCAGCTCGTCCTCTGCATAATCCTGCACAGGAAATGGCATCGCCAACGCTTTTAGGGCAGAGACACGAAGATACACCGCAACAAACAACACTGTTTCCAGAGGAAATATGTGTGTATGTCAGAGTTGTGCAAAATGACTCTTAAATTCAAATTCAATTCCTGAATTTGATCTTAATTTGAATTGAGGAAGCAAACAGGCTGCAGAATCTGAATTAGAGTTGAAATGAAAGGAGATTGGAAGTGGAGTCAGAAGAAGCCTCCAAGCTCCAGTGTTAATGAACTACTAGTAACACTGATGGACAGACACTGATGGACAGACACTAACACTAATGAACTATTAGTGACACTGATGGACAGACACTGATGGACAGACACTAACACTAATGAACTACTAGTAACACTGATGGACAGACACTGATGGACAGACGCTAACACTAATGAACTGTTAGTGACACTGATGGACAGACACTGATGGACAGACACTAACACTAATGAACTACTAGTAACACTGATGGACAGACACTGATGGACAGACGCTAACACTAATGAACTGTTAGTGACACTGATGGACAGACACTAACACTAATGAACTATTAGTGACACTGATGGACAGACACTGATGGACAGACACTAACACTAATGAACTATTAGTGACACTGATGGACAGACACTAACACTAATGAACTATTAGTAACACTGATGGACAGACACTGATGGACAGACACTAACACTAATGAACTATTAGTGACACTGATGGACAGACACTGATGGACAGACACTAACACTAATGAACTATTAGTGACACTGATGGACAGACACTAACACTAATGAACTACTAGTAACACTGATGGACAGACACTGATGGACAGACGCTAACACTAATGAACTGTTAGTGACACTGATGGACAGACACTGATGGACAGACACTAACACTAATGAACTATTAGTGACACTGATGGACAGACGCTGATGGACAGACACTAACACTAATGAACTATTAGTGACACTGATGGACAGACACTAACACTAATGAACTATTAGTAACACTGATGGACAGACACTGATGGACAGACACTAACACTAATGAACTATTAGTGACACTGATGGACAGACACTAACACTAATGAACTATTAGTGACACTGATGGACAGACACTGATGGACAGACACTAACACTAATGAACTGTTAGTGACACTGATGGACAGACACTGATGGACAGACACTAACACTAATGAACTATTAGTGACACTGATGGACAGACACTAACACTAATGAACTATTAGTGACACTGATGGACAGACACTAACACTAATGAACTATTAGTAACATGATGTATAGAGAAAGTAGATTGTGGAAAAGAATGGCATCCCCTTGTGTTATCCTCTCCTCCCCTGTGTATTAGCCTTATAGCTCAATAGATTTGGCAAAGTCAATGTGTTAACCTTGTTTAAAGCAAGAAATTACGTTGAACAATCATTTTAGTTGTCCACTATAGTTGCACAAACAGCTATAGTCCATTTGCAAAAAAATAGAAGTCTGAAGGGTTTTGCATTTCAGTTACTATCAATAGATGTGTTGTTTTGATGAACTAAAGTAAAATAACACTATTTGGATAATCTGCTGATTAGATTCGAGTGAATGAGTGAATGACACTGATGGACAGACAGTAACACTAATGAACTATTAGTGACACTGATGGACAGACACTGATGGACAGACACTAACACTAATGAACTATTAGTAACACTGATGGACAGACACTGATGGACAGACACGAACACTAATGAACTATTAGTAACACTGATGGACAGACACTGATGGACAGACACTAACACTAATGAACTATTAGTAACACTGATGGACAGACACTAACACTAATGAACTATTAGTGACACTGATGGACAGACACTGATGGACAGACACTAACACTAATGAACTATTAGTGACACTGATGGACAGACACTAACACTAATGAACTATTAGTAACACTGATGGACAGTAACACTGATGGACAGACACTAACACTAATGAACTATTAGTGAGACTGATGGACAGACACTGATGGACAGTAACACTGATGGACAGACACTGATGGACAGACACTAACACTAATGAACTATTAGTGACACTGATGGACAGACACTGATGGACAGACACTAACACTAATGAACTATTAGTGAGACTGATGGACAGACACTGATGGACAGTAACACTGATGGACAGACACTGATGGACAGACACTAACACTAATGAACTATTAGTGACACTGATGGACAGACACTGATGGACAGACACTAACACTAATGAACTATTACTAACACTGATGGACAGTAACACTGATGGACAGACACTAACACTAATGAACTATTAGTGAGACTGATGGACAGACACTGATGGACATTAACACTGATGGACAGACACTGACGGACAGACACTAACACTAATGAACTATTAGTGACACTGATGGACAGACACTAACACTAATGAACTATTAGTGATACTGATGGACAGACACTGATGGACAGACACTAACACTAATGAACTATTAGTGACACTGATGGACAGACACTGATGGACAGACACTAACACTAATGAACTATTAGTGAGACTGATGGACAGACACTGATGGACAGACACTAACACTAATGAACTATTAGTAACACTGATGGACAGACACTGATGGACAGACACTAACACTAATGAACTATTAGTGACACTGATGGACAGACGCTAACACTAATGAACTATTAGTGAGACTGATGGACAGACACTGATGGACAGACACTAACACTAATGAACTATTAGTGACACTGATGGACAGACACTAACACTAATGAACTATTAGTGATACTGATGGACAGACACTGATGGACAGACACTAACACTAATGAACTATTAGTGACACTGATGGACAGACACTGTCTGTTACATCCATGGGAATATTGAGGTGGGATGGATAGTTATGTCACAACTGTTGACACAAACATGTCTCTATGAAGAGATTATCTTATGAAGACATAAATGTGTCACACGCATGGCTTTAAGAATAGATGTCCGTGGATGGATATATTATGACAAAGATAGTTTAGAACCCATCTCTGATGTATAGATATGAGTGCACGTACATGAACAGATTGTAGAATATGATTATTGTTGTTGATAAGAACCTGAGACTCACCGACTCGTTGAGAACGTAGAGGGCCATGGGCTTCCGCCTCTCGTTGCGCCTGGGCACCACGTCCACTGCAAAATAGAACACTTCAGACAGGGGAGTTCACCTTTCGCGGGGAAAGTACACTCTGTTAAAGTGTGTGTGTGTATAAGTGTAGTGTTGTCTCATCGTTGTCTTCGTCAGCTGCCTACTGCTTCCTCTGTGTGTGTGTGTGTGTGTGTGAGTGTATGTTTGTGTTTGTGAGTGTGTGTGTGAGTGTATGTGTGTGTTTGTGAGTGAGTGTGTGTGTGTGTGTATGGTATTATCTCATCTTCATCCTCCTCAGCTGCCTGCTGCATCCTGTGTGTGTGACTGAGTGTGTGTATATATGTGTGTGTGTGTGTCTGTATATATATGTGTGTGTGAGTGTGTGTGTGTGTGTGTGTGTGTGTGTACCTTCATGATTGCTGTTCCTCTCCTCAGCCGCCTGCCTTTGCCTCCTCAGTTTCTTCTTCCTGTGAGATGAGGAGAGGATTTAGGGTCCCTTGGCCATCATACACACTCACACACACACACACACACACACAGTCATGCTGCACACACATCTCTACACACCACTTCATAGCTGTGCGAACACATTGGGTGATCCAAATGACTGTAAGGAAGGAGTTCAGTAGGATTCAAATGTCTATTTTAGATCTACTTTAAAGGAAAAACCTTAAGCTTTGAAGACAGTTGCATGAATGGCACACCCCTACTTCCCCTTTTACAAGTCTATAGCAGAACTATTTCATAGAGTACTTGTGTAAATGTCTTATTTTTCTCAACAACGAATGTAAATTTAGGACACGTCACGATCTCCAAACCCTCCTGCCATTAGAGGAACGGTTGTGATGGTTAAACTCTTAACTTCAGAAAAGAAAAGAATTTTCAAAAAAACATTTTCAGTCATGATTTTTTGGTGAAATGATCAAAATGTATCCTGTCTGAAAACCCAGATCCAGTGGCCATAGGACACTTGAGGGAGCCAAGAGACCCTTCATTCACTCTCTAATGAGCCATTTTATCCTGAAAGTAAAGCTGAGAAATGAACCTAAAGGACTGTAATGGGCTGCATCTGTGCTCTGAGTTCATGCAGTACAGGACTGAATGCTACAAAGGACCACAGCGGGCTGAGCTGCGTCTAAGCCCTGCCTGAAACACTTTAAATACTTTAAACACTTTAAAGGACCACAGCGGGCTGAGCTGCGTCTAAGCCCTGCCTGAAACACTTTAAATACTTTAAACACTTTAAAGGACCACAGCGGGCTGAGCTGCGTCTAAGCCCTGCCTGAAACACTTTAAATACTTAAAACACTTTAAAGGACCACAGCGGGCTGAGCTGCGTCTAAGCCCTGCCTGAAACACTTTAAATACTTTAAACACTTTAAAGGACCACAGCGGGCTGAGCTGTGTCTAAGCCCTGCCTGAAACACTTTAGTGAATGCTTATTGTGACCTTCACCAACAACACGAACCAGTGTTCAGTCAAAGTTGGGATGTGTGTGTGTTGTGTGTGAGTATGTTTGTTTGCTGTTATTCGAGTGTGTGTGTAAAGTGTACCTAGTGTGAGAGAGAGCTGTTGTGTGTGTGTGTGTGTGTGTGTGTGTGTGTGTGTGTGTGTGTGTGAGTGAGTTGCTTGGGGTACTGTCAGCAGTCTTACTTTTTGGAGGGCTTCCAGCAGGCACACACTGTCACCAGGGTGATGAGCAGGAAAATGCCCCCGGTGGACAAGATGATGTACAGCGAGCTGCGGCCTGCCAAACACAAACACAGCTGAGTGTGTGTGTGTGTGTGTGTGACCTGCAGCCTGCCAAACACAGACACAGCTGAGTGTGTGTGTGTGTGTGTGTGTGTGTGACCTGCTGCCTGCCAAACACAGACTTTGCTGTATCTGTGTGTGTGCTGATGCAGTTCAGCTGTTTATGTTGAGTGATGTGTGTGTGTTGTGTGTCTGTGTTGGGTGATGTGTGTCTGTCTGTGTTGGGTGATGTGTGTGTGTGTTTGTGTGTGTGTCTGTGTTGGGTGATGTGTATGTGTCTGTGTTGGGTGATATGTGTGTGCGTGTGTGTGTGTTTGGTGATATGTGTGTGCATGTGTGTGTGTGTGTGTGTGTGTGTGTGTGTGTGTGTACGTACGGTAGACAGTGAGCCTCACAGGTGGACTCCTCATGGTGCTGATTGGGTTTTCCACACTGCAGCTGTACACATCATCATCTGACATCAGCACCCGCATGATGGTGAGCAGGCGCTGGTCATGTGACAGGAGCAGACGTGTATCATTGGTCAGTGACTTGCCGCCCTTGGACCAGCTGTAGGAGGCCTTGGTGCCCGTCTGGTGGGAGCAGTTGAGAGTGAAGAGCTCGCTCAGCTCCAGCACAGAGGACGCCACCATGTGCACGTACGGACGAGACACGGGCACTGCAACAACACACAGACGTGTGTGTGTGTGTGTGTGTGTGTGGCACCATGTGCACGTACGGACGAGACACGGGCACTGCAACAACACACAGACGCGCGCGCGCATGTGTGTGTGTGTGTGTGGCACCATGTGCACGTACGGACGAGACACGGGCACTGCAACACACAGACGTGTGTGTGTGTGTGTGTGGTGTGTGTGTGTGTGGCACCATGTGCACATACAGACGAGACACCGGCACTGCAACGCAGTCACACATATATGTGTATATATGTTGGACAGACATCATTTGTGTGTGTGTGTGTGTGTATGGCCGAGTAAGATGGCCTCTCACAACATGATACAGTCAAAGTGTGTTCCACAGTGAGTTTGAGGAAGTGAGCTATTGACTGCTATGTTAAATCAATCCTACCATCCACAGTCAGGTTGATGTGCTTCTCTCCGGTGAAGGTGTCGTCGGTGATGGAGATCTCCACCTCATAAGCCCCCTCGTCTGACTGCTGCAGCTGATGAAGCAGTAGTGACCCATTCTCAAACACCTGGATCCGGTCCCGGTACTCGGAGCGTAGACTGCCGATGATGTCGGTGCCGATGGACTGGACCACAGTGACGGGCTTGTCCCGCTTCAGCTGCCACTTGATGACGGGCCGGTCGGAGCTGGAGCTGGCGTAGCTGACGGAGAGGAGGGCCGACCCCCCCTGAACCCCCGCACTACAGGGACCAGGCTGGTGATGTTCACACTCTCCACACCACCTACACACACACAGGAACACATACACAGGAACACATAAACACACACACACACACACTGTTCAATCAGTCTACCTATAGGCCTACTGATCAATTAATAATAAATGAAGTGGTACTGAGGTGGCACTGACATTCCCGCTCCATAGATAATGAGGTGGCACTGATATGCCCAGTCCATAGGTAGTGCCCTAGTGATGAGGTGGCACTATGATCACTCCATAGGTAGTGCCCTAGTGATGAGGTGGCACTATGATCACTCCATAGGTAGTGCCCTAGTGATGAGGTGGCACTATGATCACTCCATAGGTAGTGCCCTAGTGATGAGGTGGCACTATGACCACTCCATAGGTAGTGCCCTAGTGATGAGGTGGCACTATGATCACTCCATAGGTAGTGCCCTAGTGATGAGGTGGCACTATGATCACTCCATAGGTAGTGCCCTTGTGATGAGGTGGCACTATGATCACTCCATAGGTAGTGCCCTAGTGATGAGGTGGCACTGATATGATACAGATACAGGCGGTGGTAGTGTAGCGGTTAAGGAACTTGGCTAGCAGTGCTAGTAGCCTGGAAAGTTGTGGGTTCAAGTCCTGTCTGCCACAGCTGTGCCCTTGAGCAAGTCAAGGAAATGGTTCTAGTTTAGGCTGGCGCTGAACAATTGATAGTTGTCATGTTTCGTTGGTGCCACAGACCAGACCGACTCTCCACATAATACACACAGACCTTTATGCTGGCCATCTCTTATCTGTGCCTGATCACACAAACCACACACTTTCATTGGATCATGTCAACCTTCCACACACACTTTTTTTTTAAATGATGTGCTAATTTGCACAGTTCTGTTCCCTAATCACTAATGTGATTGAAATTCTGTTCCTTAATGACTAATGTGATTAATTACTATTGTGATTCTTTCTTTGAAGATTAGTGTCTGTTGAAGGGAAGTAGGGTAACTCAGACAGTAGTGCTATTCCAATGATCACCTGACCTCACGTGACCCAACTCTGACCCCTGATCCAGACCTTTCCTGTCCATATGCAAGAACAAGGTAGAGTAGTGCTCATGAACCAAGGTCATCCTGCACAGGCCAGCCTAGGGCTTGAACCTGAGACCTTGCAGCAACTTCGGATTGGAAGGCAAGCGCCCCAACCAGTCAACCGAAAAGGCAGTCAGCTGACTAGGAGTCTCTTGAGGTTTCGGGAGGGAGGTTTACTAACGTTCAATATGTGCAGCTAGGCTTATTACACACACACACACACACACACACACAGCTAGTTGGTGTTGGCTAGTTGGCGTCCGCTACTCTCAGCAGTGAAATTAAGAGCCTAAACAAGAAGGCATTACTGGGTGCACAAGTCCATGGCTTTAAATATCTGCACAAATGATTAGGCCTAGGTAACCAGTGAAATCAGCTGATTTAAAATAACTCTGGATGAAAAGAAATGGTTATGTAATGACTTTGCTATTGCTTGACGCATGTGTGCGTGTGTGTGTGTGTGTGTTTGGATGCATAAAAATCAAAGCGTTTTCATTCATTGGTCTGATATATGTCACTTAGCAAAGTGACCAAAGTGCATGTCAGAGTCACAGAAATAAATAATTTGAGCAGAAAAATAACTGTTCTGAGAACAGCAACCCTGTAGCCCTTCGTGCAAACCCAGTTCTGAGCGTGCTCACTCGAGGAGAGGCCCTGGTGGCCCCCATGGATGGCTGTTACACCAGGCACGAAGGAGCGAGGGAGCAAATCAGCAGGGCTGGCTGGCTGGCTCTGGCATGGCACTGGTCAGCCATTGCCAAGACAGCCAGACAAAGGTGGGCATTGAGGGGCTGCTTTCCTCCAGCGCGCTCTTTGTGGCCAGGCAGGCAGGACACACAGGCCCTTGTGATTCCTATAATCAGCCCCTGAGGACAATGTCCTCCCAGTGCCCAGCTGCCCCCTCTGCCACAGGCGGAGTTGGGGTTGGGGTGGAGGAGGGCAGGGGTAGGGATGGGGTCTTTGCCTTTAAGCTCTGAGTGTAAGCTGCAGATGTCCTTATTGTTTGTGAATCTTTCCTTTTGCATTAGTAAGGGAACTCTATCTATCTATCTATCTGAAGCCTGTCCTCAGCCAGAGGAGCAGTTGCTAGATAGATAGATACTTTATTTATCCAGGAGGAAATTAAGGGGCTATGATTGGTTGCTGGGTTTTTAGGTTCATCAGAAACGAGCTGTAATGGCTTCAGAGCCATATGGATTGAGTTCTAGTCGTGCATCAGAGCTTTTACCCAGGCGAGGCTAACGAGGATAAATGACACTAAACAGCTGAAAAGCTGTTGCTTAAAGGAGCACTATACAGGATTTGGTGACCTACTGGCAAGCCTAAATTCTAAGCTGATGGCTCTGTTACAAGCACAACACCAGCTACACAGAGACTGCTAATATCCACCTTGCTGGTTGTGTCCTCCATTATCGGCCATTAAAAAACACAACCATAAAGTGTTCATATGGATAAACATTGCAGAAAGCTAATGTTAGCTTGGTAATGCTTAATATTCCGAGTGCTGTCAGTAGATATGAGAACAACAGAATTTGGTGCAACGTAGACCAAGTAGCGAATGCTAACCAATGAGGGCAAAGAGGTATAGCGTTCTTTTACACCCATCTGTTAGCTTTAGCTGCCAGTTCATAAATTGGGTTTACGATGTACCAAATGCTGACATTCTTCTACCTACTGACCTGATTGACTTGGTAGCCTTAAACTAAAAAGCCACTGAAATATACTACTGTAAATCAAATAGGATTATAAAGGAGTTTGAATGTTAAGCTTATGTCCCAAATGGTTGATGAATTATCATCAAATATTGGGAATTCTTAGACTTGTCTAGATAACTATGCTAACTACCAGTGAGCAGTGGAATGTCCTGAATGAGTTTGAATCTCAGCTGCCACCACTGCCCTTGAGCAAGGCACTTAAAGGAATAAAACTGAGTGAAATGCTAGGGCGATTTTCGGATGATTAGGAGTTCAACATTGAATTGGTAGCACAGTCACGTCAACCGGATATGTTTTGAGAAAGTTTGTTTTTGGTTATTTCAAAAACTGGAGTGTGTGGGGCATATGATTGTGCTGTTACAAAACGTTATTTTAACCCCATTCTACAGCTCAAAACAACACGACAGTTTTGTGGTAGTGAGTAGGGGGTTCCTGTAGACAAACTGAAGTGTCCCAAACTCTGCAAGTCCAGCTCTGTGCTTTCCAGATTCTGTAGAGGACTTTTTATAAAGCCGGTAGTCATTTGTACAGTGCAGTAATTTGTGCATTTTCATGGAAAAAAGTCTGGCTTAAATTTTGAGAATGCACTTAACATCTTATACTTAATTTCTCTTTTATACTGCACTTTTTATCACACTATTGCACTCTCTACTTAAAATAGTGCAGTTTTTCTGTTAGCAATATGCACTCTTTGTTAGTTTCTTTTATTTTGTTGTAGCTTGAAAGTTCTCCTCTTTTGTAAGTCACTTTGGATAAAAGCGTCTGCTAAATGCTTATGGAAAGCATTTAATGTAAATGTGCTCACTACCACAAAAGTGTGATGTTGTTTTAAGATGTAAAATGGGTTTAAAAATAACATTTTGGATCAGCCCAATGACATGCCCCACACTGCTGAAATAACCAAAAACAAACTTTCTCAAAACACATCCGATTGACGTGACTGTGATGCCAACTCAACGTATGAACTCCTAATCATCCAAAAATTGCCCTAGGAAGCGTTTTACTCCCGATTACTCCTTTAACTCTGAGCTGCTCCAGGGGAGACTGGCCCTGAAGTGGACAGTTGATAAATTTAAGTGGTTTTCAATAAAACATTTGCTAAATGCAAAACGTATACAGATACAAATCTGTCAATATCTTTTTCATGGGTAATATTTTGTTGTAATGATATGTGAATGTATAAATACAGCACATGTATTTAATACTATCATATATGCAATGTAATATAATGTTAATATTAAACCGTAAAGTGTTAATGCTGGAAATGTTAGAAGTGTGCAGGATAAAAGGATGTCCGTTTTCCATTCAGCACCTCACATACTGCTGCAGCACACACAGCTCATCCCCTCTCTAACCTACTTAGGCTACCTAATCAGTTTAACCTTTGACCTTAAACTGTAACCTGTCTATTCATCCTTCTCCAGTCACATGCAGCTAAACATTATTCAGAATGCAACCAGTAGTATCAACAAGTCCTCCATGACTCCATGTTTAACTTGTGTTATTTGAATTGATCTAAAATGCCACCATGATTTCATCTGAAATAGTCAAGTTTAACTTGTGTTACCTGAATGGATCTAAAATGTTGATGTTACCAAAACCAGGTAGGTACTGAAGCAGTTTCCCAGGCAAACTCAAGACAAAGCATCAACATCAAACCTACCAAGACAGCTGACATCAAACCTACCAAGACAGCTGACATCAAACCTACCAAGACAGCTGACATCAAACCTACCAAGACAGCTGACTTTCCATCACAGCACAACTAAACTAAACTGAATGAACACAGCCTATTTCATGTAGATAGCAAAGCCAAGTGGCTTAACATCACATCAAACCTGTTTGATGCAGACACCCAAACTAGCTGGCAAACCTGTTTGATGCAGACACCCAAACTAGCTGCAAGTGAGAACCAAACTAGCTGCAAACCTGTTTGATGCAGACACCCAAACTAGCTGTCAAACCTGTTTGATGCAGACACCCAAACTAGCTGTCAAACCTGTTTGATGCAGACACCCAAACTAGCTGGCAAACCTGTTTGATGCAGACACCCAAACTAGCTGTCTTGCCATCACAACTTAACTAAAGTAAAGTCAAAACTGAATTAATCTGACTGAAGTGTAGCTGAGGCTGACCCAGGGGTTTGTACCACTCTATGTAACTCCATGTGTCAGTATGTGTGTGTGTGTGTGTGTGTGTGTGTGTGTGTGTGTGTGTGTGTGTGATGTTGCTGACAGTATTTCTACCAGCTTTCTCCTCTGCCTCACTGTTACTCAAAGTGCCGTAACCAAAGACAATTCCAGCTGCACACAAAAAAAATCACTTTTCCAAATGTTGCAAACAGTAAAAGTAATAATCAATGCAGTAAGATTGTTCCAACAGTAACGGTGTTACAAGAAGACGCTCATAAGTAGAAAAAGTTCACTTCTATTCCTCATTGGCACAAACTCAACTCTAGCAACATTAGCAACACGCTAGTGGCTTCTAGCATCTTCCTCCAGACTCTTTTGGTTGATTTAGTGGCCCGTGGTCTGAGGGAGGGCCGAAGCGCGAGAGGGACACCTGCTTCCTTACCTGCCAGGGAGAGGAGCAGCAGGCTGAGGGTGTGGAAGACGGCTGGAGTGTGTGTCTGTCCGGAGGAAGCCTCCCTCTCCGCCTTCATCTTGGCTGCAGGGCTGCGCTGCGCTCACACACTCTAAGCATATTTGTCCACTCTGGGCACGTCCCTGAGAATACACACTCACGCAAACACAGACACACACACAGACACACACACTGCTTCCTGCGAGACTGAGCTTCAACTGAGCGTTCAAGCCCTCTCCTCACAGAGCCCCTCTCTTTAACAACAGCTTTGTGTGTGTGTGTGTGTGTGTGTGTGTGTGTGTGTGTGTGTGTGCGTGTGCGCACTCTTTATCCATGTGAGCTCTTTATGTGTGTGTGCTCTTTGTGTGCAGTGTGTGTGTGTGTGAGAGAGAGAGAGAGTTCTCTCTGTATGTGTGCTTTGTGTGTTTGCACGCATCGCATGCTTTGTGGGTTCGATACACCAGCCATCTAATTTCATGTCCCCAAATGTTTATTTGTCTTCTCTGAGAAGAGTCCTCTCTGCTAATGCTATCCAGGATTCGCTTCAGATCCGGCCCTGATCTGGCCCTGATCCGCCACTGTTTCATAGCAACATGCCAAGAGGACTTTCTCCGGAGGACTCTGTGCTGTGGAGTCCCTTCCCGAGGGCCCCTCACTATTCAGACCAAAGTTGCCCAATCAGGGCTCACCTAGACGACCGTCAGCTGGGGGGCGAATGAGAACATTCATCACCAGAGCACTTTATATTTCAGAATCAATTATCCCATGTCAAGTTCTAGCCTACATTCTTGATCCAGACTTTGCTCTGCTAATCTGCATGGCTGAAACAGTTTTTGGGGGTGGGAGAGCCTGTAATTGGATTGCAGGGGCTTGTAGGGTGGAGGGGTGGAGGGGTGGTGTAGGGTGGGTGGGGGCCACTAATAAAAGACTCCCATAGGTCAGGCAGTCAGACGGGGGTGCAGGGGCCCAGTGGGAAACAGTCTCTAGGATCAGAGAGAGAGAGAGAGTAGGAATGAAAGAGTGTGTGTGTGTGTGTGTGTGGGGGGGGGGGGGGCTGTCTCTATAAAACACCATGTCAGCTTCTGAAAAACAACCTCTCATGAATCCTCTACTCCCCCTCTCACCACCAAATCATCCCGCCCCCCCATTCTCCCCCTCTCTCTCCTCTTCTCATCCCTCTCATCCCTCCATCCTCCACCTCTCTCTCCTACTCTCTCCCCCCCGTTCTCTGTCCCTCCCCTACCTCATTTCCTCCTCCTCCTCTCTCCATTCCTTACTCACTCTCTCCCTTTTCATTCCCTCACTCTCTTTCTCCCTCTTTCTCTGTGTCTCACCCCTCTCTCTCTGGCCTGACCCATTCTATTACCCCTCCAACAACCCAACACAACCCAACCCAGGAGGAGAGAAAAATGAGGAGAAGAGGAGAGGTGTGGAGAGGAAGAGGAGGAGAGAAACAGGAGAAAGAAGTGGAGGAAGAGGAGAGGAGAAGAGGAAGAGGTATAACAAGTTATTAAGGACTATGATGCAGCACTGTGAGACCTTTGACACACACCCTGAGACACACACACACACACACACACCCTGAGACAAACTCCCTGAGACACTCCTGTTCCTGTACTCCTCTCCTCCACTCCTCTCCTGTCCTACTGTCTTCATCTCTCCTCCTTTCTTCCTCTCCTTTCCTCCTCTCCTGTCCTCCTCTGCTCCTGTCTTCATCTCTCTTCCTCTCCTCCTCTCCTTTCCTCTTCTCCTGTCCTCCTCTCCTCCTGTCTTCATCTCTCCTCCTTTCTTCCTCTCCCTTCCTCCTCTCCTGTCCTCCTCTCCTGTCCTTCTCTCCTTCTGTCTTTGTCTCTCCTCCTTTCCTCCTCTCCTTTCCTCCTCTTCTGTCCTCCTCTCCTTCTGTCTTCATCTCTCCTCCTTTCCTCCTCTCCTTTCCTCCTCTCCTGTCCTCCTCTCCTCCTGTCTTCATCTCTCCTCCTTTCCTCCTGTTCTCCTCTCCTCTCCTCTCCTCCTCTCCTCTCCTCTCCTCCTGTCCTCCTGTCTTCATCTTCTCTGCTCCTCTCTGTCTCTCCTCCTCTCTTCCTCTCCTCCTGTCCTCATCTCTCCTCCTCTCTTCATCTCCTCCTCTCCTCCTCTCTTCCTCTCCTCCTGTCCTCATCTCTCCTCCTCTCTTCCTCTCTTCCTCTCCTCCTCTCCTCCTCTCCCCCTGTCCCAGACGTGGGGCTCTGCAGTCACTCTAATGTGGAAACAAAGACGGGCTAAGAGCACAAAGAGGAGTTTAGTTCTGCCTCAGTGCATTCTGGGCCACAGGAAGGAGGCAGAATGACAAAGCACACACACACACACACACACACACTTGCACATACAGTACACATACGCAAATAAAGTACACACACACATACATGCACACACACACACACATGCAAACACATACACATGCACACTCAAACATAGACATGCCAACACATAGACATACACACACACATACACACAGCACCTAAATACACTCAGACAGGCCTATACAACACGCAGGAGACACACACACTCAACTACAGTTGAGATACTCACATACACATTACCACAAAACACCCCCCTAAATGCAGCCCAAACACTCACACACACACACACACCTCTTTAACACAAGGCACGTATTTGGATCCCTCAAATGCAGTCCAGTCACACACACCATGCAACTACAGCCAACACACATACACACACACACACATACACACAATTAGAGACACAACTATAGGTAAACAATAGGTAACTAGGTAACAATAGGTAACTAGGTAACAATAGGTAACTAGGTAACAATAGGTAACTAGGTAAGCCATGTGGGTAGACAGGTGTGTTTTTAGAGATTTTAGCATGTGAAGGATCAGCGCTGCAGATGCATGTGGTAGCTCCTGCCTGTCTAGCTATGTATTTGTGTGTGTGTGTGTGTGTGTGTGTGTGTGTGTGAGGGGGGTGGGGGGAGGTGATGATGTCATGGCACAGGCTGGTCAACTGACTTCAGGAGTGTAGTCACTGCTGGATGTCTGGCCAACATTTACAAAGGCCTTTACACACACACACATACTCACAAAGGCCTTCACACACACTTTCAGTACACACACTGGTGTGCGTGTGTGTGTGTATGTGTGTGTGTGTGCTTGAGAGAGAGAGAGAGATTTTGACAATGTTGAATATATATATGTATATATATGTATATATTTGGAATGCAAACTTGTGTTCAGGGGTTATTCTACTGACAGTCAGGAAAACTGCACATGTTGAAGCCATTGAGTTTCTAACTTATGAACACTGAGGGTTCAGTTTGGAACGATCAAAGCCTTCTCTCTCTCTCTCTCTCACACACACACACACACACTCAACACACGGACACACACACACATACACACCACACACCACACAGACACTCAAAGCTTTAGTACTCAAGATAAAAGTTCCCTTAGTGAGCCTCTCATCTTCAAAAGAGCTTCAAGTAACATTAAGAAGCAAAATGTTAAGTGTGTGTCTCGCAGGAGGCAGTGTGTGTGTCTGTGTGCATGTGTCCTTGTGTTTGAGAGAGATTAGTGTTTACTAGTGAGTAGGCTAAGGAGTATGCGTTTGTGTCTGTTTATGTGTTTGCAAGAAGGAATATGAGTTTGTGTATTTGTGTGTGTGTGTGTGTTTGTGCATGTGTGTTCTTGTACAAAGGTTTTTGTTGGTTCGAATCCCAGCTGCCACTGTTCAGCCCTTGAGCAAGGTGCTTAACCCTGAGTTGCTCTAGGGGAGACTGGCCCTGATATAAGGCACTTAACCCTGAGTTGCTCTAGGGGAGACTGGCCCTGATATAAGGCACTTAACCCTGAGTTGCTCTAGGGGAGACTGCCCCCCCCCCAACTAAAAGCAATAAATGTTTATCAATAAATAAATAAATAAAATTATCACTGTAATTTGCCCTGTATTGACAATTTGTGTTTTGTTAACTAATCCTAAATCCCTAACCTCAGATCTCTCTGTCTCTCTCTCTCTGTCTCTGTGTATGTGTGTGTGTGTGTGTGTGTGTGTGTGTGTGTGTGTGTAGCAAAGAGGACATTGGGCAAATTTTCAGGGTGACTCTTGAGTTGCTCTGGGAAACCTGTGAAGAATTTCATCCCAACACACTAACTCTTGCACTGGGACAGCTTTTTCTGAGGCAGCTATGTGTGTGTGTGTGTGTGCCTTTGTGTGTGTGTGTATAAGCATCTGTGTCCATGAGGATCAGCGTGTGTGTGTCTGCTGGTATGTGGACGAGAGGATCAGTGTGTGTGTGTGTGTGTGAGTGTGTATGTGTTGTTCCGCTCTCCCGTAACATTAACAAAGGTATGTTGGCGAGTGGATGCAAGGATGACCAGAGTCTGTGTGTGTGTGTGTTTGACTGTCACCTCTCTGAAAAGGAGAATGATGAATATGTATGTAAATGTGTGTGTGTGTATATGTGTGTGTGCGTGTGCATGTTGAAAGTGTATGAAAGTGAATTGCAGAGTGTGTGTTTGTGGTTGAATGAGTGTAGGATGTTTCCAATAGGTATATGGTGTTTGAAATGGAAGGGAATTCTAACATGTTGTATTGACTGGTCCCACATGTGCTGACAACTTTTTGGTTACACCGGCACGGTGGTGGCCCTCCGTAGGGAGCAGGGGACGAGGAGGCAGACTTGGGTGGGCAAAGGGTGGCCTGCCATAGAGAGCACTGGAGGAGGAGGGGTGGCCAAAGGGTGTAAGGCGGGGGATCCAGGTCAAATGTTTAATGAGCTACATTGGTTGTGGTGATCCTCTGGTTGTGATATAAAAAGACAAAGACTTGCATTAGACGAGCCAGTCTGATGTTTTTAGGGTTAGGGTGTTAGGGCCCTCAGAGAATGAGATCCAAAATGATTTTTCAGACTTGTGAGGTCCGCTGTTCAGACTCTGATGGAGTGTCTTTTCTGTTCATTGCTTTTTGTGAGAGTGGTTCTACTTACCTGAATAAGAACCCATGATGGTACGGATGTCCTCTGGAACCCAGCCAGAAACTACAATCAAATCTTGATCAGTTTGGAGGAACTGCTATGGCCAGGCAGGAGCATCCAGACCAGATGTGATGGTTTTGCTACATACTGTTCCTATGTGTGTGCCAGCATGCAAAATGTGAGTTGGAAACTTTAACAAAAAAAGAGGCTAACAAAATCAACACCTTCCTCCCCCCGTAAAACTGAAACTTATGAAGTATTGAGCTTACATAAAAATCATTTTACAAGTTAAATTAGAGGTATCGGCTGTCGAGGTGACCTGATAGAGGGAAAGAAAGGCCAAAGGCCGAATGTAATGTAAATGCAAAGGCCTTCGCCTCCGCCAGTCCAGTATTAGGGATCATGAGGCCGTCATCCCACTGATCACCTGCTTGCAAATGATAAGTAGACAATAAGCAAGCGGTTAAAACTATGTGGTTCAGTTTTAAAAGTAACTGACCTATTCGGTTTCTGTACTGGACACCCTGTCACCCAATCAGAAAACAGTATTTCATTTCTCCAGGTGATAATGTACGTGCACACTGTGTGTGTGTGTGTGTGTGTGTGTGTGTGTGTGTGTGTGTGTGTGTGTTCTCTGTGATGCTATGGTAACACAGGACACATGAGACAATAAGGCCATCGTTAGGCTCAGATGCTGGACCAGCAAAAGCTCATTATCCATGACCCCCACCCCCACATGCCACACACATACACACACACACACACACACACAGACACTCACACTCACACTCACACACACACCACCCTGCCTCCCCACTGAGCCCCAGCATCCAAACCCCCCTGTTATCGTCTCGTGTGTCTCTGGCGCCCTCCACTGGGAGAAGTGTGTCGTGATTTCTTTGGGTCGTCTGTCAATGAGCAGCGCATGACAGGTGGCTTTTTCAAGGCTTTTATTAATGCTAACAGCTACGGACAAATCAGCACAGACACACTGGGTCACATGGTGTTAGTTCTGTTCAGTGATATCCACAACTAACAGAAGGAAAGTGCAGTATCTGCTTAATGGGTAGTAATGACAGTAGTAGTAACAGTAGTAGTGTAATAATAACAGTAGTAGTAGTAGTAGTAATAATAGTATTAGTATTAATAGTAGTAGTAGACGTAGTGTAGTAGTTGGAAATTCTGATTTTGTTTAAACTGCTAATATATGAAGAGCATTAAAATCCTTAAAGTGCCAAACATCAGCCACCATGACACAAAGGAAGATCACTCAGCTGTAAACAGGCGCGGGGGACCTTAGGAGACACACATTGGCATTCCTGAACACTCCAGCAAGCACACGGCACACAGGAATAGAATAAAACCATGATCATAAGCAAGGAGAACACACACCATAGAGGTGAGGGTCACACACACATGCACTGGGAGTACGACTGCACACACTTAGAGGCTGGCTGCGAAAAGGAGCTCAGTAAGGTGGGGCAGATTTATATTTACACGTATGCATTTAGCAGAGGCTTTTATCCAAAGCCACTAACATTTGCCAGTTATCAGTTACTTCTGGGCCAGTCTCCCCTAGAGCAACTTAGGGTGAAATGCTTTGCTCAAGGGCACAGCGGTGGCATCCAGGGTTCGAACCCATGTCTTTTCAGGCTACTAGCATGCTAGCCAGGGTCCTTAACCACTACGCTACCACCAGGTAAGAGTGTCTGTGTATGTGTTTGGGTGTATGTGTGAGTATGTATTTGTGTGTGTGTGTGTGCGTGTGTGTGTGAAGGGGAAGCCTGGGTGGCCAAGGGAATTCAGATTATCTATAGGACTAAGGTGGGCATGGGGGCATCAGATGGGTGAGCAGTGGGGAGGCGGGCACAGGGGCATCAGAGGTGTTGGGCAATCAGATGGTTTGGCACAGGGGCATCAGTTGGATGGCATTGGGTGAGTGGTCAAAGGGAGTCTTGGAAAGCCCTGGACTTGGGTCAAGGGTTAAAGTAGGAGACCAGAAGCTAAGAGGTTCTCGACACTTAAGCAGCCCTTGGCTGAATCCTAGTGTGTTTCCCAAGCTCTAGGCCCTGTACCCTTAAATGTATGACCCACATGGAACAACTTCACCGTCTGTTTCATCGCAGTTAAGTCTCTGAGGGTTCAGGGCTGACGGTTAGGGGGGACATTGGCATTCAGCCATAGTGTTTGTGTAGCAGGTGAAGCAGGTGTCACCTGTAGCACATGTAGCTCAGGGGCATAGCTTCGGCTCCACAACAAGAGGGCACACTGCAGACTGGCAGTCCCAGGTTAACATGGCAGTGGGGTCACAGGGCGGAGGCCTGATGGAGTCCGCTTGAAAAGCTTGAAAAATGATGATACGTTGTGATCGTGATGGGGGTCGTAGGTCGGCGTAGACACGTGAAAAGGTGAGGAATGAGAGGGTTTTTTTAAAGGGGTTGTGTGTAGGATTCTTAAAGTTGGCCTTTACATCTATGAGAGCACTGTTCTGTTTACATTCAGCAGCTGCTGCTGTGGTAGAAAATGATAGGAGATACAAGCTAAGCTAGCTGCTCACTGGTGCGTTTCCCAAAACCATAGCTGCTAACCAGTTTGCATTGTACCAACTGCATTTCAACCAATGAAGATGCTTACTTGGTTAGCAACTCTGGTTATATTGGGAACGCACTCTAACTGCACGCTAACATGTGGGAATATCTGGCAACATATACAACAGAGGATACGAACAAAAGAACATGAGGAGCATAAAAACACATAAAGCCACACAGTTATCTTCATATTCTGGGGCTATTTCTAGGTCATTGTCATACGTTTAAAAATCCAACACATAATTCCTTCAAAAGCAGAGAGGGTAAGGACAGAGAAGGGAGTAGTGGAGTAGATTCCATAGATTGAATGGAAAACTACACACCACAGGCATCAGGTGGACTTCACCAGAACGGATTCATGGTGGGGAAAAGATTTAGGGGTCATAGGGAGTGATTTAAGGCTCACAGGGAGAGATTTAGGGCTCATAGAGAGAGATTTAGGGCTCATAGGGAGAGATTTAGGGCTCACAGGGAGAGATTTAGGGCTCATATGGAGCTTCTATTGTGGAGAGATTTCGGGCCCATAGGGAGTGAGATTTAGGGCTCATAGGGAGTGATTTAGGGCTCATAGGGAGTGAGATTTGGGGTTCATAGGGAGAGATTTAGGGCTCATAGGGAGTGATTTAGGGCTCAT
Source organism: Tenualosa ilisha (assembly GCA_015244755.2). Lineage (NCBI taxonomy): Eukaryota > Metazoa > Chordata > Actinopteri > Clupeiformes > Clupeidae > Tenualosa > Tenualosa ilisha. Next base: position 63,483 of record PYXC01001539.1, on the reverse strand, counting down.
AGGAAGAGATTTAGGGCTCATAGGGAGCTTCTACACTGGAGAGATTTAGGGCTCAATGTCAGAGCTATGGGGGGTGCTTGTAAAAGCTGAGACCAATGCAATGGGATTGATTTAGGAAGGTGAGGGAGCGAACATCAGGCAAACTTAACTGGTGTAGATGGCATGCTTTGGATAGGGCCTACATGCTGGCTCAGACATTCACCGGGGGATGGAGGGGGGTCTGTACAGGGAAGGACGCAAAGAGAGTTCACCATTAACACACACACATGCACACACACACACACACACACACACACATGCACTCATACACATGCATCCCCGGCTCACTAGCTCTACACATGGGGTCCAGCACGTCTACATAGAAAGTTGGTCTTGGGGAGCTAAAATGAGCAGGATGATTGGGATGCTGCCCTTGCTCCCTCTCCCCTTCCCAGACTCCTCTTCTCCAGCCTCACTGCTCCGGTACTGACGTATCCTCTGCTTCTGTCCCTTCCGTAGCCCCTGGGGTGGGAGAAGGGCACAAAAGGGGCAGTTACACTCAAGAGGAGCACTATCTCTCTCTTTCCTTGCTTTTCTCTCTCTCTCTCTCTCCTCCTCTGTCTTTCTCTCTCTCTCTTTCTTATAATGTGACTGCAGCCTTAGTGTTCTAGGCTCATTCTTGCTTCCTCTCCCACTCTCTCCCTCTCTCCTTCTCTCTCCCTCCCATTCTCCTTCTTTTTCTCTCTTCCTCTCTCTCTGCATGACTTCTGCTTATACGTACCAGCAGTCTTGCTCTCCTCCGTAAACTAGGCTGCCTAGACACTCTAGTCTTATTTGGTGCTCAGTGCCTCTCAGATAGGGTACATTCATTGGTCTTGGTCGCAGAGAGAAAGAGAGAGGAGAGAGAGAAAAAAAGAGGATAGACAGAAAAGGAGAGACAGGGAGGGAGATGCACCTGCATTTAAAAATAAACCCTCTATCCATAAGCACTTAGCAACCATGAACCAGGAACTGGGTTGATGCTGCAAAGGAGAGGTGATGCTGCTACAGTGGGTGGGGCAACCAGTTGGCCAATAGCAATGCAGGAGGGGTAGTGTGTGTGTGTGTGTAAGGACACACACTAATGTAGGCCTCATGAAGCTCTCAGAGGGAGAAGGTAAGTCCTCTCCCTTAACCCAATTTTGTCAAAATGGTTGACCTATGAGGCCCAGCAAAATTTCTAGATCATTCTGACCGTTGGCCAAGTTTCTAGATCCTTCTGACCGATGGCCAAGTTTCAAGACCATTCTGACCGATGGCCAGGTTTCTAGAGTACTCGAACAGTTGGCCAAGTTTCTAGATCATTCTGACTGATGGCCATGTTTCTAGATCATTCCAGCTGATGACCATGTTTCCAGATCATTCTGACTGTTGGCCAAGTTTCTAGATCATTCTGACATATGGCCATGTTTCCAGGTCGTTCTGACCAATGGGCAAGTTTCTAGAGCACTCAAACTGTTGGCCAAGTTTCTAGATCATTCTGACTGATGGCCATGTTTCTAGATCATTCCAGCTGATGACCATGTTTCCAGATTATTCTGACTGTTGGCCAAATTTCTAGATCATTCTAACCGATGGCCATGTTTCTAGATCATTCTAACTGATGGCCATGTTTCTAGATCATTCTGACTGATGGCCATGTTTCTAGATCATTGTAACTGATGGTCTTGTTTCTAGATCGTTCTGACCAATGGGCAAGTTTCTAGAGCACTCAAACTGTTGGCCAAGTTTCTAGATCATTCTGACTGATGGCCATGTTTCTAGATCATTCCAGCTGATGACCATGTTTCCAGATCATTCTGACTGTTGGCCAAGTTTCCAGATCATTCTGACTGATGGCCATGTTTCTAAATCATTCTGACTGATGTCCATCTTTCTCGGACTGATGGCGTGATGGAAGTTTCTAAAATCTAGAATGGAACAAGGAAAGGAGAACGAGACTTGCAGCAGGATGATATGTTGTTATCATGCAAATAGCATGTGTAACTCCACACTTTCAGATTTATCATTGTGATCGATCGATGCTGGTAGCCTACATTTGACAAAAAAAATGCCTGAATGAAGTAGGATAGAGCAAGCAAAAATCTCTCTTCATCAGACTGTAATTAAAAGAATGATTTTCTCAAAAAGCATGAATGTTTGAGTAGGAGTATCTTTCTTAAACAAAGCAATCTCCTTGCACATTGTGAAATTTTCTGACACTTGAAACAACGGCAAACATCCAAATAAGAATAATCCCTTAGCGTATAAAGTCCCTTCAACCTGTTAATCTATAGTCCCTTCAACCTGTTAATCTCTAGTAAATCTAAAGTCCCCTCAACCCGTAAATCTATAGCAAGTCTAAAGTCCCCTGAACCTGTAAGTCTATGCAGAGGCCATTTTCCCATTCCCCATTTTCCCATTGTTAATCTCTGACTATAACACAGTTATGCTAAAGCCATTTTCCCATTGTTAATCTCTGACTATAACACAGTTATGCAGAGGCCATTTTCTCATTGTTAATCTCTGACTATAACACAGTTATGCTAAGGCCATTTTCTCATTGTTAATCTCTGACTATAACACAGTTATGCAGAGGCCATTTTCTCATTGTTAATCTCTGACTATAACACAGTTATGCTAAGGCCATTTTCTCATTGTTAATCTCTGACTATAACACAGTTATGCTAAGGCCATTTTCTCATTGTTAATCTCTGACTATAACACAGTTATGCTAAGGCAATTTTCTCATTGTTAATCTCTGACTATAACACAGTTATGCAGAGGCCATTTTTCTAGCAGCCATCTATAGCCTAATGCTTCTTGTTTTATGTTTGTGCAGTTGTTACCAGTCTCACACAGCCTGTCAATGTGTCAGTGCTGTCCCATAGTTGCATTTGTGTCCTCTGCTGTCAATGTATCAGTGCTGTCCCATAGTTGCATTTGTGTCCTCTGCTGTCAATGTATCAGTGCTGTCCCATAGTTGCATTTGTGTCCTCTGCTGTCAATGTATCAGTGCTGTCCCATAGTTGCATTTGTGTCCTCTGCTGTCAATGTGTCAGTGCTGTCCCATAGTTGCATTTGTGTCCTCTGCTGTCAATGTTTTATGCAGTGGAGTTGATGGTGTTTCAGTACAGCTGTTGCTGTATTTTGCAGTATATATCCTAGGATTAGACAAGCCTACATAAATTATCTCTGTTGTAAACTACTTGTTTCAACTGCCTGGTCCCTCACAACTGAACTGTCAGTCGTAATGGTGGTACTTTTCTGAGGTGCTAGTGGCTTAGTTTGTCTATGTCTCACCATCATCTATAAATCTGTGGATCATAACAAGCTCAGGCATGGATTCCAGGATGTCATACAATGTGTTAAATTGAGTATGTCATATGGAGGGATTGCAATACTGTACATTTGTACTCTGTTGAGTTTTATGAAGCGTCAAAGTACTCTGTGCCTCTGTCCCCACCCCACACGCAGGTTGGTGTGTACCACACATGACATTTCCCTACTCACCTCTCACCTTTTTCACCATTGACCAGTTTGCATGGCTGCTTTTTGGACCACCCTGGTAGATGACATGGAGGCTATGTTACAGGTAGGCTATGATTTGGACCACCCTGCTAGATCACATGGAGGCTATGTTACAGGTAGGCTATGATTTGAAAAAAAAAAGAAAGTAAAAAATAAAATACATTTCCTGTCCCTTGCTGCCACTGGGAAAAAAATCCCTACCAAAATAGGACCTCAACTCACAGCCAAACTTTTTTTATGCCTAATTCAGTAAAAGACAGGCATAGGCAGGGATTATGTCATCGCTTGACTAACAGTTGGGCTTCCCATGTTTGATTCCTGAACCCCATGCTGCATGTTGCTTTGGATAAAAGCATCTGCTAAGTACCAGTCAACTTCACTTTCATTAAAACTGAGCTCAGAGCTCATGCTAAATTAGCCCACAGGCCATTTCAGAGCTGGCTTCTTAAATTGCTCTGCTGTAGCTCTGCCCTGCATTTTTAAGTCTGGGTGGAATAAATACGTAGATCACTTTTCTGGTTGTTTTGTGACGTGTGAGAGGAGCTTCTAAGAATGTTCTAGATGTTGCTGGGTGCCTACCTGTGTTGCCTTGGTTTCGATTGAGTGCTTCTGAGAAGGTTCTAGATGTTGCTGGATGCTAACCTGTGTTACCCTGGTTACCACTGAGTGCTTCTGAGAAGGTTTTAGATGCTGCTGGGCGCTGACCTGCGTTGCCCTGGTTACCACTCAGTGCTTCTGAGAACGTTCTAGACATTGCTGGGCGCTGACCTGCGTTGCCCTGGTTGCCATTGAGTGCTTCTGAGAAGGTTCTAGATGTTGCTGGGCGCTAACCTGCGTTGCCCTGGTTACCATTTAGTGCTTCTGAGAAGGTTCTAGATGTTGCTGGGCGCTAACCTGCGTTGCCTTGGTTACCATTGAGTGCTTCTCCGCTGCTGCTCACTTCCTCTGGCTTGTCGTCTTTCATCTTCTTCCTGGTCATGTGACCTCGGAAGCCGGCCTGGATCTTGGCGGCGGCGCGGTTGGCCTCTGGATCATCCAACGGAATGTCCATAATGTCCTCCTCATCCTGAGGCTGGCCACACTCCTCCTGTCAATCAATCAATTCATTCATTCAATCATTCATTCATTCTGAAGCTGGCCACACTCCTCCTGCCAATTTATCCATCAACCAGTCATTGAACTAATTGGTCTACCAGCAGAGTCTAGCAATCAATCAATCAATCAGTCAATCAAAAAATCAATGACCCTAATGCCCACTGCACTCTTCACTCCTACTGCCAGAAGCAGTACATCAAATTGCCCTGTTGAATTACAACAACAAAGCTACTGAAACTAGTCTGAATAGCATCAGTCACTCCTGTGAAGCCACTGAAACTAGTCTGAATAGCATCAATCACATCTGTGAAGGCTACTGAAACTAGTCTGAATAGCATCAATCACTCCTGTGAAGCCACTGAAACTAGTCTGAATAGCATCACTCACTCCTGTGAAGCCACTGAAACTAGTCTGAATAGCACCAGTCACTCCTGTGAAGCCACTGAAACTAGTCTGAATAGCATCACTCACTCCTGTGAAGCCACTGAAACTAGTCTGAATAGCACCAGTCACTCCTGTGAAGCCACTGAAACTAGTCTGAATAGCATCACTCACTCCTGTGAAGCCACTGAAACTAGTCTGAATAGCATCAATCACATCTGTGAAGCTACTGAAACTAGTCTGAATAGCATCAATCACATCTGTGAAGCTACTGAAACTAGTCTGAATAGCATCATCATCTGTGAGCACTGACTAGTCGAAGCATCACATCTGTGAAGCTACTGAAACTAGTCTGAATAGCATCAGTCACTAATGTAAAGCTACTGAAACTAGTCTAAAAAGCATTCATTACTTCTGCAAAACTACTGAAACTAGTTTGAAAAGCAGCAATGCTGGAGGACACAGACTCAGGGGGCTCATTCTTCATCTGACTGTAGTTCCCTACTGCACCCCAGAGGCCGGTCAGTCTAAGAATAGCCTCGACACGGAGGAGCCGCACATCCACAGCTCTGCCACTCATCAGGCCAGGCCAGGCTACAGAGCACCCATCTCCCCCTGCCACTCTGCACTAATGCCAACACCAGTGCCAGGCTAGGGCTCCCATGAGGCACGAACACGGGGCTCTGCCTGTGCGTAATGAGGTGCAGGGAGAAAAAGTGAGCCATTGGACGTGAGCGAGAGACAGTGAGGGGGAGGGAGAGAGACAGAGAGGGAGAGAGACAGAGAGGGAAAGAGAAAGAGAGACAGAGCGAGAGAGCTGCTGGTTTCAGGACATGTGTGGGCGCTCTACTCAACAGGAAGATCACTCCGCCTCCTCTCTACCTGTCACTGCCTCCACCTGTCACCACATCACACACACCTGGCTGCTAGCAGTAACACACACAGGAAGCAGAAAAAACAGCACACACACACACACAGTCTTTCTCCCTCACTTACTTGTTAACACACACCACACACATACAGTACTTTCTGCCTGTCTTTTTCAAAGTCACAAACACACACACACAAGGCACAAGGAGTTGCACTTTCTGTGTGTGTGGTGTGTGTGTGTGTGTGTGTGTGTGTGTGTGTGTGAGGGTGAGAGTGGGAGTGGGAGTGTGATCACCCTCTGTAGAACAGCAATTTGTTTATTTTAGCTGGCGCTGCTGAGATCTGTGCCCACACGCAGTTATCTCCCAGACGCACACATACACACACACACACACACACACACACACTCATAGTCTTTCCCTGCTCCCCTTGCCTCTTGTCTCTACACTGAGGAGGCTGATGGACCTCACCCTAACATGAGGCACAGCCTTCGCTCCCACACTCACACACACACCCTGCTCCCACAGAACTGCACACACACACACACACTGCTCCCCTTGCCTCTTGTGTCTACACTTCCATTCCACAGTGACTGGGGAGTCTGATGAACCTCACTCGAAAATGAACCACAGCTCTTGCTCCATACACACAAACACACACAGACACACACACACACACACACACACACACACACACACACTCCTCTAGTTGCAACCCACTCACTGACCACAACTTCAGGTCAGACATTGGATGGACTCCTCTGATGGACAACTGCCCTCCTAGCATAAATAACTAAGGGACACACAGTTACTGGACAAAATACTGCATGGAGAAAAATCCATGAATATTTGACAATGATATCAGTTTACATTCCTTTAAACAGCACGGCATTATACACAAGTTAAGAGTTTGAGAAGCTCAGATCACCAGCAGACGCGCCATCCCTTTGCCCAGAGCCGACCTGGACAAAACCACATGCACTGCAAAACCTATTAAAGAACAGTAAAGGTATCACACAGGATAACTCCAGTGTTATCAGAAAAACACACTTGTGTTAGCTGACGAGCTGAAAAGTGACACCAAATGAGTTTAAATTGCATTTTACAATAACGGGTTAACGGGTTTGTTGGTTGAAAAAAGTTGAATGCGTTCTCAAAGACGATAACGTTACTTACAATGTGACAGTCCATGCTTCCACAACTGTCAGATGAGCGCTTTAAGGTGCTGGCAAAGATACAGCTTACTGTCCGCTATAACCAGGCAAACGGCATCCGACACTGGCTTCAGCGCATTTGAATCTCACTCGCGAAAACTAGCGCGACTGTAGCGAGGGAGAGAGAGAGAGAGAGAGAGAGAGAGAGAGAGAGAGATGACCTGATTGTATTGTAGACCAAGAACATGGCGTCCCATCCTAGCAGCTAATAATTGTCCTTGCTTGGTTGAACTCGAGCAGTCAACAACACATTAAATCGAATGGCAAAGTGATTAAAGTAATGGCCAGTGTCCGGGCCACTGTCGTCTCTGCGAGCGCAATTAGGTATAGGGTAGGCTACTTGTTGATCATTTGCCAGCTGACTATTACTGTCTTAAATTGGCTACCATCAATACAAGGATACAGAAAACGCTCTGACAAATAAATAAACCTCTGACTAAAAGAAAACAGTAGCCTAACAAAATGATTAACCAGGACAAATAGCCTAAAGCTGCTTTTATCTTCACCACCCAAATAAATACAAAATAAAACTACAAAACAACATGACAAAGACAAATAGCTCTGATAATGTGGTTATTATTAATATAGTTCATCAAACAACAGATGATCCGAGAGCGCCGCATGCATCAGACTTAGACAGCGCTCCACACAGGGACCCGCTACTGCACAAATCAATCTGGATAATGCCCGCATGCCTCTGCTTGCTCCCGTTCCAGCCCAGAGCACTGCTTTATCATAATTTAAGAACAAAACAAGTGCATCTGAAAACTAATCACTGATATATGCGCACTATGCAGGGATGGAGAGCTAAAGGCTAATGTTATGCTGTGTGTTATACATTAAATTGCATTTATGCATTTAGCAGACGCTTTTATCCAACGCGACTTACATTTATCAGTTCGTTCAGGGCCAGTCTCACCAAGAGCAATTTAGGATTAAGTGCCTTCAAGGGCACAACGGGCAGCCAGGATTCGAACCCAGTTCCGAAAGCACTATGCCACCACAGCTGACAAATGAACCCCTCTTGTGTCCCTCACTTGTATGTAGCTTTGGATAAAAACGCACCTAAATGAATCATGTAGTGTAACAAACTAAAGTAAACGGTATTATTAACTGGTGGGTGGTGGTGTAAAATATGAACTGAACTTCTCATTCTCTCATTCAGAGCTCCAGTATATAAGTCGCAGTCACGCAGCTATGAGGCGTTTTTCATTCAGTGCAGCGGAGGTGACTTTACCGCGCAGTCAGAGATTGATGAAGGCTGCGAACACGGCGCCTCAGAATAGCAGCAAATTCCCCTGATTCTCCTGAAGTGGATAAAGTCATTGGACAAGACATCTGATATAGGTCACATTAAGATGACCTACATTCCGTGTGAGAGGAGAGAGAAGCGTCCGGAGACAGAGAACAGGGTTGTTGTGAGGTGCTGGGCCAAAATTAGTAGAGACAAGATTTTGACTAAATTCTGAAATGTAATTTAAGATAGTGAGTATGCAGATTAAACATCATAATGTGATCACACGTTTCCTACATCTGCACAGTCCTGTCTGAAATGCTTCGCCTGCTGGCATGGCTCCCCTCATACTGTGCATGGGGCTGAAACGACAATAAAACCCACTTGACTTGATGTGATGATGTGATTGTATGCACACAATACTAGAATAGTCAGCCTGACATCCAACAAAGATGAGGGGCCTTGCAGACCAGTGGAACACCTGCTGGAATGATGGGATATCTGCCAGTGATCTATCTGTAAGGATGTCCAGGCCCAAGAAGATGCCAGCATCTCCCTCTCTATGCTCATGGCTAGGAGTGCAGTGACAACAACCTCTCCCTGAACGTGGAGAAGACAAAGGAGATTGTGGTAGATTTCAGGAGAGCACACACACAGCACGCCCCCCTTAACATTAATGGGGCTGCTGTGGAGAGAGTAAGCAGCACCAAGTTCCTGGGTGTGCACATCTCTGAGGACCTCTCTTGGTCAAAGAACACTGCATCACTGGCCAGTAAAGCCCAACAGCAACTCTACTTCCTCCGTAAGCTGAGGAGAGCCACAGCCCCAGCTCCCATCATGAGCACCTTCTACAGAGGCACCATAGAGAGCATCCTCACCAGCTGCATCACTGTGTGGTATGGCACCTGCACCGTGTCCTGCTGAAAAAAACTACACCGAGTAGTGAGAGCAGCTGAGAGGATCGTGGGTGTCTCTCTTCCTTCCCTGCAAGACATCTACCACACCCGCCTCACTCGCAAAGCCCTCTGTATTGCGGGTGATCCAACCCACCCATCCAACAGCCTCTTCAGTCTGCTGCCATCAGGAAGGAGACTGAGGAGCCTCCGGGCCAGAGCCAGCAGACTGAAAGACAGCTTCATCCACCAAGCTGTCAGGATGCTGAACTCTCTCCCTGCCCCTCTCCCCCTGACACCCACACTCACCACCTCCCTCTCCCGCTGCCTTTAGTGTAAGTGTCCCAGTCCAGGGAAACTTACCTAAGGCACATCTTAGGTCTGACCCCCACACCCACCACTCCCCTCTCCTACTGTTCTTAGTGTAAGTGTCCCAGTCCAGGGAAACTTACCTAAGGAACATCTCTCCCCTCCCAAGAACTCATCAGACATCTCTCTCCTATGGAGTTCCTCTCTTACTGCCCCACAGTAATTGGATGTACAGTAATTGAATGTACACTTCTCTTTTTGCACCACAACAAATGACACTGCTGCTTAAATGACACCATTTGAGCTTTATTACGCTACACACTGTGGATTGAGTATCTCACTTATTTGTATTATATACAAGCCTATTTGTACTTTTTGACATGTGTATATTGTCCTTGCTATGTGTATATTGTCCTTGCTATGTGTGTATTGTCCTTGCTATGTGTATATTGTCCTTGCTATGTGTATATTGTCCTTGCTATGAGTGCATTGTCCTTGCTATGTGTATATTGTTAAGCTTTGTCACTGCATTGTCATTATATTGATATTTGTTTATAAGATGTTTAATGTTCACTGTGGGCCTAGGGGGCGCTGTGCTGTCATTTCAAATCCTATGTGTGCAACCTGTACATATGGCTTTTGACAATAAAGCTGACTTTGACTTTGACTTTGAGGTGGAGAGGGTGGAGCACCTCAGATTCCTGAGAGTCTAAACGACCAGTCAGCTAACAGATCAATCGGGGCAACAGGGACTCTTCTTTTCTAAGCTGCTCGACTACATGCACTCAGCTGCATTACTGTGTGGTGCTGACAGACAGACTTACTCCTTGTATTGGTGTATTGTTTGGTATGCTGACAGACAGACAGACTTACCTCTTGTATTAGTGTGTGGTATGCTGACAGACAGACAGACAAAAGACTCACCCCTTGTATTAGTGTGGTGTGTGGCATGCCCACAGACAAACAGACTCAACCCTCAACAACTGACCCCACCCACCCTTGCAACTGTGTCTGAGCCACTGCCACATAAAAATGTTTTCTATCTATCCATCTATCTATCTATCTATCTATCTATCTATCTATCTATCTATCTATCTATCTATCTATCTATCTATCTATCTATCTATCTATCTATCTAACTCCTGTCAGTATCGCTCGGTACTGAGTAGCCTGCAGGTGTCATGGCTGAAGCAGAGGTGTCTGGAGCCTGCTGTGGTATAGATTCAGGGATTGAAAAGAAGCCTATCGCTGTGGAAGTGAAGGCGTTAATCCCAGCTACTGTGTGTTCCTTAATCCCCAGTCGTCTCACAGTACAGCAACAACAGCAGGGATCCAGCAAAAGCATATGTTACCATGGAAACACTCACAAATCCTTTCTCCTCCTACCTCCCCTGCCACAGATATTTTATACGGAACATTTTCATGACATTTTGGTGCCACTGAGAAATGTGACATTTTTGTTGCATGCAGTATGTTTGGCCAACTATGCACCCACTTATGAAATATGATCTTTCTAAAGCTGCACCTGTTTGTACGGCTATCTAACTCACCACTGGGGAAAGTTAGCATGTTCACAAGTGTTTCAAATTTAAGAACTCAAGCAATTCCAATAGACATGAGAGGATCACATTCTGATGTTTGCATGACATGAGCGGATCATATTCTGATGTTTGCATATCCACAGCAGATGCCAGGGTTTACAGAAACATCTCCACACTTTCCCAAATAGAACACTACCACATCCCCTGTGACCACCTTCACAATCAGGAGTCGTCATAGTTTCCCATTGGAACCAAAATAAGCAATTATAACAGAGATTTAGTGCTACCACAGATGACTTGCATAGCAATCTAACAGTCCTCCAGTAGTCCTGTAACTGGTCACATTGCACAGAGGTCTGTGTTAATCTGAAGTATGAAGAATTTCTGCTATTATTCAGGGAAGAGATAGAACACTCCCGCAGCTGTGGAGGAGAGATAGTACACTACTGCAGCTGTGGAGGGGAGATAGTACACTACTGCAGCTGTGGAGGGGAGATAGTACACTACTGCAGCTGTGGAGGAGAGATAGTACACTCCCGCAGCTGTGGAGGAGAGATAGTACACTACTGCAGCTGTGGAGGAGAGATAGTACACTCCCGCAGCTGTGGAGGAGAGATAGTACACTACTGCAGCTGTGGAGGGGAGATAGTACACTACTGCAGTTGTGGAGGGGAGATAGTACACTACTGCAGCTGTGGAGGGGAGATAGTACACTATTGCAGTCGTACAGGAGTTATAGCAGGCTGCTGCAGTTGTGGAGGGGAGATAGCACACTACTGCAGTTGTGGAGGGGAGATAGCACACTACTGCAGTTGTGGAGGGGAGATAGCACACTACTGCAGCTGTGGAGGAGGCATGCTATTTAGGGACGCATGGCATTCACCCAGTGTTCCTCAGAGGCCGAAGAGAGGCGGGCCAGTGGGCCTGGCTGGTGATCAGGACACGTCCTTGATCTGATTTGGAAGAAAACAAGGACACTGTCTTCTCTACTAGTATTTCAAATGCAAACTCACTTTATAGTTCTTTGTCACACACTATTTTAGGATGATTTAGATCTGCCCTGTGCTAGGCCTGGTGGTAAGTAGGGAACTGATAAAGGTTTACAAACGAGAGTCCTGAGCTTTCAGGTCCATATTTCCATTTCTTGAATAATATCTAAGAGACTCTTTTCTCTGCTATGGTGCACTGTACTCTATACTGGAATAACCCTGGATGGTTGAATGAATGATAAAGGTATACAGATGAATTAATGATTTAATTCATGATTGAGCTCAGCGTGATTATGCATTTAAGTCTCTGAGTCTGTAAGGCCGGACATGGAGACGGGGCCACTGGAAAGACCTATAAGTGGACCATTGCATTTCATTATCCCTTAACATGGGCAATCACAAAGTCATTTTAAGTAATTGAAGTATCTGAAGAACAGCTATCATATTCATTCTATCTTCATGAATAAACTTTACCTTGGGATCACCTTTGATTTCAGCCGACATCATTTCCTGGTCCTCTTCCTCCTGACTGTCTCCTAAACGGGCCTCGGCCTGCGGTGGGCTCTGATTCAGTTCAGGCTCTGGACCAGTAGTGTTCTGGTCCAGCTGATCTGCTTCTGGGTTAGTAGTCCTGGCTTCCTTGGCTGGCTGATCTGAGAGGTTCTCGCTGTCCACACTGTCCCCTCTGTGCTTCTCCTGAGATCCCTGCACTTCCCTTTGCACCTCCTCTTCAGCGTCTCCATTACTCTCGCTGTCACTGTCTCCTCTGTGGACACTCTGCTCCGCTTTAGGCCCCTGCACCTCCTCTTGCGCCTCCTTAGTAGCATCTTCATCACTTTCCCAACCCTTCCCCTCCTTCTCCTCCTCTCTGGCCTGCTGGTATGGGTTCTCCTCCTCAGACTGAGGGCACTTCTCCTTGCTGCTCACTGGCTGCTCATCAGTGACCCCTGACACCTCCTCATGACCTGTGACCTCAGACCTGATGTGTGTGGCTGAGGACTCTTCCATCTGATGTGGGATTAGTGTGTGTCCACCTAGGTAAGCCGTGACCTGTGGGGTGTCACACTCGTCATCCTCCTCTTCTTCCTCAGTATTGCTCATGTCCCCTGTCTCTTCCTGATTCTCTCCTCTGTCTTCAGCTTCAGTTGTGGACACGTCTCCTACACTTTTCTCTACAAATCTTTGTCCTCCAATGTCCTCAGCAGGTTTATCTGTAGCTGTCTCTGAGTCTGATCTCGACCCCACAGTCTCCTCTCTGGTGTCCTCTGCACCACCCCGCTCCCCATCCCCACATGAAGCATCCCCCTCTGTTCCAGCAGGTGGACCCACCTCCACCCTCCCCATCAGATGGCCCACCTCCACCCTCCCCATCAGGTGGCCCACCTCCACCCTCCCCATCAGGTGGCCCACCTCCACTGACTGCAGCCTCTGTCTCAGCTCTTTCTGTCTGCGTGACGCCAGAGCTGCCTGCCTCTGCTGGCTCCTCATGCTGACCTTCCACACATGTCTGTTCTACAGGTGTGACCTCACTCCCATGACCCTCTGCTGTGACCTCACTCCCATGACCCTCTGCTATGACCTCCCTCCCATGTCCATCTGCTGTGACCTCACTCCCATGAACCTCCGCTGTGACCTCACTCCCATGACCTTCTGCTGTGACCTCACTCCCATGTCCATCTGCTGTGACTTCACTCCCATGACCCTCTGCTGTGACCTCACTGCCATGCTTGTCCCCGTCTCCAGTTAGACTGTGCTCTGAGGAGTCAGCTCTGGAGTTTGGTAAGTCTGCAGGTGTTTCCAGAGGTTCCTGACACTTAGGCCCCTCTTTCTCCTCCAGCTGGCTTCCAGAAGCTTCCACGGAGCTGTATTCATCTATGCTTCCATGACATATTGGCTCCTGGTTCATTTGCAGGCCTCCAAGCTCCTCAGCACACACATCAATGTTGGCCAGTCCACTAATGGACACTGCTGTGGAAGCCTCCAGTTCAGACCTACAGATTTCTGGTTCTGTGTGTGTGCTCTCCTCCACCCCCTCCCCATCACTACCTCCTCCAGCCTCTCCCACCCCCTCTGATTCGCCTCCTTCAGCTGTCCTCGCCATGGTCTCCTCAGCAGACCCTCCCCCTCGCTCTTCTGTATACACGTCCACCTCAGGGACACCCCTTCCCTCTTCCAGGCCATCAGACAGTGCCTCAGCCTCGACTGTGTCCACAGCATCAGGTACAGCAGCAGCCTTAACCAAGTCCCCTGCACTGGACACAGCAGCAGCCATACCGCCATTCACTGAGTCAGGAGTAAGAGCAGATTCACCACCCTCTGCTGCAGTGGACACAGCAGCCGTTTCAGCCCCATAGGCTGTACTGTAGACAGCAGCAGTTTCAGCCCCATAGGCTGTACTGCAGACAGCAGCAGTTTCAGCTCCATAGGCTGTACTGTAGACAGCAGCAGTTTCAGCCCCATAGACTGTATTGGTAGCAGCAGCAGTTTCAGCCCCAAAGGCTGCAGCGGATACAGCAGCAGTTTCAGCTCCATAGGCTGTACTGGGGGCAGCAGGCCCCTGTCCCTGAGGTGTGCTGTTCTGGGCCTCCTGCTCTTGCTCTGGCCTGACAGGAGAGACTCTGGAGGTCTCTGGCAGCTGGGTATCCTCAGGCTCGGGGGCTTCCTCTGCTGCTCTGGGCTTTTCCCTGAAGTCGTCAGCATGTCAGAGAAGAAAACAGTGTGTGTGAGACCAGAGACCTGCCTGTGCAGTGTGTGTGTGTGTGTGTGAGACCAGAGACCTGCCTGTGCACTGTGCGTGTGTGTGTGACCCGAGACCTGGCTGTGCAGTATGTGTGTGTGTGTGAGACCTGAGACCTGGCTGTGCAGTATGTGTGTGTGTGTGTGTGTGTGTGTGTGTGTGTGTGTGTGAAAGAGACTGTAAACCTGGCTGTACAGTGTGTGTGTGTGTGTGAGAGAGAGAGACCTGAAACCTTTGCTGCAGTGTGTGTGTGAGAGCTGAGACCTTTGTTGCAGTGTGTATGAGTGAGGACTGAGACCTGGCTGTGGTGTGTGCGAGAGACCAGAGACCTTTGCTGCAGTGTGTGTGTGTGTGTTTGTGTGTGTGAAACCTGAGACCTGGCTGTACTATGTGTATGAGACCAGAGACGTGGCTGGACAGTGTGTGTGTGTGAGATGTGAGACCTCAGCGCAGAACATTCTGAACAATCAGAAAAGTCTGTCTGACCAAACTACAAAAACCATCTTCCTACAGACCCAAGACAGGTGCAAATCCATGACACATGTCACATGGACAGTGTTAAATGAGTACACACAAATCCAGTGCTTAAGTTCTCTGTGTATGGGGGTGGGAAAATGAAATATGGTCTGACAAAGTGTTATGCTACGCTCACACCACTTCCATATTCATATAATTAAATACATCTCAATTGCTACAATAGTCTCATTACTCATAATGTGATACTGAACACAATGGTTCATCATTCATTTCAGCATAACAACCCTATGATGGTTCAGTCATCTGAGAATGATGATAAGTGCATTCTTAAGCAGGTCACACCAGCACAGAGTGGAGCAGTAACTCGATCTAAGCAGAGTCTGAGAATTTTTTCTTATCCTCTGATGGAAACCTGAAGGCACAGAAGAAATTCCTATAGGAGTAACTTGAGTGCCTTGCTGTTGCAGTAAAGCCAAACATCCCAGAATACTGATCAAGGCAGAGCAACGTAATGCTGCACTACTGGAGCGAATCTCCACCGACCCCCCCGCCCAGCGGACCCCCCCATGTGTTGGGCTCATCCTAGCACTGAGCGGAAGACTGACAGGCCCATTTCGGAGGCACTGGGGCAACTGCGCTTATGTGAATAAGACATTCTCCTGAAACAAACACTCTAGAGGACGTTCCTGTAATTGAATCTATATCCCCTGGGGGCGCTGCGGCGCGGACGACAGCAGGGCTTTAATTAAAGCCCATGCCTAATACAAGCTAATTCTCTGTCCACGCACATGGAGAGGAAGATGAGCGTGTCTGGGTGGACAGTGCACATGCTCCAGTGATGATGTTCTTGACAGACCCCAATATAACAGAGTGGCCAAATCTACCAACCAGACACTGCTATATCTTAACCAGAGCATCCATCTCTCCTCCCAGACTCAGACTTAGGCTACCATAGACACTCCCTTATCTTAACCAGAGCATCCATCTCTCCTCCCAGACTCAGACTTAGGCTACCATAGACACTCCCTTATCTTAACCAGAGCATCCATCTCTCCTCCTGGACTCAGACTTAGGCTACCATAGACACTCCCTTATCTTAACCAGAGCATCCATCTCTCCTCCCAGACTCAGACTTAGTCTAGTATAGACACTCCCTTATCTTAACCAGAGCATCCATCTCTTGTCATGATCCTGGTCCCGGAGACCCTGGCCCCCCACTGGACTACTACTGCATTGCAGTCCCTGTGTTTGTTTTTGTCATCCATGTGCTTCTGTTTTGTTCACCTGCCCTGCCCCTTTCTCCTCCCCTGCTCCACACCTGTGCCTCGTAATCCTGTTTCCCCGTAATGAGTGTCAGCTGCCTCCTGTTTGTCCCAGTGCCCCTGCTCCCTATATAAACCCCTGTTTGTTTCATGTTCCCTGTCTGATTGGCTGACCGCGTGCCTTGAATGTAAGTCTGTTTCCTGGCCTGTTACCTGCTTTTGACCTCTGTTTGTTTCCCGTGCTACCTTGGTCCCTGTTCCGTGCATTTGCCTTTCTTGAACCGTTTGAGTTTTTTGCCTTTTGGATACCCTTGGTTTTGAACTGCCTGTTAACGATTTGGACGTTTGAGTTTTTTTCATGATTCCCTCCTACCCATTGGACCCCTGATTGACTTTGAACTTAATTGATCTTTTGTGTGTTTTTCCCCGAACCCTGTTTTTGGAACCTTTGTTGGATTACTTATGCCTTTGTTGTTCTCGATCTTCTGGGCTCCCTTATCTTAACCAGAGCATCCCTCTCACCTCCCAGACTCAGACTTAGTCTGGTATAGACACTGCTTTCTCTTCGCCACGCTACCATTCTATAGATACATTTTGTGTAACTTTACATATTCCACATTTCGTGTGTGTGTGTGTGTGTGTGTGTGTGTGTGTGTGTGTGTTGTGTGTTGTGTGTGTGTGTGTGTGTGTGTGTGTGTGTGTGTGTGTGTGTGTGTGTGGTGTGTGTGTGGTGTGTGTGTGTGTGTGTGGTGTGTGTGTGTGTGTGTGTGTGTGTGTGTGTGTTGTGTGTGTGTGTGTGTGTGTGTGTGTTGTGTGTGTGTGTGTGTGTGTGTGTTGGGTGTGTGTGTGTGTGGTGTGTGTGTGTGTGTGTTGTGTGTTGGTGTGTGTGTGTGTGTGTGTGTGTGGTGTGTGTGTGTGTGTGTGTGTGTGTGTGTGTGTGTGTGTGTGGTGTGTGTGTGTGTAGAATTTGTACCATACCATTTGTAGAATATAGATATGTATTTTTCATAGCGTGTTGACCATATACTATGAAATGTCTCCACAACATGATCAAGTTAGCGGCTTTGGAGATTCTGACATTAGTTTTCCCACTCAAGTCTTACCTAAAACTCTTGATGGTGACACACTAGCTTCCCATCTTAAACCACATAACTAGCCTACTTTCACACTGAAATTCAATTTGTTACTGGTTTTACATCCAGACAGCAAAGCTCTTTACGCTTAGCTCATTGAGCTGCTACCTCAGTAAGGTGATCTCTGGTAACGTTCACCAGGACTAGGCTATTTTTCCACGATGCAGGAACATTTTTTTAAATAAATTCGAAGTGTATATAATTATTGTGTGGCAAGAATACTAAATATACACCTGACAGATTGTCTCAAAATCATTAAACACAAGATTACTTGATGACAAGTCCTTAAAAGACAATTCTAAAAATGACCAATTTTACATTAGGCTACAGTAGGTTAGATAGGGTGGCCTTCTGCAACCAACACAGTGACTGAAAATGCACTGTATATGACCCAATGTTTGTAAACACAAAAGAGGTTCATGTATCACCCTCTTTCATTTGCCATCTGTGACGCTACTTTCTGCAGCCATTATCTGCTCTAAAACAGGCCTAATTATGACAACATCACACGCACATGGCAAAGGTATAAAGACTATCTATATGTCTAGATTGATTGATTCTGTGATGTGAACCTTCTGTCTATGTTTATTATCCCTCCTGAGGTGGTCAGAGATGATGGTTTTGCTCCCTTCCTCTCTATTGTTACTCTAACTGCCCCCAGAGTAGCTGCAGAAGGCTGCCTCTCTCTCTCTCTCTCTCTCTCCCTTTCTCTCTGAAGATTGAGACAGAGTGGCACTCACTCCAGCTGGGTCTTGAAAGTTGTAGCATCCTCATTCAAAGAGCCCTGTTTCAAGAAGACAGCAAAATCAGCACTGGCATGATACTATCTATAATGAATACTAGGCACAATACTATAATGAATACTGATTTTAATCTCAGTCTTATATTCTAAACAAAAAATATAAATTGAATTTATTATTATTATTAATTTAGCATTTTATATGTTATACAGAGTCTGTTTCTGAGTAAAGCAATGTACTCTCCCCAAAACTAGTGTACACTCATCTTGGATGTGACTGGCTCCTGAGCTTTAAATAACTACCAGACTGTTTCCACCTGCTCTCCTCAGCAAGCCTGCCCACCTGAGCTAGCGCGCACTGCTGGCTCACCTTAAAGGTGTACTTATTAAACCTCTCTTCTCAGCAAGCCTGCCCACCTGAGCTAGCGCGCACTGCTGGCTCACCTTAAAGGTGTACTTATTAAACCTCTCTCCTCAGCAAGCCTGCCCACCTGAGCTAGCGCGCACTGCTGGCTCACCTTAAAGGTGTACTTATTAAACCTCTCTTCTCAGCAAGCCTGCCCACCTGAGCTAGCGCGCACTGCTGGCTCACCTTAAAGGTGTACTTATTAAACCTCTCTCCTCAGCAAGCCTGCCCACCTGAGCTAGCGCGCACTGCTGGCTCACCTTAAAGGTGTACTTATTAAACCTCTCTCCTCAGCAAGCCTGCCCACCTGAGCTAGCGCGCACTGCTGGCTCACCTTAAAGGTGTACTTATTATTAAACCTGTCTTCCAGCCTGGCAGCCCATGCAGCAGGGTCCTCGCCACTCTCTACATGGGAAACGTACACACATACATAGACATGCAAATAAGTCAATAGAGAAATCAGAAAATGTTCGAATGAGTGACTGAATGAAGGAGAAGTCACCAAACACTAGCTCTTCCAAAAATCTATGCACTGCAATAGTTCATGCTATTATTTTTTCATTATACTGCAAGTGGATAACCTTTTAGGCTAGCTGTTCGTTACCTTCTCTAGCTTTCAGGAGTGCGCTGAAGTAGTCAGCTGCGAAGGCAGGAATATCCTCCGGCTGATCTCTCAGCACCTCCCGGGCCAGACACTCCAGTATGGCGCCGAAGCCTTGGGGCACTCGAAGGTGACTGCATGAGAAAGACACAGACATCTCCCCGCCGCTCCGTAAAGAGCTAAATGGGCACACTGCTGACGAGGCCCTGGTAGATTGTAGAAGTAAAGGTTAACGGAAAAGAAGCACATCGTGTTAACCCAGTTTACTTGACTAATCAGCTGGCAGCTCTAATGTTGTCGTAGAAGCTGGCTGATTACAGCCTGTTTTAAATGACAAGAAGGGCTATCAAATACCACTTTAATATTTATTATTGTTGGCACCTTTTCGCAGACAGTTTCCTTCATCTATTTCGGATAAATTTTATTCTGAACTCACATGGTTTGAAACCTGGTAAACTGTTCTAAATAAGTAGTTAAAAGCGACTATCAAGACAGAAAACTATCATCTGAAGAGAAGTCTCCATGGTAACAACATAAACTAAAAACTTTGCTGCGAACAAGAAGGAGGAAAACATTGTAATGACCTGCACATACCTCTGACCCTTCAGTATCTGTGCAGGTTTTATAACTTCAAAGGGTTTTCACAGTTTAACTCTGCATTACAAGGTAGTTATCGGTAGCTAATCGCGGTGTGTCAGCTGTCAGTGATGTGTGTCCGTGTGCGCTTGTGTTCGGTCGTTGCATAGCAACCTGACCAGTTTAACTACGGCACTGCAAGAAGGACAAAAAGCCTTTCGGTTTATTTACTTTTATTTATTATTATTTTCTTTGCATCCAATCATTCACATGCAAGCATATTAAATTTATTTTCACACGTTTACAGTGAAAAAATATATTTTTCACAAGCACTTGGTCAGGGGTGGCCCAACTTTGCTATTTGCGGGCCACATACTGAAAAATCTAAGCTGCTTAGGGCCAATGAACAATGAAGAGCACCAGTTTTAACCAGTTTCAAGAGAAAGAGCGACTACATTTCAATCAAAAACCCGCAGGCCATTTAAAAAAAATTCTATATGAAGCTACAATGCTTGTATGAGAAATCCAGTGTGAATCAGTCAATAGCCTTGTTGTTTAAGGTCACTGAATGCTGTCTGTTGGCCAAAAGAACCAGAAAATTTGATGCAACATAGACTGAATAACCATCTAATAACTAATGTTAACTGAATGGGGCATAGCAAAGTAAAACTGAAAGTAAGTTACTGTGCCTCACTCACTTAGTGTGTATCAATTTTTCTCATTCTTCTTCCCCACTGACAGGACTTGGTGACCTTGAACAACAGGTCTATGGATTGATTCACACTGGATTTCTCCTTTAATGAGACTACTGATAATCATGTCATTCTAACAGTATTGCAACTATTATGTGCAATGTGCAATATCAGATTAATGTAACAATTGGCCACATTATATTTTACTTTTTCACTTCATGGCGGGCCGCTTCAAGGGGGACAGAGGGCCTAGTTCGGCCACCCCTGCACTAGGTCTACATAATGCAGATTTGTGTAGGCTACACCACTGGCGTAATTCTACAGTTTTGAAGGCTTAGGCTCTAGCTTACACTGTGGAGTTTAGAACTTAGGAACAGAAAAGAAAGATGGGTAATTAAGTTGGCCAGCTGAATTGGGACGTTGAGTATCTTGCCCAGACGCCTGTTTGGAGCATCAGTCCAGAAGGTGGTGATAACAGGCTGGAGGTCAGGGAGAGCATCAGGAGACTAGGTGATGATGGTGTACTCAGAGGTCAGCAGTGTACACACAGGTCAAAGGTCAGCATTGGTAGAGCAGGTGATGAAGGTGTACTTAGAGGTCAGAAGTTAGCATCGGTAAAGTAGGTGACAGGTCAAAGGTCAACGTCCGTAGAGTAGGTAATGACAGCATACTCAGAAGTGCTGCTCAGTTTGCGTGACACTTCTCTGGGCTGGACATGCAGACGATCAGCCGAACGGAAGGGACTGGGCCCTGAGTCTTCCCTCCACTTCTGCAACACACACACACACACACACACACACACACACACACACACACACACAAGTAGTTAAAAGTGACAATCAATCCAGCAAACTATCATCTGAAGTCGCCATGGTAACAACATAAACTAAAAACTGCAAACAAGAAGGAGGAAAACATTGTAATGACCGGCACATACCTCTGACCCTTCAGTATCTGTGCAGTATCTGTGGTTTTATAACTTCAAAGGGTTTTCACAGTTTAACTCTGCATTACAAGGTAGTTATCGGTGTGTGTGTGTGCACAATTGTGTTCCGTTGTTGCATAGCAATCTAACAAGCTTAACTACAGCACTGCATGAAGGACAAAAAGCATCACCCCCCCCACACACACAGTCCTTGTTATTTGTTGAGGCCCTTGGAGAAGGTGTAAACTCTGTGCTGCTCACCGCTCTCAGGTTGCCTTGGCCCCCTCCTGGGGCCCCCACACTGCCTGTGAGGCCCCTCAGCTCTGGGGCCCCCACACTGCCTGTGAGGCCCCTCAGCTCTGGGGTGCTCATCCCCCGCATGGAGATCACTATGTCAGCGTACGCCACCTCATGGTCACTCTGCCACTCTGAGGAGAGAAAGGCAAATAGGTGCTTCTAGAAATTACCTCTGGTATGTGTATGTGTGCTTGATTGTTTCTCTGTGCTTCTGAAAGATCACTGTGTGTGTGTGTGTGTGTGTGTTTGCATGATTCTCTGTGCTTCTAATAATGGCCTCTGGATGCTCACAGGTCTGTTTGTGTGTGTGTGTGTGTTTGTATGTTTCTCTGTGTTTCTCATAATGACCTCTACAGGCACACAGTGTGTGTGTGTTTGTCTGTGTGTGTGTGTGTGTGTTTTGTATGTCCCTCTGTGCTTCTAATAATGACTTCTGGAAGCCCCAGCTGTGTCTCTGAGTAGCCAGAGATAAGATGCTGAAGCCGCTGGCCTACAGTGAGTGGTCCAGTGACTGCAACATGAGTCCCAGGCTATAGGTGACAAGTATCACTACTCACCTGTGTTGGTGAAGGTCACAGACGCGTAGTCTTTATCCGAGCCTGGCCTAGAGAGAGTCAACTCTAAATATAGTGTTTTCTGATTCAGAGCTTTATCTTTTCAGAACTACTGCAGATGTAAATGGACTGTTATTCTTACCTGTCATGCCTAACAGCAGGGGTCTTTTCTGAAAACCAAGATTAAAAAATGAAAACCAAAAATGTTTGAAAAGATTTGCCACATGTGGAGGAGACTGGCAGATGTGAAAGACTTCAGCAGTGAAACTGATCTTACCAGAACACCTCCTTCTGTACCCCAGCAGACACAGATATGAAATCAGCACAGCCACAATGACCAAGGCAACGGCAGCCAACACCTTGACCAGTCCGAACTCATCTGTCACACATAATAATAATAACAACAATAACAACAATAAGTAATAATAATTAACAAGTAACAATCACATATATATACATATATGTTATAAGTATAATATTCTATTACAATTTTGATCTTATAAAATACGAATATTACTATTTTGGAGTTGTACAGAGACAGGTAAGATGATTCAGATTCATACTCCATCTAATCCAGGGGGGCACCTTCGTCTCCTGCTGAGATAGCCTAGCCTACCTGATGGAGTGTTCCCATCACCAGGTACATCAGCACTGGGAGTGTGGAGCCTAGTTGAGACAGAAGGGGGGAAGGTCGCTGCGGAGGATGGAAGATGGAGGTTAGGGTTAGGGGTGGGGATGGAGTCCCATACACAAATACAATAGATGCCAATATATGGGAATGCCATAATGATATGTGACTCCTGGAAATAGTCATATAAGTGATAGATATGTACACATGCAGTGTATGAAACATACATTTCACATGGCAAAATACCCACTTTCAGACATATCAAATAATGTCAGATGGATTATATATCCTATTATTTAATGATGTACAGACAGTAAAGTCTAAGGTTATAAATTACAGTTGTGGATGGTGTAGGTCAGTGAAACCCCGGACAGTGAGTTCCTTTACTTTGTCCACACACACTGAAACATTTGGGTTGCAAATGTAATATCCAGAGTTTTTGTAACAGGAAAAAAACCATTTCAAATGTACATTGTAAACTTTAGCCTAGTGTTTTTTGTTTTCAGTAATGTATTTTTGCATTGTACATCCATCTGGATAAAAGCAAGTACCCATAAACATAGCATAATATAACATATGGACCGACAACCTCAGGAACCTTTCAGTAGTTGCAGTAGCTCTGCTATATGTTATCAACTGCTCTGCCCCATGCTAATATCTTACCTTTAAGTGAAGTGCTGATCTTGAGTTCAAGCTGGCGCACGGTCCGGCAGGGCACACCTGGCTGGTCAGTTTGGCAGCTGACACAGGTGTAGGTGAGTTGGGTGTCATTCTGCATCACCTGCTTTGTGTGCAGTGGGAGGGTGCAAAGGTCCCCGGACTTATTGAAGGTCTGTTCTGTCCAGTGGCAGCTTGGGCACCCAAGGTCTTCGCCCCGTGAGCGCCATACGCCCCGGATGAACCCCTCTGAGCAGTTATAGGTGCAAAAGAGGGTGCGGGGCTCTCCAAGGACCACGGGGACCTGCTCCCACCTGCTGCCTGGCTCACAGTGCCCACAGGCTGGGACACACCATGAGCCCGTTAGACAAGGCCGCTCAGGAGAAGATTACTTGGAATTATTTTGAACAGAGTTGATATTTACCTTGTATTGCACATCCAAAAAACAGTGACAGAAGCCATTTGAGAGACTGTGATCTCTCTGCCATTGCAGTCTAGGGATGAGGTGGTTTCGTCCTGAATGGTCCTCTTCAAATGATCTTGGCTTGGTCCTTATTTGCATTCGTTTTGTCCTGGATTGTGTGCTGTTTACAGGAAAGTCTTGTGTCGGCTTGTGCCTGATTGAGATGAAAGTGACTAGCCCTGACTGATGTTTATGGGGCTTGATGCAGTGCGAATCTACAAGCACAAACATCTCTTTGCCGTTGAGCAGGATGTGACAGGATGTCTCTTGTTTTTTAACCTACATACGGAAAATTTCTCTTCAACACCTGTCCCTGGAAATAGGAAATGCCATCTCTTAATGAAGAAACAGAAACATTTAGCGTTATCACATCCCTGCACTGTAACTCATAAAACCTGATTATGTGTTTTTTAAACAGTGGAGATTTCCAGAATTGTGAAAAAACATTCAGACAAAATAATTGTTTTATCCTAAACAGTATAGTGTCTTCAGTGCAGTATATGTTAGAAAGAGTTCTTACTATCATTTGAAAACAATACCTGCTGAACAACCAGTGGATACAGACACAGATGTAGGACAAGTAGAAATATTTCAAGGATTTTCAATTTGCCTCAGTGAATTCTACTGTGGACTGTACATTTGTTTTAGTTTATGGTAGGATATTATGCTACCGTGTTTGTGTTTAGGGTAAGCAATTACATTACAGTTGTTTGTGTTTAGGGTAAGTAATTATGTGACAGTTGTTTGTGTTTAGGGTAAGTAATTATGTGACAGTTGTTTTTGAATAGGGTCAGAGTTGGAGTTCTGTCATCTTTCTTTGCTCTGGGTTGGTCTGTATAATTTCAGCATCTCATGTGTATCAATGACAGAAACTCCTGTAAGCTTCAAACACACTTTCACTGCATTCTGAAAGAATTCAGCTCAAAGCAGTTATTCTCTCCTTGGTTCGCACACATGAGATGAAGGGGTCTCTGTTTGCTCTGTGGCTCCCGGGCTGTGAGCGCTGTGATGGCTGATAGCATCGCCATAAACAGCACACACACACACACATATAAACACACACAGACACACATATATAAACACACACACACACACACAAACACAACCTATACAAGCCCAACAGAGGAAAGAGTGACATTGTTGGAGGGGTGCACAGTCTAGTGTGCAGGCGAGGGTGCAGTCTGGCGAAGCGAAGCGAAGAGTGTGGCGGGGGTGCAACAGGAAACCACTGCCTCCACAGCACGACATACCAACGGCTCCACCACAGAAACACACACACACACACACACACACACACACACACACAATGGCTCCTCCACAGTACGACATGCCAACGGCTCCACCACAGAAACACACACACACACACACACACACACAATGGCTCCTCCACAGTACGACATGCCAATGGCTCCACCACTGAAAAACACACACACACACACACAATGGCTCCTCCACAGTAACATAAACACTTCAACTCCTCCACAACAACATACACACACTGGCAGTAGCTTCTGCTGCTCACAGAGAGCTTCTCTCTCTCTTTCTCTCTCTCGCTCTCTCTCTCTCTCACACACACACACACACACACACACACATACTCACACAAGAGTCACACTCATAGCTGACTGAGGGGGCCTGTGATGCCTCCTACTAGGTGGTGGAGCTGCATGAGTTTCCCAAATGCAAAAGTCCTGTTGAAAGTACACAGATTCCTGCTGGTCCAAATCCAACAAACTAAGAACTGTGTAAGACCCCATCTATCACTGGCATCCAAGCCCGCACT
>PYXC01001539.1:12500-32500 GCA_015244755.2 Tenualosa ilisha | reverse complement strand
GCAACGACGGAGAGGGCTCTGCGTGTCTGTGTACTGACGGATGCCCACGACCATAAATAGGCTCAAAGACAGAATGGAGGCACACACACATCTAGTCTGGTCTGTTATGGAGTTGGGAAACCCGGCTTCAGAAAGTACAGGTCTTAAAAATACCACATACAGTTACCCGCTAAACCAGGTGACTCCTTGTAGCACATCTCCAGCCAGATCAGTTAAACAGTAAAATGATCTGTGAGGGAGTGAGTATGTAGGTAGGATCAATTCATGCTAGAACTTTCATGTTTAATAGCAGGGATGTCCTCATCTGTCCAGTCTGATCTGATTGAATCTCTTTGGGTCTGATCTGATCTGATCTGATCTGATCTGATCTAGTCTGGTGTGGTCTGGTCCGGTCTGGTCTGGTCTGATCTGATCTGATCTGATCTGATCTGATCTGGTCTGGTCTGGTGGGTGTGGTGTGGTGTGGTCTGGTCTGATCTGATCTGATCTGATCTAATCTCATCTGGTCTGGTGTGGTCTGATCTGGTCTGGTCTGGTCTGGTCTGGTCTGGTCTGGTGTGGTGGGTGTGGTGTGGTGGTTGGTCTGGTCTGGTCTGTCTGTCTGTCTGATCTGATCTGATCTGATCTGATCTGATCTGATCTGATCTGATCTGATCTGATCTAATCTAATCTGATCTGGTCTGGTGTGGTCTGATCTGATCTGATCTGGTCTGGTCTGGTCTAGTCTGAATGTTGTGTTTTCCCTTGCTCAGTGTGGTCCCGGAGAGGAGCCCAACGCAGCGCAGACAGAGTGTGTTTCCTGCCGTCGGGGCTCCTACGCTCCTGCATCCACTGCCCAGTGTGTCCCCTGCCCCACAGGCAAGTAACAGAGTGGGAGAGAGAAGGAGAGAGAGAGAGAGAATGAAAGAGAGAGAATGAAAGAGATGGCTTACATGCCCATTAATCATTTAGGTCTATTTGATCCCTCACTTTCCCCCCCCACACACACCCATACACACACTCTCACTTAGTCACACACACACACACAAACACTATGTACTCACCGTATTAAAGTATTCTGGTTTTAATTTATTTCTGTTTCAAAGTTTAATGGCCAATCCCACCTCAAGTGCTTTATCAGCAGATCAGTTGCTGTGCTGTGGCTATGACACCCGTCTACTGGGTGCAGTTATACTATGGCTATGACACCTGTCTACTGGGCGCAGTTATACTATGGCTATGACACCTGTCCACTGGGTGCAGGTGTAGCTCACACAGACTCAGTGATGGTCATCTAGACTCCCCTGCATGCTCAGATGACCACAGGCCTGACTGGTACCTCCTCAGAACGCTGGCCAGTGCTGTGTTCTCTGACACCATTAGATAGCTGATGTGCCCACTGTGAGCTCCTGACACTCAAATAGGCATCCATCGCTTAGTGCCAACTTCAGTGACTAAACATGTCAAACAAAAACCCCGCCCAGTTTTGAACCTCTCCACATGGATGGCGGTCCTCACAGTTGCGTCTAGTAGAACGTAAAGCAGAAAGGAAAGTTGAGCACCACTCCAGCTAGCCTAGCTGTGCATAGAGAATGTTTTTTCTGTGTCTGTGGCATTTTTGGTCATCTGACTGTGGTGGTGTTGTTTTGTTGGTGGTGTTGTTGTTGTGTGTGTGTGTGTGTGTGTGTGTGTGTGTGTCTCCTAGTCAGTTCTCTGGCAGTGGTGTTGTTCTTTTGTTGGTGTTGTTGTGAGGTTGCAGGTTTGAGGCCTGGGTTGGACTGCACAGGATGACCTTGCTTACGTGTGTGTGTGTGTTCCAGGGAGTGTGTGTCCCCAGGAGGGGCTAGCCCAGCCTCTGTCCTGCCCTCCGGGGGAACACACCACCCAGCCTGGCCAGTCGTCATGCCAACGCTGCAATGGCACGTCCGAGTGCACGGCCCCGAGGACCACGACCTGGAGCAGAGCTGGGGGTCAGCTGGGTCAAAGGTTGCGACCGCTGCAGCCCTGCCCTGCAGGAATGCAGCACGTGGAGCAGGAGGGGGCGGGGTGTGTGATGTGTCCAGTAGGTGGGTGAGATGGAAGACACATAAGGTCAAAGGTCATCACCCTGATCTACATCCAGTATCTGTGCATACCATAACTGATACTATATATACACTATATATTGTACTGCCATAACTGATGCGGTATATCTATCATTTTGTCTTATCATGTTGTATATACTAATGCATATCCTAATCTATTATTGATTATCATGTTGTATATACATGGGGTGGTGGTAGCGTAGTAAGTAGTAGTAGCAAGTAGCCTGAAAAGTAGTGGGTTCCAATCCCAGCTGCAACCATTGTGTCCTTGAGCAAGGCACTTAACCCTGAGTTGCTCTAGGGGAGACTGGCCCTAATGTAAGGCACTTAACCCTAAGTTGCTCTAGGGGAGACTGGCCCTGATGTAAGGCACTTAACCCTGAGTTGCTCCAGGGGAGTCTGACCCTTATGTAAGACATGTGACTCTCAGGGTCTTACTGCGTCGGGGGCGTTGACCTGTGTGTTTGACTGTGACTCTCAGGGTCTTACTGCGTCGGGGGCGTTGACCTGTGTGTTTGACTGTGACTCTCAGGGTCTTACTGCATCGGGGGCGTTGACCTGTGTGTTTGACTGTGACTCTCAGGGTCTTACTGCGTCGGGGGCGTTGACCTGTGTGTTTGACTGTGACTCTCAGGGTCTTACTGCATCGGGGGCGTTGACCTGTGTGTTTGACTGTGACTCTCAGGGTCTTACTGCATCGGGGGCGTTGCCATTCAGTGTCCAGCTGGAAGCTATGGAGCCAAGGAGGGTCTGCAACGAGAGAAAGACTGCTCCCCCTGCCCCGCAGGTAGATACACACACACACACACACACACACACACACACACTGCTACCCCTGCCCCACAGGTACCCGCAGAGAGAGAGAGAAAGAGAGAGAGAGAGAAAGACTGTTCCACCTGCCCCACACACACATGCACACGCACACAACATGCACACACACACAACATGCACATGCGCAAGCGCATGCACTTGCACACAACACACACACATACACACACACATATAGACAACTTCCCCTGCCCTGCAGGTCTGCGTAGAGGGAGAGAGAGAGCAGGCACACACACAGAGAACAAACACATAGGGCCCTATCATGCCGCAGCGCACTGTGCATTCGCGACATGCGCATGGTGTCATTACTATTCTGTGCCAGCGCATCGTTCATTTTTTCTGGCAAAAAATCACGTTGTCTAGATAGCAGATGACACTGCGCCGTCATGGGTGTGTCAGCGAAAAGAAGAGGTGTGGTCTGGCGCAAAGCGTGCCAGATGCTATTATAAGGACGCAAAAATTAACTCTGCCAGTGACCAACAAAACCCTGGTCTGTTGTCAGTTGCGCATTGCTGAACAGCTATTTTAGGGGCGCACAGCGCTTTGGGATATGAAAGCGTGCACAATGCACGCACACCCTGCTTCTCTCATCAACAGGAGCGCGCAGCAGGGTTTATACAAAAGTTTTTCATGTGGAGAAAAAAATTATGGAGTCCCTGGAAATATAAAATATAAATGTACATCACATATATCACAATATTTATTAATTTGCGTTGAAAGCTTTTGTTTCCCCCGTCTTCTAACATCATTGTACCGCTTTCGGCACTGTTCGGATGTTCTTTTTTTGCCAAAGGCGGAGGACACAACTGAGGATATTTCCTCCCATACTTCCTTGACCCGTGGAGGTTTGGGGGGATTCTTTCCATCCCTGAAGATAACCTGTTCACGCGCTTTTACCTCACGCACTAGCAGATCGGTCTCCTCCATCGAAAAACGCTCCTGTCTTCTGGGTAAATTCGCCATGGTAATAGCAACACACCATGGAAAATGCGCCGCTGGCTTTTAAAGGGAATGAGAGTATAAATCCTGATTGGTTAATTGTATGTTACGCCCAAAACACACCCATGACTAATGAAGTACTTTAAGACCAACCCTTTTGAACCATGTGCCTGGCGCAATGTTCGCTTTTCCCGCTGTCAAAATACCAAATTGTGTCGGGCACGCCCCCAAAGCAACTTGCGCGACAGACTTTAGACAATGCGCATATGATCGTGAAAATAGAGCCCTTAGGGTGCATTTGTAAACTCCATCTGCGCTCTGCGGTTTGAAAAAGATGAGCATTCTATTTTCCTGTGAATAAATCATCAAAATGGACATAAACACACAGGGGGCTCAAATGTTTCCAATCAGCAGCTTGACTACAGTGAGTACAGTGAACTCTGTGCTTGACTACAGTGAGTACAGTGAACTCTGTGCTTGACTACAGTGAGTGCAGTGAACTCTGTGCTTGACTACAGTGACTACAGTGAACTCTGTGATTGATCTGTGATTGATCTGTGATTGATCTGGTTTAATTGCCAATTATGAGCTTTAGTTCATAAATAAATCCAGATCTGGTCTATGTCCCAAACTCTGTCTGCCACGGAGATCACACTGCACTCTTCTCTCCCTTCAGCTGGAGTGTCTGGAGTGAGTTCTGAACACGCCCTGAATAAACAAACAATCATTTCATCCACACTCCAAACTGACGAATGGTTTCAAAGGACCAGTGGGTGCTGGGAGTGGCAGTTTACGAACGCACCCTTAGACACAGCTGTTTTCTTTCCTAGGTGGCCAGAATAAAGGCTCTAAGCATGATGGGAAGTGTAGATTCCCTCTGCTGGCACTGGGTTCAAAGGTCAGGTACAGATGCAGAGAATTATGACTCATAATCACTATCAGGCTTCTGCTCCTGTGGTTGTCTAGAGGTCCGAACTGGGTTCCTCTGTCTAACTGTGCCATGGCCGGTTCTGCTCAGGGTTCTACTGTTTGGAGGGCAGTTCTCGCAGGCCCAGCTCTCTGTTCCTGTGCCCTGCGGGCTTCTACTGTGAAGAGGGAACAGCGGTTCCACACGGGTCACCTTGCCCCCCCGGCACAGCAGGAGGAAAACTGGGCCAGACAAGTAGAGCAGCCTGCAAGAGGTGTGTAGAGGGACGTTTCTGTCCTGCAGGTGAGCCAATCACACACACACACACACACACACACACACACACACACACACACACACACAAAAATTCATGATGCACATACACAGAAACAAACACACACACACATATCCAACTAACCCCCCCCACACACACACACACTCACACTCACACTCACACACTACTCTACTCACAATATACGTACACAGACACAAACATTCACTCTCACACTCTCTCACTCTCACACTCTCACTTTGCACATAAATACACACACTCTTACCCTGATACACACACACACACACACACACGCACATGTACATACTCCTTTGTATGTCTTGAATTGTCTGTTCTTTCTTGTTTCGTTACAAGGCTCTGTTGGCCCCGGGCTACTTTGTGCCAGAGGGAGGTATTGCCCAGCAGGTACCCTGAGGGAGATCTTTTGCCCACGCGGTACCTTCACTCCCCACCAGGGGGCGTTAAGTAAGGACTCAAGCCCATCCCTTCCCATATTTACCTAACAGCAAACCTCCCCCAAAACCTCTCATGTGAAAGTTGTGTGTGTGTGTTTGTGTGTGTGCGTGTTTATGTGTGTGTGTGTGTGTGTGTGTGTGTGTGTGTGTGTGTGTGTGTGTGTGTGTGCGTGTGTGTGTGTGTGTGTGCGTGTGTGTGTGTGTGTGTGTGTGTGCGTGTGTGTGTGTGTGTGTGTGCGTGTGTGTGTGTGTTTGTGTGTGCGTGTTCATGTGTGTGTGTGTGTGCGTGTGTGTGTGTGTTTGTGTGTGCGTGTTCGTGTGTGTGTGTGTGTGTGTGCGTGTGTGTGTGTGTTTGTGTGTGTGCGTGTTCGTGTGTGTGTGTGTGTGTGTGTGTGTGTGTGTGTGTGTGTGTGTGTGTGTGTGTGTGTGTGTGCGTGCGTGTGTGTGTGTGTTTTGTTCACCACAGGTATAAAAGATTGCTTACGGTGTCCAGCAGGCTTCTACTGTCCAGAGGGTACTAGTGATCCTGTGCCCTGCCAGCCAGGCACCTTCAACCCTCTAGATGGGCAGGACTCTGCAGAGGACTGCCGACCCTGCCACCCGGGCAGAGCCTGCACCCGGGTGGCACTGAAGGCTCCGGATGTTGACTGCATGCCAGGGTAACTCTGCCAACCTTCTCTCTGCACCATGAACTGTGTGTGCCAGTTCCCCTTGTGTGCTCATGTGATGGACTGAGCTGCTCAATAAGTCCCAGCTGAGAGACAACGACCCTGATAGGCTTGAGTTAGAGGATTAGAGCCTTTAAAATGAAAATGACCAAAGACCATCACACAAACTCATCAAACTCACCAAACTCATCAAACTCATCAAACTCACCAAACTCACCAAACTCACCAAACTCATCAAACTCATCAAACTCACCAAACTCACCAAACTCACCAAACTCACCAAACTCATCAAACTCACCAAACTCATCAAACTCACCAAACTCACCAAACTCATCAAACTCACCAAACTCACCAAACTCACCAAACTCACCAAACTCATCAAACTCACCAAACTCATCAAACTCACCAAACTCACCAAACTCATCAAACTCACCAAACTCACCAAACTCACCAAACTCACCAAACTCATCAAACTCACCAAACTCACCAAACTCATCAAACTCACCAAACTCACCAAACTCACCAAACTCACCAAACTCATCAAACTCACCAAACTCACCAAACTCACCAAACTCATCAAACTCCCTTTCTGTAAATCACACAAATCTCACAAACTCATCTGTTTTCCTCTGACTAAATCACAGATATTCTCACCCCTCCTGCTCCTCTCTCTGCTCTCTCTACCCAGCTATGTGTGCCCGCCGGGTTCAGCCCGCCCCAACCTGCCTGCCAACGCCTGCCCGCCTGGCACCCTCAGCAACCGCACTGATCTCACCGACCGCTCTCAGTGCCAGCTGTGCCCCATACGCTTCGCCTGTCTCAGAGGTGCCCACTGACACACACACACACACACACACACACGCACACACACACACACACACACACACACGCACACACACACACACACGCACACACACACACACACACACACGCACACACACGCACACACACACACGCACACACACGCACGCACACACACACACACGCACACACACGCACACACACACACACACACACACACACACACAACAGGCACTCAGGACTGCACGCACACACTCTAAATACTTTACACACACACTCTTAACACTTCACACACACTCACATACACACACACACATGCACACAGCAGGCACTCAGGACTGCACGCACACACTCTAAACACTTTACACACACACTCTAAACACTTTACACACACACACTTTCTAAACACTTTACACACACACACACTACACACTTTACACACACTAAACACTTTACACACACACACACTCACTCACACACGCACACACACACATACACACACACTCTAAATGCTTTACACACACACACTCACACAAACACACACATACACACACACTCTAAATGCTTTACACACACACACTCACACAAACACACACATACAGACACATACACACACACTCTAAACACTTTACACACATACTCACACACACACACACACACACACAGACTCTAAACACTTTACACACACACTCACACACACACATACACACACTCACACAAATACGCACACATACACACACACACACACGCACACACACACATACACACACATACACACACACTCTAAACACTTTACACACATACTCCAAATACTCTACACACACACACTCTAAACACTGAACAAACACTAAACCTTTTGCACAAACACACGCACACACACACTTTAAACTCTTTTACCCCAAACTCTAAACACTTTGCACACACACTCTAAACATTTTACACACACACACACACTCTAAACACTTTTAACACATACTCTGAACACTGCACACACACACTCTAAACATTTTGAACACACACTCCAAACACTGCACATTCACACACTCTTAACACTTTGAGCACACACTCGCTAAACACTTTGCACACACACACACCTGAGATGTATAGTAACTAAGTAAAAATCCTTCACTACAGCACTTAAGTATGTTTTGGGAGTAACACTCCTGTTTCATACAGAGGGGCGGGACATAGGTAGTGAGATTCGATTGCTTGCTTGAGGTGCTTGAGGTTTTAAAAGATTGGATCAGCTGACTAAGCTGCCTTGACTGATAGCATTCTAGCTCTGCATTCACAACCCCTTCCTCTGTTTGCTGATTGGACAGGTTAAAATGTCTCCTGAGACAACAAGCTCTATGGGATCAAATCCAGACTAGCACTGTAGGGAGATGATATCCAGCAGAGGTACTAGGAAGACACAGCCTGGTTAGGAGTATCCTGTGCTTAAAAATCTGTCAACTTTCACTTTCACTCCACTACATTTCCTGAGTTAATTAAACACTTTTACTTCACTACATTTCCTGAGTTAATTAAACACTTTCACTCCACTACATTTCCTGAGTTAATTAAACACTTTTACTTCACTACATTTCCTGAGTTAATTAAACACTTTTACTCCACTACATTTCCTGAGTTAATTAAACACTTTTACTCCACTACATTTCCTGAGTTAATTAAACACTTTCACTCCACTACATTTCCTGAGTTAACTGCAGACTTTTACTCCACTATATGTTCAGTTGGCAGCATAGTGACAAGTATCAGATGAAAATCTGCTGAGTGACTGCAACTTTGGGTACTTTATACACAACTGACACACATCCTAAACACTTTACACACACTCTCTAAATACTTCACGCACACACTCTAAACACTTTACACACACATACTCTAAACACTATAAGCAGAGATGGCTGAAGTGGAGACAGTCAGTATACAATGATCTTTGCTTTAGGCTTGTGCCTCTCCCTCCCCAGGTACGGGTGGCACCCAGAGGCCCCCCCTCTTCTGCTTCCCTGGGCACTACTGCCCTGTGGGCACCATGTTCCCCACGCAGCACAAATGCCCGCAGGGCACCTGGAGCGAGCGTAGTGGCCTGCAGTCGGAGCGAGAGTGCCAGCCATGCCCCCGGGGGTGGTACTGCCTCTTGGGCACTGGGGCACCCTCAGGAAGGTGCAGCTCTGGACACTACTGCCCGGAAGGTAGAGCGCCCAGACAGAGACAGCCCTCAGAGGAGTCATGACTTTTGACTTCATCAGGGGATTGAGTCCAAGGCTGGATTTAGCCTTAGACTGGCCTGGGATCAGCCGACCTTCATCGTTACATCAATCCCCTGATGAAGGTCGTCTGACCAAAAGCTTGGCTAAGTCAACCCTGCTGCATGGATCTATGTCTGTGGAGAAGTTTTATGGTTCCTCTGGCACCTGAGTTACCAAGAGTGTGGTGTACAACCTCGAAATGTAGATGCTTTTGGAGTGCCTTACACTCTGGCCTCAAATTGTATGTAGTGCTACAAACAGCATACAAACAGAGCATTTTCAGATGCTCTGGCCTCAAATTGTATGTAGTGCTACAAACAGCATACAAACAGAGCATTTTCAGATGCTCTGGCCTCAAATTGTATGTAGTGCTACAAACAGCATACAAACAGAGCATTTTCAGATGCTCTGGCCTCAAATTGTATGTAGTGCTACAAACAGCATACAAACAGAGCATTTTCAGATGCTCTGGCCTCAAATTGTATGTAGTGCTACAAACAGCATACAAACAGAGCATTTTCAGATGCTCTGGCCTCAAATTGTATGTAGTGCTACAAACAGCATACAAACAGAGCATTTTCAGATGCTCTGGCCTCAAATTGTATGTAGTGCTACAAACAGCATACAAACAGAGCATTTTCAGATGCTCTGGCCTCAAATTGTATGTAGTGCTACAAACAGCATACAAACAGAGCATTTTCAGATGCTCTGGCCTCAAATTGTATGTAGTGCTACAAACAGCATACAAACAGAGCATTTTCAGATGCTCTGGCCTCAAATTGTATGTAGTGCTACAAACAGTAGTAGGTGTTAGTGCTGCACATGGAATGGAATGCTGTTTCAGAATATGGTATGAAATTGTGTCTGTTGCAACAATACTTGACAACCTGTTATGGTAGCAAGGTGTCACGTTCTATACCTGGCAGTGTGCTCACCTGCAGACCGAGCTTCACACATCTTTAACTAAACACCTTGGGCAGGTACCTGGGCCTAATAAGCATATCATTCAGTGACAGGTGTGGGAAATTCAAGTTGCATCTGATCACTGCCAGGTGTATCAAATTGAGCACTGTGTAGGTCATGAACTGTAAGTGTGTGTATACCAACACAACACGACACAAACACAAACACAAACACAAACACAAACACAAACACTCTGTTGTTCATGTGGCGCTCTGCTCCCACTGCTACCCAGGGACCAGGTACGGCTCCCAGTTTCCCTGCCCTGCCGGCACCTTCAGCACCACCACTGGCAATGGGCAGAGAGCCGACTGCCTGATCTGCCCCCAGGGGCATTATTGCAAGGAGGGCACCTCCAAACCTACAGCCTGCCCCCCGTGAGTTCTTCACACATGCAGTCACACACACACACACACACACACTGGATGAAGTGTCTTCCAGATGACTTACTGTGAGTGTCTACTGCAGTATGGCGAGACGGCTCACTAAATAACTAAATATAAGATGTGGGAATGCTGATCCTCTCCACACCCTCAGTGGCCCTTAGCTGAGTTCCTAAACGGGTCCAGATGTCGGCCCCTGCAGGGAACATCATCTCAGATCAACACTGCAGAGTAAAGATTTCTTTGGGACCTTTATTTTTGGAAGCAGCTCCATTTTCATCTGAAATAACCTAGTGGGATATATGATGCAGGACTGATGGGATATATGATGCAGGACTGATGCTCAAGATGCTCAGAATGTTAGCCCTGCTGTAGAGACAATGGGCCCTATCATGCCGCAGCGCACTGTGCATTCGTGACATGTGCATGGTGTCATTACTATTCTGTGCCAGGGCATCGTTCATTTTTTCCGGCAAAAAATCACGTTGTCTAGATAGCAGATGACACTGCGCCGTCACGGGTGTGTCAGCAAAAAGAAGAGGTGTGGTCTGGTGCAAAGCGTGCCAGATGCTATTATAAGGACGCAAAAATTAAATCCGCCAGTGTCCAACAAAACCCTGGTCTGTCGTCAGTTGCGCATTGCTGAACAGCTATTTTAGGGGTGCACAGCGCTTTGGGATATGAAAGCGTGCACAATGCACGCACACCCTGCTTCTCTCATCAGCAGGAGCGTGCAGCAGGGTTTATACAAAAGTTTTTCATGTGGAGAAAAAGATTATGGAGTCCCTGGAAATATGAAATATAAATGTACATCACATATATCACAATATTTATTAATTTGCGTTGAAAGCTTTTGTTTCCCCCGTCTTCTAACATCATTGTACCGCTTTCGGCACTGTTCGGATGTTCTTTTTTTGCCAAAGGCGGAGGACCCAACTGAGGATATTTCCTCCCATACGTCCTTGACCCGTGGAGGTTTGGGGGGATTCTTTTCATCCCTGAAGATAACCTGTTCACATGCTTTTACCTCACGCACTAGCAGATCGGTCTCCTCCATCGAAAAACGCTCCTGTCTTCCGGGTAAATTCGCCATCGTAATAGCAACACACCATGGAAAATGCGCCGCTGGCTTTTAAAGGGAATGAGAGTATAAATCCTGATTGGTTAATTGTATGTTACGCCCAAAACACACCCATGACTAATGAAGTACTTTAAGACCAACCCTTTTGAACCATGCGCCTGGCGCAATGTTCGCTTTTCCCGCTGTCAAAATACCAAATTGTGTCGGGCACGCCCCCAAAGCAACTTGCGCGACAGACTTTAGACAATGCGCATATGATCGTGAAAATAGAGCACAATATGTTATAACATTGGGCAAACACTGACACACACACACACACACAGAGAGAGAGAGAGAGAGAGAGACAGGTATGTAGTGTTTGTGATGAGGCTGTTTGAGAGTACCTTTCCTCTGTTATCAGCTCAACGTACCGGCATCTGAGGGGGGGTCAGCGTCCTCAGGACTGTCTCCTGTGCCCAGCTGGATACTCGTGCCCACAGCCGGCCACTCTCCAGCCCAGAGTGTGTGGTGTGGGCAGTTACTCGGTGAGTGTGAGATGTGGACAGGTGAGTGTGTGATGTGGACAGGTGAGTGTGTGATGTAGGCAGGTGAGTGTGAGATGTGGGCAGGTGAGTGTGTGATGTGGACAGGTGAGTGTGGATGTGGCAGGTGAGTGTGTGATGTGGACAGGTGAGTGTGTGTGGACAGGTGAGTGTGAGATGTGGCAGGTGAGTGTGTGATGTGGACAGGTGAGTGTGTGATGTGGCAGGTGAGTGGAGATGTGGGAGGTGAGTGTGTGATGTGGCAGGTGAGTGTGTGATGTGGGCAGGTGAGTGTGTGATGTGGACAGGTGAGTGTGAGATGTGGACAGGAGTGTGAGATGTGGGCAGGTGAGTGTGTGATGTGGACAGGTGAGTGTGTGATGTAGGCAGGTGAGTGTGTGATGTAGCAGGTGAGTGTGTGATGTGGCAGGTGAGTGTGATGTGGCAGGTGAGTGTGTGATGTGTGATGTTGTGGCAGTTACTCAGTGAGTGTGTGAGGTGGACTGATACTCGGTGAGTGTGTGGTGTGGTGGTGTGGTGATTGTGTGATGTGGTCAGTGTGTGATGTGGTGAGTGTGTGATGTGGTGATATGGTAAGGGTGTGATGTGGACAGGGGAGTGTGTGATGTGGTGATGTGGCGATGTGGTGAGTGTGTGATGTGGCGATGTGGTGAGTGTGTGATGTGGCCAGCTACTCGGTGAGCCTCACCTCTGCAGAGTCTTCAGCACACTCCAGACTTGCTCTGAGTTAACCTGGCTCTTTCCATGATCTGTCTCTGATCTGTGTCTGCTCTGGCCCTGACCTGGCCCTGACCTGGCCCTGATCTGGCTTTAATCTTGCTCTTATCTGGCTCGCTTATGGATCTGATCTGATGTGGCTCTGATGTGGTTCTGATCTGGGCCTGTGTGGCACTAGGCCCTGGTCTTTATGGGGATAGTAATGAGAACATATGAGAGAGTTCACTGACTGCATCGTGAGCCTCTGGTGATGTGTGAGGACTCACAGATTATCTGCCTGTGAGAACATCACTAACCCTCCCCTTTGGTTCCTAACCTTAATCAAGGAATCTAACATTCCCCTTTGGTTCCTAACCTTAATCAAGGATTCTAACATTCCCCTTAGGATCACTAGCATCTAATCCCATACCATAATATGTTACCATACATATTACTGTTACCAAGAGATGCTTATTTTCATATTCACCAAAAGTGGTGTATTACTGTAACCAAGAGACACTTCATTTGATATCCACCAAAGGTAATATATTTCTATGTTAATATCTATCCAAAGCAACATCCTTCATGTAAATCTTTAGCTGGACATGTGCATGTGATGTTTTGCAGGAGGCGGGTTCGGTGGTGTGCCCTCCGTGTCGGCGTGGACACTACTGCAGTAACGAGACGACCAGTGCTGAGGTGATGCTGAGTGTCATGGTGTGTCCACCTGGCTTCCTCTGCACCCAGGGGCTCGACCGGGAGCCCCAGCGCTCTGCCATCTTCTGCCCTGTTGGATTTTACTGCCCTGGAGGGGGTGTTGTGAGTGTTCAGGCACCCTTCACTGCTCTGCCTCAGCAAGCTTATTCTGCATGCATGTCTGTGCCAGGGCACCAGTAACAGATGGTCAGTAACAGGAGCTCAGTAACAGGGCATCAGTAACAGGGGATTAGTAACAGGGGGGTCAGTAACAGGGGGTCAGTGACAGGGCGTCAGTAACAAGGGGTCAGTAACAGGGTGTCAGTAACAGGGCATCAGTAACAGGGCATCAGTAACAGGGGGTCAGTAACAGGGGGTCAGTAACAGGGCATCAGTAACAGGGGGTCAGTAACAGGGGGTCAGTAGCAGGGAGTCAGCAACAGGGTGTCAGTAACAGGGAATCAGCAACAGGGTGTCAATAACAGGGCATCAGTAACAGGGGGTCAGTAACAGGGCGTCAGTAACAAGGAATCAGCAACAGGGTGTCAGTAACAGGGCATCAGTAACAGGGCATCAGTAACAGGGAATCAGCAACAGGGTGTCAGTAACAGGGGGTCAGTAACAGGGCATCAGTAACAGGGGGTCAGTAGCAGGGGGTCGGTAGCAAGGGGTCAATAGCAGGGGGTGAGTAACAGGGTGTCAGTAACAGGGCATCAGTAACAGGGGGTCAGTAGCAGGGGGTCAGTAGCAGGGGGTCAGTAGCAGGGGTCAGTAACAGGGGTCAGTAACAGGGCATCAGTAACAGGGGGGTCAGTAACAGGGTGTCAGTAACAGGGCATCAGTAACAGGGAATCAGCAACAGGGTGTCAGTAACAAGGGATCTGTAACAGGGTGTCAGTAACAGGGCGTCAGTAACAGGGAATCAGCAACAGGGTGTCAGTAACAAGGGGTCAGTAACAGGGGGTCATTTGAAGTTTCACAAACTAGCCAATTAGAGGATACATTACTGGGGGACACAAAGTTCAAGTCTGGATCCTCCTCTGTTCTGGCCAGAACCCTAACCCCATCCCCTGCCCCAACGGGACGTACAGCGGACAGCCAGGACTGAGGGATGAGGCTGACTGTGTCCCGTGTCCCGCTGGCATGTACTGCTTCTCTGAGGGCCAGGACCAACCCATTACTCAGCCAGTAAGTGTCTCTGCCGGCTTCTGCTGACGTGTGTTCTGGTCTGTTGTGTCACTCTGAGTTGGACAGTCGGC
This sequence comes from Tenualosa ilisha, assembly GCA_015244755.2. Lineage (NCBI taxonomy): Eukaryota > Metazoa > Chordata > Actinopteri > Clupeiformes > Clupeidae > Tenualosa > Tenualosa ilisha. The sequence goes on along the minus strand of PYXC01001539.1, from coordinate 17,675 downwards.
ACTTGCTGAGTGAGAATGTTGAGTAAAAGTGATGAGTGCCTCCATTCTGGTTGTCTTGAGTGATGAGTTTTCACTTCATGAATCTGGTTGTCTTGAGTCACTGCACTCAGTCCTGGTCTCACCTGCATTAAATGTCTCCTGGCAGACGGGTCCCTGCCCAAGCGGGCACTACTGCCCGGCTGGCACAGGGCATCCTCGCTCATTCCCCTGCCCGGTGGGCTCCTTCAGGAACCACTCCCTCGGGCACGGAGGCCAGAGCTGCATGGTGTGTCCTTCCCGTCACTACTGTGCCACACCAGGCACACACACACCCAGTGTGTGCCCACAGGTGAGACACACACACACACACACACACACACACACACACACAGCAGGTGCCCACAGGTGAGACACACACACACACATACACACACACTCACACACACACACAACAGGTAGCCACAGGTGAGACACACACACACAAACATTCACACAGCAGGTGCCCACAGGTGAGACACACACACACACACCCAGCAGGTATCCACAGGTGAGACACAAACATACACACACACAAACACACACACACACATGGTGGGTGTCCAAAATTGAGACACACACACACATCCAGCGAGACAAACATTCCCAGCGGTTGTCCACAGGTGAGACACACATCCATCGGTTGTCCACAATTTAGGCACACACAAACACACACAGGCACACACACACAGTGGGTCCTCAAAAGTGAGACACACACACATGCGGTGGTGCCCACAGGTGAGACACACAGACACACACACGCAAACATACACACAGACACCCAGCAGGTGTCCACAGTTGACACACACACACAGTGGGTGCCCGAAAGTGAGACACACACACACGCAGCAGATGTCCACAGGTGAGACACACATTCCCAGTGGGTGTCCACAGGTGAGACACACACATGCACCGGTTGTCCATAAGTTAGACATACACAAACACACACAGACACACACACACAGTGGGTGCTCAAAAGTGAGACACACACACACACACACACACACACAGTGGGTGCCCGAAAGTGAGACACGCACACACATCCAGCGGGTGTCCACAGGTGAGGCAAAAAGTCTGATTAGCCCAGGAAAGCAAAGAATCTGATTGGCCAAGATGCCTAGTTGTGCTGATGACCTGAACACACACATGACATGTGAAGCTCATCTCTCTTTCCCTTGTGGTTCTGACCCTCGCAGGGATTCTATTGCCCTGAGGGCAGCAGCACTCCTGCCCCATGTGAGGAGGGCACCTACGGCCCTCGCCCTGCCCTGGCTGATGCCTCAGAGTGCACCCCCTGTGGCGGGGGCAGGTACTGCAGTGGAGTGGGGCAGATGGAGCCGTCGGGCATCTGTGAAGCAGGATTCTACTGCAGACACGGAGCCACCACAGCAGTAAGGCCTCTCGTCCACTCTGAGCACGTTTAGTTATGTCTGGTCACTCTAGTTTGAGCTTCCACTCCAGGAGCATTAACCTATGGTTATGGTTAACCTTTAACCTTACTGGTTAGGGCTTCAGGCTTGAAACCAAAGGGTTGCCGGTTCGATCCCTGACCAGTAAACCATGGCTGAAGTGCCCTTGAGCAAGGCCCCTAACCCCTCACTGCTCCCTTGAGCAAGGCCCCTAACCCCTCACTGCTCCCTTGAGCAAGGCCCTAACCCTCACTGCTCCCTTGAGCAAGGCCCCTAACCCCTCACTGCTCCCTTGAGCAGGCCCCTAACCCTCACTGCTCCCTTGAGCAGGCCCCTAACCCCTCACTGCTCCCCAGGCACTGCTGTAGCAGGCAGCTGACTGCTCCATGTTAGTGTGTACTTCACTTCACTGTGTGTGTGTGTGTATCACTGCTCTGGGTTAGTGTGTACTTCACTTCACTGTGTGTGTGTATCACTGCTCTGGGTTAGTGTGTACTTCACTTCACTGTGTGTGTGTGTATCACTGCTCTGGGTTAGTGTGTACTTCACTTCACTGTGTGTGTGTATCACTGCTCTGGGTTAGTGTGTACTTCACTTCACTCTGTGTGTTTCACTAATTCACAATTGGGTTGATTGCAGAGACCAAATTTTCCTCAAGGGATCAAAAGAGTATCGATTATTATTATTAGATCCGTGACATCATGGACTACACTGATTACTATTATTAGATCCATTAATTCATGGACTACACTGATTACTATTATTAGATCCATTAATTCATGGACTACACTGATTACTATTATTAGATCCATTAATTCATGGACTACACTGATTACTATTATTAATCCGTGACATCATGGACTGATCATATTAATCATTAATCATGGATACACTGATTACTATTATTAGATCCGTGACATCATGGACTACACTGATTACTATTATTAGATCCATTAATTCATGGACTACACTGATTACTATTATTAGATCCATTAATTCATGGACTACACTGATTTTATCTACATATATTTTTTATTACATCCATGACATCATGGACTACACTGATTACTATTATTAATCCGTGACATCATGGACTACACTGAGTTCCAAACCCTGCTTCTGTTTACCTTACAGTTTACTTGAAACTTTCTGTTTACTTTGCCAATTATATTTGAGTGAGTGTTTACAGTGATGTGTGCAAAAATGAGTCAGTTTGCATTAGATGATGAATGTTCTAGAAATTCTTCAGGAATTGTTGCAGATGCACAGGCCTCCAGCTCTTTCCAGCTGCTAACATACTTTTGTCCAGTCTGGAATCACTGTTATCAAAATTCCAAGTACAACAAACCATCTGTTGTGTGTGTGTGTGTGTGCGTGTGTGTGTGTGCGTGTGTGTGTGGGTGCGTGTGTGCGTGCGTGTGTGTGTGCGTGCGTGTGTGTGTGCGTGCGTGTGTGCGCGCGTGTGTGGGTGCATGTGTGTGTGGGTGCGTGTGTGTGCGTGTGTGTGTGCGTGCGTGTGTGTGTGCGTGCGTGTGTGCGCGCGTGTGTGGGTGCATGTGTGTGCATGTGTGTGTGCGTGCGTGCGTGTGTGTGCGTGTGTCGTGCGTGTGTTTAGTTTGTGGTATGTGTGGTGATGGTGAGTGTAGAGTGTGTGGTGTGTGTGATGATGGTGTGTTGAGTGTTGAGTGTGTAGTGTGTGTGGTGATGGTGAATGTTTAGCGTGTGTGTGTGCGTGGGTGTGTGGGTGCATGTGTGTGCGTGTGTGTGTGCGTGCGTGTGTGTGTGTGTGTGCGTGTGTCGTGCGTGTGTTTAGTTTGTGGTGTGTGTGATGATGGTGTGTGTTGAGTGTGTGGTGTGTGTGGTGATGGTGTGTTGAGTGTTGAGTGTGTGGTGTGTGTGGTGATGGTGAGTGTAGAGTGTGTGGTGTGTGTGATGATGGTGTGTGTTGAGTGTGTGGTGTGTGTGGTGATGGTGTGTTGAGTGTTGAGTGTGTGGTGTGTGTGGTGATGGTGAGTGTAGAGTGTGTGGTGTGTGTGATGATGGTGTGTTGAGTGTTGAGTGTGTAGTGTGTGTGGTGATGGTGAATGTTTAGTGTGTGGTGTGTGTGATGGTGTGTGTTGAGTGTTTAGTGTGTGGTGTATGTAGTGATGGTGTGTGTTGAGCGTTAAATGTGTGGTGTGTGTAATGATGGTGTGTGTTGAGTGTGTGGTGTGTGTGGTGATGGTGTGTGTTGTGTGTTGTGTGTGTGGTGTGTGTAATGATGGTGTGTGTTGAGTGTGTGGTATGTGTGTTGATGGTGAGTGTTGAGTGTGTGGTGTGTGTGGTGATGGTGTGTGTTGAGTGTTGAGTGTGTGGTGTGTGTAATGATAGTGTGTGTTGTGTGTTGTGTGTGTGGTGTGTGTGGTGATGGTGTGTGTTGTGTGTTGTATGCGTGGTGTGTGTAATGATAGTGTGTGTTGTGTGTTGTGTGTGTGGTGTGTGTGGTGATGGTGTGTGTTGTGTGTTGTATGCGTGGTGTGTGTAATGATGGTGTGTGTTGTGTGTGTGTTGATGGTGAGTGTTGAGTGTGTGTTGTGTGTGTGGTGTGTGGTGTGTGTGTGGTGTGTGTTGTGTGTGGTGTGTGTTGTGTGTGATGTGTGTGGTGATGGTGTGTGTGGTGTGTGGTGTGTGTGTGTGTTGTGTGTGGTGTGTGTTGTGTGTGATGTGTGTGGTGTGGTGATATGTGTGGTGTGGGTGTGGTGGTGTTGTGTGTGTGGTGTTGTGGTGATGTGGTGTGGTGTTGTGGTGTGGTGTGTGTGGGTGTGGTGTGTGTGTGTGGTGTGTGTGGTGATGTGTGGTGTGTGGTGTGTGTGGTGTGGTGTGGGTGTGGTGGTGTGGTGTGTGGTGGTGGTGTGTGGTGTGGTGGTGTGGTGTGGTGGTGGTGTGGGTGATGGTGTGTGGGTGTGTGTGATGTGTGTGTGTGTGTTGTGTGTGGTGTGTGGTGTGTGGTGATGGTGTGCGTGGTGTGTGGTGTGTGGTGGTGTGTGTGTGGTGATGGTGTGTGTGTGTGTGTGGTGATGGTGTGTGTGGTGTGTGTGGTGTGTGTTGTGTGGTGTGTGTGTGTGGTGTGTGTGGTGTGTGTGGTGTGTGTGTGTGTGTGTGGTGTGTGTTGTGTGTGGTGATGGTGTGTGTGGTGTGTGTGGTGTGGTGTGTGTGGTGTGTGGGTGTGTGTGTGTGGTGATGGTGTGTGTGGTGTGTGTGGTGTGTGTTGTGTGTGGTGATGGTGTGTGTTGTGTGGTGTGTGTGTGGTGTGTGTGGCAACATTTCTGCTAATCAGCACCAGAGGTGTTTCTGTCCCAACTGGATCTGCATGAATCACAAACTCCAGTAAACGTCTGCATTTCTAATCAAGCTTGCATGTGTCTGTGCGTCGCTGCATGTGTGTGAGTGTGTGTGTGTGTGTTTGTGTGTGTGTCTGTCACGTGTGTATGTGTGTGTATGTTCCCATGAATGTGTGTGTCCTGCAGACTCCCATGGATGGGCCTTGGGGGGGTTTGTGCCCAGCTGGTGGTTATTGCCCCCCTGCCTCCGCCCACTCCCACCCCTGCCCCCCCGGCACCTTCAGCAGAAGCTCAGGCCTCAGGGACCTGCAGCAGTGTGTCAGCTGCCCCCCAGGGTAACACCACCCCACGCACCCACCACATCCAATCACACACCCCACCATCATTCCCCACCACTCCACATCAATCACGACACTCCACCAATCAATTAA
>PYXC01001538.1:280000-282500 GCA_015244755.2 Tenualosa ilisha | reverse complement strand
CACAGTGAAGGTGTTTCTTTTGTTTGTGTGTGTGTGTGTGTGTGTGTGTGTGTGTGTGTGTGTGTGTCTGTGCCAATGCTGCAGTCTGGTGGTCTGACCTCATCTGCATATACACAATCAGGTGTGGCAGCGAAGCACTGAGATGCTTATTATTGTCATCTCTTCTCTGAAGTGTTCTTTTTCTTTTGTGTGTGTGTGTGCATGTGTGTGTGCGTGTGTGTGAGTGTGTGCGTGCGTGTGTGTGTGCGTGCGTGTGTGTGCGTGTGTGCGTGCGTGTGCCTGCGTGTGCTCGTGTGTGTGTGTGGTGTGTGTGTGTGTGTGTGTTGTGTGTGTGTGTGTGCGTGTGTGTGTGTATCTGAAAGAGACTGGAGGTGCATAGTGCCATGAGACTGAAATAACCATCTTGGTTCACTCATGCTGTGGGTCAACACAGAATCACAGAATCATCTCACTCACGTGTGTGTGTGTGTGTGTGTGTGTGTGTGTATGCTGAACAACTGAGTCAGTGATGGACAGACATACAGACCCTCTTCCTCTTCATCTCTCCCCCTCTTCTCTCCTTTGTGCTCATTCGTTCTTCTTTCCATCTCTCCCACACTCCACCTCTCCTCTTCCCCCTGTCCTTTCCTCCTCTCATCCCCTTCCTCTCTCCTCCATCATCCCTTACTCCCTTCACCCCACTCCTCTCCCCCTCCTTCACCTCCTGTCTCCTTCCCTGCTCTCCTCCTCTCCTCTCCTTTTCTCCTCTCCCCTCTCCTTCCTTCATCCTCCCATCTCTTCTCCTCTCTTCACCTCTCCTCTACTCCTCCCTTCACCTTTCCTTCCCTCTCCTCTTCTCCTCCCTTCACCTCTCCTACTCTCCTCTCCTCCTCTCCTCTCCCCTCTTTTCCTCTCTTCTACCTCTCTCTTCCCCTCCTCTCCTCACCAGACTGATCATTTCAGAGACGCCCAATCCCCCACGCCCCCCCAACACCTCCTCCTCCCCTCCTCCCCTCCTCCTCATGTTGTCCTCCTCCCTCTGGTTGTAGTAAGGAATTGAGTTTAGTTGGAGCATGACAGTTATTAGTTTGGGGAGATTTGAGGTTGTTATCTGTTAAATAAAGGAGTGTGTGTGTGTGTGTGTGTGTGTGTGTGTGTGTGTGTGTGTGTGTGTGTGTGTGTTGTGTGTGTGTGTGTGTGTGTGACTGGGATTTGAGGCTGTTTTCTACTAAATAAAAAATGTCCTCCTCCAAAGCTGCCACTGTCCCCAGACTGAAGCAACAGAAACACGTCCCTCCCTCTCTCCCTTCCTCTCTCTCTCTCATTCCCTCTCTCTCTCTCTGCCTCTCTCATTCCCACTCTCCCGTCCTCTCCTCTCTCTCTGCCTCTCTCATTCCCACTCTCCCCATCTCTCTGCCTCTCTCATTCCCTCTCTTCCCTCTCTCTCTCTGCCTCTCTCCCCTCCTCTCTTCCCTCTCTCTCTCTGCCTCTCTCGCCTCCTCTCTTCCCTCTCTCTCTCTGCCTCTCTCCCCTCCTCTCTTCCCTCTCTCTCTGCCTCTCTCATTCCCTCTCCCCTCCTCTCTTCCCTCTCTCTCTCTCTCTCACTCACTCTTTTCCTTCTTGTGTCCTTAATCTCTACAATATATTCTAATGGTGTTGTGTGTGTGTGTGTGTGTGTGTTTCTTCTGCTTGGCCTCTTCACTAAATGATTGTCTGTCGGCACCAGGGCTCTTCACAGCTGCACACTGGCAGCCAAATCTTTCCTAGCTGGGCCCGCTCGCTCTTTCTTTCTTCTCTTTCTCTCTCTGTCTCTTTCTTTCTTTCTTTCTTTCTCTCTTCTTTCTGTCTTTCTTTCTTTCTTCTTCTTCTCTCTCTCTTTCTTTCTTCTCTTTCTTTCTCTCTCTCTTTCTTTCTTTCTCTCTTTCTTTCTTTCTTTGTTTCTCTCTCTCTTTCTTTCTTTCTTTCTTTCTGTCTGTCTGTCTGTCTGTCTGTCCATTCATCTCTCTTTCTTTTTCTCTTTCCTTCTGTTTGTCTGTCGACTGTCTGTCCATCTGTCCATCTGTCTGTCCATCTTTCCTTCTGTCGTTTCTTTCTTTCTCAAATGGCTTCCAGAGTCAAGGGTCGAGTTCAACCTGATCCTGTCCAAGATTCCTAAACAAGACACAGAACTTCAAACTTGTGTGTGTTTGTGTGTGTCTGTGTGTGTCTGTGTGTGTGTGTGTTATGTGTGTGTGAAGGGTAGATTAAGTCTGTGCGTGTGTCTGTGTGTGTATCTCTTTTAAGCTAAGCTGTATATCTGTTAAAGCTTTGAGTCACAGCTAATTCAGATTGTGTGTGTGTGTGTTTCGGTTAAGGCAGTCTTAAGGTTGTGTGTGTGTGTTAGTATCTGCCAAGACTAGGTTAATGCTGTGTGTGTGTGTGTGTGTGTGTGTGTGTGTGTGTGTGTGTGTGTGTGTGTGTTTGTATTTTAACGACAGCCTCATTGATCACTAATTTCCCTTGGCAGACGAGGTGGAGATCA
>PYXC01001538.1:265000-270000 GCA_015244755.2 Tenualosa ilisha | reverse complement strand
ATACACACACACACACACGTACACACAGACCGTTTTCTCACTGTGTTTCTCTCTCCATGTTTCCCTCCATTTCTGTGTGTGTGGTTCGATGTGTGTGTGTGCAGGTTAATCCCTCCCCATGCAGGATCAGCCGTTCCTTGGCTGTGCTCTCGGTTTGTTCCGGGTTTGTGCTCATGTTTTTCTCTGCAGCTCAGAGCGCCCCCTACAGCTTCGGAGTAGATGTTTTACAACACCACCATTCTCTCTTTCTCTGTTCCTCCGATATCAGTTTTCTCTGTTTCATTTTCTTTGGCTGTTCCATGATGAATGCTTGAGTCCCCTTCGCTAGGTTGTGTTTGTAGCTAGCCTGTGCCTATCTGGGAGCGTGTTTGTGCGTAGTGCCGTTAGTCAATTCGTTACTTCACGAGACCTGAGACTTCCACGAGACTTGACCGCGGCTTGACCGCCGAACCTTGCACTTTCCATATCTCAGCACAGGTAAGCCAGGGGGAGTCAAAACAGCCACCAGTCAACCTATAAAGTGTTACACAACCACCACAATGTCTCTTAACCTGTTAAATTAAGGTAGATTAAGATAAAATAGTTGCAAAGGACCTCTTTAAATATGTGTCTGTGTGTGTGTGTGTGTGTGTGTGTGTGTGAGTGAGAGAGAGAGAGAGAGAGATTGCCTGCTATTGTTGCTCTCAATCCTGTGCAACACTGCACCCAGTGGATGTTTGTCTCCATCGAGGACCATTTATCATAGTACAGACAGCAAACCTACTCAGTGATTGGATAATGAAATGAATCATACCGTCCCCTGAGCGTGACAGAGAGTGATGATTGGTCCAGCTAGCTGTCAATGTGTGGAACGAAGCCAGAACTGCCGGTGACCTCTGTGTTCTGAACTGAGCAGATTCCTGTTCCCATAATACTCTACCATGGGGCGCACACAGGCTTACATATACAGGTGTGTGTGTGTGTGTGTGTGTGTGTTTATGTGTGTGTGTGGATGTTTGTAGATGTGTGTGTGTGTGTGTGTGTGTGTGTGTGTGTGTATGTTTGTAGGTATGTGTGTGTGTGTGTGTATGTGTCGAAGGGCAAACTGCCAAAATCATGGAGGCCACCACTGAAATTGTGCGTGTGTTAGGTGTGTGTGTGTGTGTGTGTGTGTGTGTGTGGTGTGTGTGTGCTTGCAAGATCAAGTGTGAGTCAGCTATGAGAAGGGGAGCGTTACCATCACTTTGATTTGTTTTTACCCACCAGTAGAAACCATCACTGGTGTCAAGCTTCAGCTCCTCTGAGCATCTCCATGGGCACCAGTAGAAACCATCACTGGTGTCAAGCTTCAGCTCTTCTGAGCATCTTCACTGGTGTCAAGCTTCAGCTCTTCTGAGCATCTCCATGGGCACCAGTAGAAACCATCACTGGTGTCAAGCTTCAGCTCTTCTGAGCATCTTCACTGGTGTCAAGCTTCAGCTCTTCTGAGCATCTCCATGGGCACCAGTAGAAACCATCACTGGTGTCAAGCTTCAGCTCTTCTGAGCATCTTCACTGGTGTCAAGCTTCAGCTCTTCTGAGCATCTCCATGGGCACCAGTAGAAACCATCACTGGTGTCAAGCTTCAGCTCTTCTGAGCATCTTCACTGGTGTCAAGCTTCAGCTCTTCTGAGCATCTTCACTGGTGTCAAGCTTCAGCTCTTCTGAGCATCTCCATGGGCATCAGCTGTCACTTGCTTTGCTGCTGTTAGCAGCCTCTTGGTTTAAGCTGTCTTCACTGGTAGTGTAACTGTATTTAGTGACTGCTCTTATCCAAAATGACACGGAGTCGCAACATGGGGTTGGGAATCATCCCATCAACCTATGTCCACAACTACATTAGAGAAAGCTAAATCAGGTTACCCTAGGACAGGGCAGGCTAGTATAAGCCTGGCTAAATTACACTAGAGGCTAGTCGAAGCCAGGTTAGGCTTTAGGCTAGGCTAGGCTAGCTCAGATGGGATCAGATGCTAGTGAAACATTGCCTTGTGTGCTGGTGGAGGTCAGCAGGGCAGAGGTGGCTAAGCTCAGTAAAAGGTCTGTGCTCTGGGTAAATATGGTTGCTATGCATCTGCATACATTAGCCTGCTATCACAGGCTGAGGCTCCCGCTTTTCCCCACATGAATAATGCACTTTGTGTGATGGAGCGAGCAGGAGAGAGCAGGGCAGGGGAAGTGCTCCAGAGAGACTGAAAGAGAGAGATAGAGAGAGGGAGAGGGAGGCAGGGAAGGAGACAGAGAGAAGGGGAGAGGGAGAGAGGGATGGAGGGAGGGAAAGAGAGTGAAGGAGGGAGAGAGAGAGGGTGAGGGAGGAGAAAGAGAGAGAAAGGGGGGAAGGACATGGAGAATGGAGAAGAGAAAAATGAAGGGAGATGGAGGGATAAGAAATAGGGAAGAAAGAGATAGACGGAGGAGAGAGATGGATGGGGTGGGGTAAGGGGGCTGAGAGAGGGGCTGGAGATGAAACGTAAAACAGCAGAGGGAGGGAGTGAGGAATGGCATGAGTGTGTGTAGAAAGAGCTTACGACACACACACACACACACACACACCACAGGCACAGGTTAGTCGAGCTGCTACATTTTCAACACTTTTATGTACGAAACTCAGCTGTGTATGTGTGTATGTGAATGTGTGTTTGTGTGTGTGTGTGTGTGTGTGTTTGTGTGTGTGCATGTGTGTGTGTTATTTGGTGCCATTGTTCTTTTGCTGGAGATGCACCCTTTTAGTCTACAGAACCAGCGCTGATGTAAGAGAGCTGAAATACTGCCAGGGTCAGGACGATCTTCCATCACCACTGACTCAACACTGAACACTTGCCAACACCAGTTTTAACACTGAACACTAGCCAACACTACTGACTTAACACTGAATGCTAGCCAACACCACCGTTTAACACTGAACACTAGCCAATACCACTGACTTAACACTGAATGCTAGCCAACACCACCGTTTAACACTGAACACTAGCCAATACCACTGTATTAAAAGTGAACACTAGTCAACACCGCCAACATCACTTTGGCGTTTTAACACTTAAACTTTTTTAACACTCAACACTAGCCAACATTCGCCAACATCACTGTATCAGCACTCAACACCAGCCAACACCACTGTCTTGACACTTAACATTTGTCAACACCACCCAACACCACATCATTTACCACTTACTAGCAGGGCTGATATTATCTCCCAACACAATTTACTTACCGCTTACTATTTACCATTTACCATTTACCATTTACCATTTACCATTTACCATTTAGCGGCAGCACTGTCAGCTACATTACCACTTCCCCACACCACTTCCCATTTACCAGCAGCACTGACATAACACTTCCCAACACAATTCACTCAGCGCTGTAGTGTCCTCACCTCTATAGTGTCCTCACCTCTATAGTGCCAGTGCCGAAACACTCCTCTCCAAAGTGCCTGAATGACTACCGACCTGTGGCACTGACACCCATTGTGATGAAGTGCTTTGAGTGACTGGTCCTAGCACACCTAGAGAAATGTCTTAATACCCACACTTGATCCACACCCATTTGCTTACCAAAGCCACAGGAGCACAGAGGATGCTATACCCACAGTGCTGCACTGCGTACTCTCACACCTGGACAACAAGAACACATATGCAAGAAGATGCTATACTCACAGAGGATGCTATACCCACAGTGCTGCACTGCGTACTCTCACACCTGGACAACAAGAACACATATGCAAGAAGATACTGTTTGTTGACTTCAACACAGCATTCAACACAGTCATCCCCTCCAAGTTAATCTCAAAACTTGAGGATCTTGGAATCAATATCTCCCTCTGCAACTGGATCATGGACTTTCTGACCAACAGACCCCAGCATGTTAGGTCAGGCCACAACAGTTCCACCTCCATCACAATCAACACTGGTGCTCCCTGCAACTACTGGCTGTGTGCTGAGCCCGTTCCTCTACTCCCTCTTCACCCATGACTGCAGGCCTATGTATGGATCCAACTCCATCATAAAGTTTGCAGATCACACCACAGTGATTGGTCTCATCAGTGGCAATGATGAGTCTGACTACAGGGCAGAGGTAAAGCACTTAGTTGCATGGTGCACTGACAATAACCTGCTCCTGAACACCAGAAAAACTAAGGAGCTCATTGTGGACTTCAGGAGGGAGAAGGGGGATACTCATGACCCCATCCATGGCTGTTGAATATGTCTGGGTAACTTCTACCGTTGTGCGATAGAGAGCATCCTGACCAACTGTGTCACAGTCTGACTGCAAGGGTGGTGAAAACCACAGACACTCCACTCCCTGCTACTGAGGGCGTCCACAGGAAGAGATGTCTACGTCAGGCGCGCAACATTCTCAGGGACTCCTCTCATCCAGCCAACAGACTCTTTCAGCTCCTACCCTCCAGAAGGCGCTTCAGGAGCCTTCGGACTAAAACCAGCAGGTTAAGGAACAGCTTCTTCCCCACAGCTGTCACCCTACTGAACTCTGTCCCCTGCTGAACCTTCCTACTCACACTACACCATGGCATAATCTGTTCACAGCACCTCTCTTCACTACTGGATATACATCCATTGCACTTTGCTTATCTTCTACTACACATCTGAACATCACTTTTGGCCAGGACCCCTGTGGTTATGTCTTTGCTGTGATTTCAGCACCCTGGACAGCGCAAATTATATTACTATAGGGTAGAGGATGCTGCAAGACAGGAAGTGCATTACAGTTTGCTCCTCCATACAACTCGCCGTCCCAACTGGTGCTAGTGCATGGGCTTACTGTCGCCCAAGGGCACCAGGTGTGTTTATTTGGCCTGCGCATGGACCACGGAGTGATGAACGAATGAATGAGAGAGTGATGAACGAATGAATGAGAGAGCGATGAACGCATGAATGAGAGAGTGATGAATGTAAGAATGAGAGAGTGATGAACACATGAATGAGAGAGTGATGAGCGTAAGAATGAGAGAGTGATGAACACATGGG
>PYXC01001538.1:255000-257500 GCA_015244755.2 Tenualosa ilisha | reverse complement strand
CAATATTGCCATAATTGCAAAGACAATGACATCCCAAATGTCCATGGATCATCCCTGGGATTCTCCACAGTAGCCTGTCACTAGGAGGTGCACTTGCATTGTCAGTGCAAAAGCTTCAATGGTTACTTGCAAAATGCAAGATAATACAAATCTTTTCTAGGTCCTCACAAACAGATCTGGAGCCAAAGTAGGACTTTTGGTTTGGATCTGATCATCAGTTTGTTGCTGGGATATGAGCTCATATGCTGTTTGTTGCTGGGATATGAGCTCATATGCTGTTTGTTGCTGGGATATGAGCTCATATGCTGTTTGTTGCTGGGATATGAGCTCATATGCTGTTTGTTGCTGGGATATGAGCTCATATGCTGTTTGTTGCTGGGATATGAGCTCATATGCTGTTTGTTGCTGGGATATGAGCTCATATGCTGTTTGTTGCTGGGATATGAGCTCATATGCTGTTTGATGGCCTTGCTGACACTTTTTATTAGGTGCCTTGGTTGAACGTTTTAGGAAATTGAAACGGCAATAGGAAACCTTTATGTCATTTGGTCAGAGAGACCCTTTCTACCTTTAACCTTTAACCCTTTAACCTCTCTAAATTTTATGAAGAACAGACTGAATTTGTGACCTGTGAAAAATTGTTTCACTTTCAATAAAATTTAGTGTGTCGGAAAATAATTTCTGAAAATTGGGCATATTGTTCAAGTTACATTCATGGATGCAACTCCAGCTTTGATCTATTGGTCACGCTAGATCACATGACCTGCAGACCTGAAACTTAAACTTACGTGAAAAACAAATTGCACTAGAACTACTTTGAGGCTTCAAAACAGTCCCCACAGAGACATGGCTAGTGGCACTGACAGTGGCACGCTAAGGTAAGGTTAGCAACACAACACAGTTTGGAAGGACCTAAATGGGGGACCACTTGGGCTAACTTGAATTTAGCATCATTGTCCTGGATTCAAGCACAATTGTCTTGTTTTCATCTATTTGTTGACTAGTTTTGAGCAAATTGGCTAGTTTTAGACACTAGATCACATTTTTTGCAGTATACCAGTGAATACTATGTGTGTTTGTTTGTGTGGGTGGGGGTGTCATTTCTATGTGAGACACACACACACACACACAAACACACACATTTGTTTCTTGTAACAGTAAAGGCTAAATGTTAATGCCATGTTTAAACTGTGAAATAAACAAGCACTGCTTGATGCAAATGGCAACTGAAGAGCCACCCCTCTTTGTGTGTGTGTGTGTGTGTGTGTGTGTGTGTGTGTGTGTGTGTGTGTGTGTGTGTGTGTGTGTGTGTGTGTGTTGGGTCTGTGTGTGTGTCTAAATCCCCTGTGGGCTAAATAATATATGTTGAGTGTGATTGCTGAATATGTGATTCTGATTGCTGGTTAACTAATCTGAGCTCAAACACATGAAATCTGTTTCCTCTTTCCATGTGACAGACAGACATACAGACAGACAGACAGACAGACAGACAGAGAAGACAGGAAGCAATAGTGGAAACATCTAAGACAGATGGTACCATTCAGGCATGGGAGAGAGAGAGAGGGAGACAGACAGACAGACAGACAGACAGAAAAAGAGAGAGAATGACTGCAGGAGCGTCAGAGAAAATTAGAGTTTTGTTTTAGAGAACGAGAGAGAGAGGAAAAAAGAGAGAGAGAGTAAAAAAGTTAGAGAAATGATCTGCATAGTGGAAGACAAACAGAATAAAGACTCTCAGAGTTAGTCATCACCTGTCAAACAGAATAAAGACTCTCAGAGGTAGAGTCATCACCTGTCAAACAGAATAAAGACTCTCAGAGTTAGAGTCATCACCTGTCAAACAGAATAAAGACTCTCAGAGTTAGAGTCATCACCTGTCAAACAGAATAAAGACTCTCAGAGTTAGAGTCATCACCTGTCAAACAGAATAAAGACTCTCAGAGTTAGTGAGATCACCTGTCAAACAGAATAAAGACTCTCAGAGTTAGTGTGATCACCTGTCAAACAGAATAAAGACTCTCAGAGTTAGTGTGATCACCTGTCAAACAGAATAAAGACTCTCAGAGTTAGTGAGATCACCTGTCAAACAGAATAAAGACTCTCAGAGTTAGTCATCACCTGTCAAACAGAATAAAGACCCTTGATTGAAAATAAAAACACAGATACGTCCATGGATAGGCTCACTCTTGACTTCTGGCTCACTCTTGACTTCTGGCCAATAGTTCAGATTGTGCAATAAAGCAGTAGCCAACCGGCTGAGTGGTAGCGTAGACGACGTCAATCAAGCTGTTCATACGCCTTCTCACATTGTCAGCAATCTCAAATCTGAGAGCGCACTGTTCAGTGCTCAGTGCTCAGGTCAGGCAGCCTTGGCTAGCGTCCACACTGAGAGAAAAAGATGCACTTTCAATAACTGCAACGCACTCTTGATTTAGACGGTGGATGGCGAAACAGAGGCAGATTGTGTGCTGCCTGTGACTAGTCATTGATTTAATGGATT
>PYXC01001538.1:242500-245000 GCA_015244755.2 Tenualosa ilisha | reverse complement strand
TGTTGGATTGTGTTGGGTTGTGTTGGGTTGTGTTGGATTGTGTTGGGTTACATTGTGTTGTGTTGGTAGTGTTGGATTGTGTTGGATTGTGTTGGGTTGTGTTGGGCTGTGTTGGATTGTGTTGGATTGTGTTGGGCTGTGTTGGATTGTGTTGGTTGTGTTGGATTGTGTTGGGTTACATTGTGTTGGGTTACATTGTGTTGTGTTGGGTTGTGTTGGATTGTGTTGGATTGTTGGTTGTGTTGGATTGTGTTGGTTACATTGTGTTGTGTTGGGTTGTGTTGGATTGTGTTGGATTGTGTTGGGTTGTGTTGGATTGTGTTGGGTTACATTGTGTTGTGTTGGATTGTGTTGGGTTACATTGTGTTGTGTTGGGTTGTGTTGGATTGTGTTGGATTGTGTTGGATTGTGTTGGGTTGTGTTGGATTGTGTTGGGTTACATTGTGTTGTGTTGGGTTGTATTGGATTGTGTTGGATTGTGTTGGGTTGATTGTGTATCCTCTCAGCGGTGACAGGATTACAAACAAGGTAGATGGGGTAAAAGGACATCAGTTTCAGCTTCAATTGACACACACACACACACACACACACACAAACACACTGAATGAAGAGACGAAGATTGATTTTTTATGCAACACCTCAGATTTCCTGTACGTTTGTAGGATGCTTGTTGGATGAATGCAGATAGCAGGTAGTATGCATACTATACTATAGTGGAAGTAGTGCTGTAGGGTGCTAGCAGGTAGCAGGCTTGAAGTACTCGAGTCCAGGACTCCGACTTGCTTACTGATGACTTGGACTTGTGTGTTTACAGTGTTCAGACTCGGGGGAAGGACTAAGATTTTCCCTGTTTTTCTCAACACTGTTGGTTCAGGCTTTTCCTATAATCATATATTTCCCTAAAAATCCGCAGATCACTACTGTTACGTGGTGCTGGGTTTGGTGTTGGCTAAATGTTTGATTAAGCATTAAGCACTAATGCTTGTGCTGTTTGCCTTGTCTGCTATCACTGTTGATATAGGTGGAGCCCACTATAAAGTCCCCCCCTTTCCTAGATGTCTCTCTCTCGCGCGCGTCTCGGCCAGGCAGACTTGTTTTTGAGTAGGTATGGCTTGATTATTCATTTACCTCCAACACTGTGAATTTAAACCTGGTCATCTTTTGGTGTCCCAGGTGGTTATTTTCTGCAGGTTTTCCCTCTAGACAGTTAGAGTAGGTAAGTAAGTAAGTGGAACACGGAGGGTCACTCTTTTATTTGCCTCTACTGCGTGTTGTGCGTTGGGCACGGAAGTCAAGTTAGCTGTTTTCCACCTCAGTAATGAAGTCGGAGGGTTTTCTTTGCGTTTCCTTTACCACTATTCTAACCTCCCTGGGCATCTGGGCACTATTGTAACCACCTGGGCATCTGGGCACTATTGTAACCACCCTGGATCTGGGCACTATTGTAACCTCCTTGGGGCATCTGGGCACTATTGTAACCTCCTTGGGCATCTGGGCACTATTGTAACCTCCTTGGGCATCTGGGCACTATTGTAACCACCCTGGGCATCTGGGCACTATTGTAACCTCCTTGGGCATCTGGGCACTATTGTAACCTCCTTGGGCATCTGGGCACTATTGTAACCTCCTTGGGCATTGGGCACTATTGTAACCACCCTGGGCATCTGGGCACTATTGTAACCTCCTTGGGCATCTGGGCACTATTGTAACCACCCTGGGCATCTGGGCACTATTGTAACCTCCTTGGGCATCTGGGCACTATTGTATCCTCCTTGGGCATCTGGGCACTATTGTAACCTCCTTGGGCATCTGTTGATGGGGTTTTTTTGCTTGTTGTACTGTGGAACCCAAGGGGCTTAAATTAGTAAAATCTAAAGTATTTTCCCGCTTAAAGTGTTGTCTGGTCTCTTTTATGTCACAAGGTCCTGAAGTTATTTTTACTTAAGGTTGGATTTCGTTGGATCCGCAGTATTTGAACTTATTGCATTTACTGCCGCTGAGCCATGAGCCATATGGCCTAACATTAGTAACATGCAGATCACTCAACTGCTGCTGAGCCATATGGCCTAACATTAGTAACATGCAGATCACTCAACTGCTGCTGAGCCATATGGCCTAACATTAGTAACATGCAGATCACTCAGCTGCTAAGACCAAAGTTTGCAAAAGTTACCATCTGTATCAGTAAAGCTCAAACTGGCCTTGCCAACAGTGATTTAGCTCCATCTCATTCTGGTGTAAAATAAATAACACAAATAACACAAATGATGCTAAAACCACCGTTTCTTGACCATGTTGGTAGACCCTTATTGTTCGGTTCTACCAAGAACCACACGATTGGTTCTTGAATGGCTTTAACCTTTTGGATAAATTCCAGTCGGGTTCTAGAGCCTGACACAGCACAGAATTCCAGTCGGTTCTAGAGCCTGACACAGCACAGAATTCCAGTCGGGTTCTAGAGCCTGACACAGCACAGAATCTGCCCTGTAGAGGTCCATAA
>PYXC01001538.1:220000-227500 GCA_015244755.2 Tenualosa ilisha | reverse complement strand
GGGTAAGTGTGTGTGCAGGTAGGGGTGCTTCACTGTAGGGGATAATGAGATGAGCCGGGTGGAGCAACTTCTACATGCAGGAGGATGCGGAGATTGAACACACTTAACGGACTTAAGACAAGGAACCTTCACAAATACACACACACACCCATGTCTCTGTCTTTCTCACACAATTACACACACACATACACACATACACACACACACACAAAACCTCCTTCACAGCTACACACCCATCTCTCTCTTACACACACTCACACACACACACAGACACACACACACACACACACACACACACACACACTCACACACACACACAGACACACAGACACACAGACACACACACACACACACCACACAAACACACACACACACACAAAACCTCCTTCACAGCTACACACACACACACACTTAGTGACTGAGCTGTTTACCTCATATGGGATATTAGAGGATATAGCCAAGGGTGTGATCAGATTCTATAATATGTAGCATAGCCAAGCCGTGTGTGTGTGTGTGTGTGTGTGTGTGTGTGTGTGAGAGAGATAGAGTTTGTATGTGTCAGAGTGTGTGTAGAATGGTTGTGTTTAGAAAAGGCCTTGCTATATTGTTGTGTAATTTTAAGTCCTGTAGAAAGAAAACACTGTAAAAAAGAAAAAGTAAAGCTTGAGAAATGATTGAAAACTTGTTGGCTTAAAAGAGTTCATGAAACATGACTTGGCTCTTTCAGGGACACTTTCAAAAAGAATTTAAAGCTTACATTGGAAACTCACTGCCTCAAGCCAGCTAAGTAAACATGACTAGTCTCTTCAAGTTATGGTAAACACGTAACTCTATGAAGTTATGGTAAACACGTAACTCTATGAAGTTATGGTAAACACGTAACTCTATGAAGTTATGGTAAACACGTAACTCTATGAAGTTATGGTAAACACGTAACTCTATGAAGTTATGGTAAACACGTAACTCTATGAAGTTATGGTAAACACGTAACTCTATGAAGTTATGGTAAACACGTAACTCTATGAAGTTATGGTAAACACGTAACTCATATGAAGCAACGAGTTTCTACCATTTTTTCCAGTAAGCTTTGCTTCTTCTTCTCTGAAGCGTGTGTGAAAGAGACTAGTTACGTTTAATGAACTCATTTAAGGCAACATTTTAGTTGTATTTTTCTTTTGTACAGTGCAAGGATAAATGTGCCTTTGAATGGCTGGCATGGCAATGTGTGTGTCCCAGTCCCTCACTGTCCGTGTGTGTACGTGTGTGTTTCTGCTTGTGTGTCCTAGTGTGTACGTGTGTGTTTCTGCTTGTGTGTCCGTGTGTGTACGTGTGTGTTTCTGCTTGTGTGTCCTAGTGTGTACACATGTGTTTCTGCTTGTGTGTCCTAGTGTGTACGTGTGTGTTTCTGCTTGTGTGTCCGTGTGTGTACGTGTGTGTTTCTGCTTGTGTGTCCTAGTGTGTACACATGTGTTTCTGCTTGTGTGTCCTAGTGTGTACGTGTGTGTTTCTGCTTGTGTGTCCGTGTGTGTACGTGTGTGTTTCTGCTTGTGTGTCCTAGTGTGTACGTGTGTGTTTCTGCTTGTGTGTCCTAGTGTGTACGTGTGTGTTTCTGCTTGTGTGTCAGTGTGTACGTGTGTGTTTCTGCTTGTGTGTCCGTGTGTGTCCGTGTGTGCACATGTTTGTGAGCCTGTATGCATGTGCGCAGGCGTGTGTGCATGCATGTGTGTGTGCTTGCATGATTTGGCTGTGTGTGTGTGTGTGTGTGTGTGTGTGTGTGTGTGTGTGTGTGTGCTCCCTGCTTCATTGTGTGCGCTGATTGGTGTTTGCCCTGCCAGGCTGCTGCTTGCTTCTTGCCTCTCTCTCTCGTTTTCTCTTTTCCTCTCCCTCCCTCCCTCTGCCTCTCTCTCTCTCTCTCCCTCTCCCCCTACCCTCTGTCTCTATCCCTCTTTCTCTTTCTCTTTCTTGCTGTCTCTCATGCGACTGGCCTGGCAGATTGAGCCATAATTCACTGATTTATGCATGCATCTCAAACACAAAGCATTCTGGGTAATGGGTGCCACTTGGGCATTTTGACAAAGCGGAGGGAAGAGATGAGGAGGAGAGGGATTGAAAGAAAGGAAATATAAAGAGAGGAGGGGAGGAGAGAAAAGAAGGGGATGCATTTGAGAGTAAAAAAAAACAAGAAGTGTGTGTGTGTGTGTGTGTGTGTGTTTGGTGATATTTTAGGTGAGCATGGGGCAGTACAGTGTGTGTATCGGGCATGGGAGTGTGTGTGGATGGGGCAGTAGAGTGTGTATGGGGGGGCAGTAGAGTGTGTGCATGGGGCAGTAGAGTGTGTGTGGACAGAGGTGTGTGGGGGGCAGTAGAGTGTGTGTGGACAGAGGTGTGTGGGGAGCGGGGGTAGTAGTGTGTGGGGGGACAGTAGTGTGTTGATAGAGGTGGGAATGGAGCAGTAGAGTGTGTTGATAGAGGTGTGTATTGGGGGCTGTGGTGTATGTGTGTTGATAGAGGTGTGTGTGGGTAGTAGAGTGTGTTGGAGGAAGTAGAGTGTGAGTGTGGGGCAGTAGAGTGTGTGTTGATAGAGGTGTGTGTGGGGCATTAGAGTGTGTTTGGGGGCCAGTAGTGTGTGTGTCGATAGAGGTGTGGGTGGGGCGGTAGAGTGTGTGTGGGGGCCAGTAGTGTGTGTGTTGATAGAGATGTGAGTGGGGCGGTAGAGTGTGTGTGGGAGGCAGTAGTGTGTGTGTTGATAGAGGTGTGTGTGGGGCGGTAGAGTGTGTGTGGGGGCCAGTAGTGTGTGTGTTGATAGAGATGTGAGTGGGGCGGTAGAGTGTGTGTGGGAGGCAGTAGTGTGTGTGTTGATAGAGGTGTGTGTGGGGCGGTAGAGTGTGTGTGGGAGGCAGTAGTGTGTGTGTTGATAGAGATGTGGGTGGGGCGGTAGAGTGTGTGTGGGAGGCAGTAGTGTGTGTGTTGATAGAGGTGTGTGTGTGTGGGGCGGTAGAGTGTGTGTGGGAGGCAGTAGTGTGTGTGTTGATAGAGATGTGGTGGGGCGGTAGAGTGTGTGTGGGAGGCAGTAGTGTGTGTGTTGATAGAGGTGTGTGTGTGTGGGGCGGTAGAGTGTGTGTTGCTACTGGAGCTTCAATTCCTCTCTTTCTCCTTGTTGTGTACATATGTGCAGAGTCAGCAGAGGAGTGTGTGATGTTCACCTTTAAAAGTGTGTGTGTGTGTGTGTGTGTGTGTGTGTGTGTGTGTGTGTGTGTGTGTGTGTGTGTGTGCACGCACAAGGTCTTTGCCAGCAGTACTACAGAAACACAGTGCATCTCAACAGCAACATAAACCATATGCAACACACACACACACACACATATATATATATATTTATATACACATATACCTACAACATACATGCAAACAGTACATACATAGACACACTCACACACGCCACACATACACACACACACACACACACACACATTCATGAGTACATACCTTGTACATACATACATACATACACCCATACACACATACACACATACATACATACACACAAACACACATACATACATACACACATACATACATACATACACACACACACACACAGCACACACATGAGGAGCAGTGTGAACACACACTGCTGCCTGAGAGACTGTAGATGCTGGACTGTGCTGTTCCATGAGGCAAAAGCTCCACAATGTGGTTAGTAGGTGGTAGTGCTCTTCACCAGGACTCACTCTTACTCTCTCACTCTCACTCTTACTCTCTCTCACTCTCACTCTTACTCTCTCACTCTTACTCTCTCTCACTCTCACTCTTACTCTCTCACTCTTACTCTCTCTCTCTCTCACTCTTACTCTCTCACTCTCACTCTTACTCTCTCTCACTCTTACTCTCTCTCACTCTCACTCTTACTCTCTCACTCTTACTCTCTCTCACTCTCACTCTTACTCTCTTTCACTCTCACTCTTACTCTCTCTCTCTCTCACTCTTACTCTCTTTCACTTTTACTCTTACTCTCTCTCACTCTTACTCTCTCTCACTCTCACTCTTACTCTCTCTCACTCTCACTCTTACTCTCTCTCACTCTCTCTCACTCCCTCTCTCTCCCTTTCTCTCTCTCTCTCTCTCTCTCTCTCCCTCTCTCTCTCTCTGCTTTTCCTGCTTTTCCCAGGACTCACTCTTACTCTCTCTCCCCCTCTCTCTCTCTCTCTCTCTGCTCTTCACCAGGACTCACTCTTACTCTCTTTCACTCTCACTCTTGCTCTCTCTCACTCTCTCTCCCTCTCTCTCTCTCTCTCTCTCTCTCTCTGCTCTTCCCAGGACTCCCTCTCCCTCTCTCTCTCTCTCTCTTTCTCTCTCTCTCCCTCTCTCTCTCTCTCTGCTCTACAATATCTGTTTTTGGTTAAAAAAAGGAATTCATAAAAAATGAAAGAAAGGGTGAAAAAACTCACTCACTTCCTCATTTATGACAGCCTGACACATATTGTTCGACTAGAGTAATACAAGGGTGTGGTGTGAGTGTGTGTGTGTGTGTGTGTGTGTGTGTGTGTGTATGTGCGTGTTGTGTGTCTGACACGTATTGTTCGGCTAGAGTAATACAGTGGTGTGGTGTGAGTGTGTGTGTGTGTATGTGCGTGTTGTGTGTCTGACACGTATTGTTCGGCTAGAGTAATACAGTGGTGTGGTATGACTGTGTGTGTGTGTATGTGTGTGTTGTGTGTCTGACACGTATTGTTCGGCTAGAGTAATACAGTGGTGTGGTGTGAGTGTGTGTGTGTGTATGTGTGTGTTGTGTGTCTAACACATATTGTTCGACTAGAGTAATACAGTGGTGTGGTGTGAGTGTGTGTGTGTGTGTTGTGTGTCTGACACGTATTGTTCGACTAGAGTAATACAGTGGTGTGGTGTGAGTGTCTGTGTGTGTGTGTGTGTATGTGTGTGTTGTGAGTCTGACATGTCTTGTGTGTCTAGAGTAATAAAGTCTCTGTCCTCTCCCAGTAGATATGGGGGATTCTCTTTGTTCCCTGACAGGTGAAATTGGGGTGAAACTTGATGGAATTGTTTCTCTCTCTCTCTCTCTCTCTCTCTCTCTCTCTCTCTCTCCCCATCTCTGGATATCACTCCATCAGTAAAACCACACATATACACACACAGACACATGCACATACACAGACACAAACACATACACACACACACACACACACACACACACACACACATAAACAAACACACACAGATACACACACCTACACAGACACACACAGATAAACATGCATACACAGACACACACAGATACATTCGCATACATAGACACACACAAAGACACACACATTACTCAGATACACACAGATACATTCGCATACACAGACACACACAAAGACACACACATACACAGATACACACAGATACACACGCATACACAGACACAAACAGATACACATGCATACACAGACACACACAAAGACACACACATACACAGATACACACAGTTACACACGCATACACAGACACACACGCATACACAGACACACACGCATACACAGACACACACATACACACATGCATACACAGACACACACAAAGACACACACAGACACAGACACAAGCATATTACTAACCTGCTTTGAGCCATGTTATGTTTGTGTGAACGGTATATCTCTATATTTAGCCGGGGGGGTATTATTAACTCCAACAACACCTTTGTGTGTGTGTGTGTGTTTCCTCTACAGAAAGGTAACGTGAAGGCCCTTATATGCTGTGTGTATGACTATTTCTTTTCCTGATGGTGGTGTGTGTGTGTGTGTGTGTGTGTGTGTGTGTGTGTGTGTGTGTGTGTGTGTGTGTGTGTGTTTTCCATGCAGAAATGTATGAAGTTTAATGTTGAGGCCCCCATCTGGCTGTCCAAGCAGCGCATCCTGTGCACTCTGAACCAGAGCCTGAAGGACGTGCTGAACTACGGCCTCTTCCAGCCTGCACACAACGGCAAGGCGGGCAAGTTCCTGGACGAGGAGCGCATGCTGAGAGACTACCCCTTCCCCTCCATCACACCTGTGCCCTACCTGGAGGTCAGACACACACACGCACACGCACACACATGCACGTATGCACGCACGCACACACACACGCACACGCACACACGCGCACGCACACACACACACGCACACACACACACGCATGCACGCACGCACACACACACACGCACGCATGCACGTGCACACACGCACACACACGCACACGCACGCACACACACACACACGCACATACACACGCACAAACGCACACGCACGCACACACACACATGCACGTATGCACGCACGCACGCACACACACACGCACACACACACACACACACGCACACACACACGCACACACACACACGCACACACATGCACGTATGCACGCACACACACACACACACGCATGCACACACACGCACGCACGCACACACACACACGCACGAACGCATGCACACACGCACGCACACACACGCGCACACACGCACGCACGCACGCACTCACACACACACACACACACACACACACACATCCACACACACACGCACCCACACACACGCACGCACGCACACACACACACACGCACACACACACACGCATGCACGCATCCACACACAAACACACGCACGCACGCACACACATCCACGCACACACGCACACACACACTCACACATCCACACACATACACACACACACACACACACACGCTCTTGTTCTTTCTCTCTTTTTCTCATTCTTTCTCTCTCATTCCATCTCTCTCTGTTCAGTTAGCAAGCCATCTGTTCACACCTCCTCTCACTCGTCCCTCTCTCTGTGTCAGTTGTTCTGTTCACACCTCCTCTCACTCGTCCCTCTCTCTGTGTCAGTCGTTCTGTTCACACCTCCTCTCACTCGTCCCTCTCTCTGTGTCAGTCGTTCTGTTCACACCTCCTCTCTCTCGTCCTTCTCTCTGTGTCAGTCGTTCTGTTCACACCTCGTCTCACTTGTCCTTCTCTCTGTGTCAGTTGTTCTGTTCACACCTCGTCTCACTCGTCCTTCTCTCTGTGTCAGTCATTCTGTTCACACCTCCTCTCACTCGTCCCTCTCTCTGTGTCAGTCATTCTGTTTCTGTCTTTCCATCATTCTACTCCTCTCTCACTGTTTCAGCCTCTCTCTCCCTCTCTCTCTCTATCTCTCCCTGTGTCTCTCAACCCTTCCTCTACACTTCTCTTCTTCCCAGTTGTCCTGTGGGACACACACACACACACACACACACACACACACACACACACACACACACACACACACACACACACACACACACACACACACACCTCTCTCTACTATCAAACAGTCTTCCTTCCTTGTCTAGATTTTTGTCCTCTCCTTACCCTTCTTTCCCTCTCTCTCCTTCTCTCTCTCTCCTTCTGTCTCTCTCTCTCCTTCTTCCCCTCTTTATCCCTCTCTCTTGCTGCTTCTCTCTCTTTCCTTCTCTCTGTTTCCTTCTATC
>PYXC01001538.1:212500-217500 GCA_015244755.2 Tenualosa ilisha | reverse complement strand
AGGCTAGGCTACACCACTGACTACGCTAGGCTAGGCTACACACCTGACTACACTAGGCTAGGCTACACACCTGACTACACTAGGCTAGGCTACACACCTGACTACACTAGGCTAGGCTACACACCTGACTACACTAGGCTAGGCTACACACCTGATTACGCTAGGCTAGGCCACACACCTGATTACACTAGGCTAGGCTACACACCTGATTACACTAGGCTAGGCTACACCACTGACTACGCTAGGCTAGGCTACACACCTGACTACACTAGGCTAGGCTACACACCTGACTACACTAGGCTAGGCTACACACCTGACTACACTAGGCTAGGCTACACACCTGATTACACTAGGCTAGGCTACACACCTGATTACACTAGGCTAGGCTACACCACTGACTACACTAGGCTAGGCTACACACCTGACTACGCTAGGCTAGGCTACACACCTGACTACACTAGGCTAGGCTACACCACTGACTACGCTAGGCTAGGCTACACACCTGACTACGCTAGGCTAGGCTACACACCTGACTACGCTAGGCTAGGCTACACACCTGATTACACTAGGCTAGGCTACACACCTGATTACACTAGGCTAGGCTACACACCTGACTATGTTAGACTAAGCTATACATTTGACAACACTGGGCTACACCTCTGACTCCAGTAGGTTAGGCAATACCACTGATTTCACCAGGATGGGCTACACATCCTACTACACTAGGCTAGGCTACACATCTAATGTGTGTCTGTTCCTTTCTGACCTATGCTTATGAGCTCTTCTCTCTCTCTCAGTTTCGCTACAAGAGACGTGTGTATACCCAGACACACCTGGACGACAAACAGCTGGCAAAACTACACACCAAGGTAGGACACACACCTTGTGTTTGCCTGAGCATGAGAAGCTTCTGCCAGTGTTCTGTGCTGTGTACCCTGGGTCTCAGAAACCTTTGCAATTTGAGATTGTGGATTGTGTGTGTGTGTGTGTGTGGTGTGTGTGTGTTTGTTTGGGAATGTGCGCTAATTGAAGCATTGTGCATCTTTATTTTATGACCACTGTGGACTTTTTGTGACCTCATTTTAACTAGATTATTATTGTCATACTAGAAAGAAGCAAGACGACTCTATTTTAGCACAGGAGCCCCAACACCAAACTATTTATCAGCCTTTCACCTTTAGTGGTCAGTGTTTGGGTGACTGATTCATTTTTGACCCAGTAAAGGCTTACAGTGTTATGTTACATTTTGATTAGTGTTGCCATGTTGGCAGTAAAGCTGATCACATGACAGACACATGACAAATGAATTAATTAAAAAAAAAAGAAAAATGTACCGTAATACTGCTAACCTTAATAACCCCAGCAGTACTGACCAATCCAGTCACACCACATTTTGATAATCTCCCTACAAAGAATGCATTGCCCTGTATTATCTTGTACAGGTACGAGTCGGTGTGTGTGTGTGCTGATGCTGGACTTGGCTGTGCTCTCTTTGGCGCGGTCTGTTTGTCAGGCTCTGGGACTGAGGGCAGATTTCAGGCGAGACTCCCAAGCTGTTTGGGTTTTTGTTCAGTTTTATTTTGGTTTTCTAACCATGAGGTGATGCCAGCATCATCCTGCCAAGATCCTCAGTCATTCTTCTCCCAGTGATTAATGAATAGTGGAGGTGTTCATGCTTACCCAACAACAGAAGGTGTGTGTGTGTGTGTGTGTGTGTGTGTGTGTGTGTGTTAGATCATGAGCCATCTGAGGAAGTGAAGCACAGGTTTAATTTTTACTTGTTTATTTATACATTTAACAAATCACGGCAACTGTTTGGAACTGTAAGCAGGTGTGTGTGTGTGTGTGTGTATTAGAGAGAAAGAGTGTGTGTGTGTGTTTGTAAGTGTATTCTGGCTTTGGGCCTTCTGTGAGATCAGTCTGTGCCTGTGTTTGGGGTCTGTGTTGAACAGAAAACTAACACGAGATATGTTTGCTTGTGGGGGTATATGTGTGTGTGTGTGTGTGTGTGTGTGTGGGCGGGCGGGCCTGCAAATGTTTGGACAGGACTGAAATCAGGGCAAACATCTACCATAAGCAATGCTCATTTCTCCTTGTTTTATCTCAGTCTCTGTGTGTGTGAGCATGTGTGTGTATGTAAGAATGTGTGGGAGACTGTGTGTGTGTGTGAGCATGTGTGTGTATGTAAGAATGTGTGGGAGACTGTGTGTGTGTGTGAGCATGTGTGTGTATATAAGAATGTGTGGGAGACTGTGTGTGTGTGTGAGCATGTGTGTGTATGTAAGAATGTGTGGGAGACTGTGTGTGTGTGTGAGCATGTGTGTGTATGTAAGAATGTGTGGGAGACTGTGTGTGTGTGTGTGAGCATGTGTGTGTATGTAAGAATGTGTGGGAGACTGTGTGTGTGTGTGAGCATGTGTGTGTATGTACAAATGTGTGGGAGACTGTGTGTGTAAGCATGTGTGTGTATGTAAGAATGTGTGGGAGACTGTGTGTGTGAGCATGTGTGTGTATGTAAGAATGTGTGGGAGACTGTGTGTGTGAGCATGTGTGTGTATGTAAGAACGTGTGAGAGACTGAGTGTGTGAGCATGTGTGTGTATGTAAAAACGTGTGAGAAACTGAGTGTGTGAGCATGTGTGTGTATGTAAAAACGTGTGAGAGACTGAGTGTGTGAGCATGTGTGTGTATGTAAGAACGTGTGAGAGACTGTGTGTGTGAGCATGTGTGTGTATGTAAGAATGTGTGTGTCAAAGAAGGGACATAATTCCATGGAAATCAACACAACTGACTGCAGATTCTCCGCCCTGTATTATACATGTCTAAAGGGCTGGGCAGTGGTAGCGTAGCACTTAAGGAACCTGACTAGCATGCTAGTAGCCTGGAAATAGGCTTCCAGTCTTGGCCATCACCACTGCGCCCTTGAGCAAGGCATTAACCCTAAGTGGCTCTAGGGGAGACTGGCCCTGGAGTAGTTGACAGCTGTGAGCTGCTTTGGCTAAAAGCAGCCGTATGACCTTCTGTCCCATATGACCTTCTGTACTATATGACCTTCTGTCCCATATGACCTTCTGTACTATATGACCTTCTGTCCCATATGACCTTCTGTCCCATATGACCTTCTGTACTATATGACCTTCTGTCCCATATGACCTTCTGTCCCATATGACCTTCTGTCCCATGTGACCTTCTGTACTATATGACCTTCTGTCCCATATGACCTTCTGTCCCATATGACCTTCTGTCCCATGTGACCCTCTGTGTTTAGGGCGTGACTGATGTGTTGACAAACAAAAACATGGTAAAGCACATTGTGTGTCTCACCTGATGTGCAAATTCACACTGGAGTTTTGGTCATGAATGGAGATTCTCAGTAAACTTGTAAACTGTTGGTGCTGTTGTGTGTTGACTGTTTGTGTGTTTGCGCTCACATGTGTGTGTGTGTGTGTGTATGTGTGAGCACATGTGCGTATTTGTTTGTGTGTGTGTGTGTGTGTATGTGTGAGCACATGTGCATCTTTGTTTGTGTGTGTGTGTGTGTGTGTGTATGTGTGTGGGCACCAGTATTATGTGTAACACGTTTTATTAATGTAACTCCTTTTCTTTGTAATGCTACTGGAAATGCAGTAAAGTAGGAAATGCAGTAAAGTAGGAAATGTAGTTTTTCTGTTCAGTAAAGTAGGAAATGTAGTTTTTCTGTTCAGTCCAGCGTTATGTTTCCCAGGGACATATTTGACAGTGACACACACCGCCTTCTCAGCTGCCCGCTTGTGCAGTAGTAACCTCTCATGGCAGCACGAAGAGCAGTCATGGCGAGCGAGAAGCAGTCACGGCGAGCGAGAAGCAGTCACGGCGAGCGAGAAGCAGTCACGGCGAGCGAGAAGCAGTCACGGCGAGCGAGAAGCAGTCACGGCGAGCCAGAAGCAGTCACGGCGAGCCAGAAGCAGTCACGGCGAGCCAGAAGCAGTCACGGCGAGCGAGAAGCAGTCACGGCGAGCGAGAAGCAGTCACTGCGAGCGAGAAGCAGTCACGGCGAGCGAGAAGCAGTCATGGCGAGCCAGAAGCAGTCACGGCGAGCGAGAAGCAGTCATGGCGAGCTAGAAGCAGTCACGGCGAGCGAGAAGCAGTCACGGCGAGCGAGGAGCAGTCAGCGCTGACTTTTGAGGTTGAGGCAAGGACGGACTGACAATCTGTGTGTTCTGGAAAAGTCCAGAATGACTGTCTGTCCAATCCGACGGCCTTCGGCCAGGCTTCCTTATTGGCCAATCTGTCTGTAGCTCTTTAAAAACATACATCACTTAAGCCCAATCAAAGCTATGAATATGTCTACGAGATCAGTTATCAGTTGCCACTGTCATTAAAAACTAAAAACATTTCTCTATTCTCATCAAACATTTGTTCTTATTTCTGTTTTCAGTAACGTAGGATGAGCACAGGGAGCAATGAAAGGACAATAAACACAACTCACTCTCTCTCTCATGTACCATTTCACCCCTCAGTGCAGCCTGTTTGTGTTGTTTTATTGACATAGACACTCATCTATTAAGGGAACTTGAGGTCACTGGAATACACAAATATTGGCAGCTACGCTACGCTATAGCAGGCCTGTGACTGCCTCAAAACGAGAGTGAAAACCTGTGTTGTTTTATTATGATGGTGGGCTGTGCAGCACAGCGCAACTGTCCGTCATACAGGTGTTACTGAAACTGCTTTCTTCCTTTCTCATAGGATTCTTTGGTCAAGGGATGGCGGGAAAGAAAGGGGCCTTTGAAAGAAGGAAGAGAAAAAGCAGGAGTTGGTAAAAGACATGCAGCCAGACAGAAACTCTGCTGCAGATCAGCGTTTTACAGCAGGGCTTATAGTGCGTTCATGGGATACTGGGAGTTTCTGGGAGTTCAGTGGTCAATAGGTGAATAGGGCCATAAAATAAGCCCTTAGCCTATGGATTTAGTGTTCACCTGTATGCCCATAAGTATCAATGCTGTTATTTGATATAGTTTA
>PYXC01001538.1:200000-202500 GCA_015244755.2 Tenualosa ilisha | reverse complement strand
TCCAGCTAAAGTTACATTAGCATTAGGTTGTCTGCTTTCATCAACTCTGATTAGCCTTGGCATAAAAAAGTTGCCCACTTTTATTCAGATAAAGTTACGTTAGCTTTAGCATGACACTGCTCACATCTGTCCAGCTGATAACCTTAACTTTAGCATGACACTGTCCAGTTTTATGAAGCTAAAGTTACATTAGCTTGACCAATAAAGAGTGATGTAAGCCCTCTGACACCAGAAACTCTCTACGTAGACTACCAGTATCCCATGAACGCACCATTGAATAACATGAGCTAGCATGGTGCTGTCCAGCTACGTTAGCGTTAGCGTGAATATCACCCAGCCACTTTATTTTCTCCAGGCGTTGCATGAATGAGGGAGTCCCTGCGCTGACGGCGTGTTTGCACTCCTGTCTGTAGATGTCTTTTGTGGGCAGGAGCAGAGTACAGATGAATAATTTACCCCCATGTGCCCCGAGGGCAGCAGAACAAACCCATTCTCATTTAAAAGCGAGACCTGCGTTACGCTTAAAGGGGTACGTTGAGACGTGTCACACTCACACACACACTGGATTCCACACACACACACAAATAATGGAGCTAACCATTACAAAACAGGGCAACAACAGTAAGAACTACACACACACATACACATTCACAAAGAACAATATAGCAGTGAAATCGAACAAATGATCACCACACACACAAACACACACACACACACAAATACCTTGGGCACACACAAAAGCCTGAGGAGCCACAGCATAGCCTGAGCAGACACACACACACACACACACACTCACACACACATAGCAGGTTCAACCACCATACTGCCCCGTGGCCTTAGGGATGGTGTGTATGTGTGTGTGTGAGAGAGAGAGAGAGAGAAAGAGAGAGAGAGACTCTGTGTGAGTAAAGTAATAACACTGATGTTAACCACACCAGCCTCTTGCCTTAGTGGTGTGTTTTGCGTGTGTGTGTGTGTGTGTGTGTGTGTGTGTGTATTCATGCCTCTTTGCCTGGCTTTGCCTCTGTAGTATGTATTGCTTATGTGTGTGTGTATGTGTGTGTGTGTGTGTGTATTCGTACCTCTGTGCCTGGCTTTGCCTCTGTAGTGTGTATTGCTTGCGTGTGTGTGTGTGTGTGTGTATTCGTGCCTCTGTGCCTGGCTTTGCCTCTGTAGTGTGTATTGCTTGTGTGTGTGTGTGTGTGTGTGTGTGTGTGTGTATTCATGCCTCTGTGCCTGGCTTTGCCTCTGTAGTGTGTATTGCTTGCGTGTGTGTGTGTGTGTGTGTGTATGTGTGTGTGTGTGTGTATTCGTACCTCTGTGCCTGGCTTTGCCTCTGTAGTGTGTATTGCTTGCGTGTGTGTGTGTGTGTGTGTGTATTCGTGCCTCTGTGCCTGGCTTTGCCTCTGTAGTGTGTATTGCTTGTGTGTGTGTGTGTGTGTGTGTGTGTGTGTGTGTGTGTGTGTGTGTGTGTGTGTGTATTCATGCCTCTGTGCCTGGCTTTGCCTCTGTAGTGTGTATTGCTTGCGTGTGTGTGTGTGTGTGTGTGTGTGTGTGTTCGTACCTCTGTGCCTGGCTTTGCCTCTGTAGTGTGTATTGCTTGTGTGTGTGTGTGTCTGTGTGTTCGTGCCTCTGTCTTGTGTTCTGCTTCTTACTGCACTGATGATGCAATGAGATCTTAAGAGGAAAGTTTGTCTCTCTCTGTTCCACTGGCACTCTCTCCTGGCGTCACCGTTGGCACAGGCCTTTGAATGGTCACTGTCACATGGTATTATACTGGTGTAAAATTCTTCTTCTCACACTGCTAGTGAATGAGTGTGTGTGTGTGTGTGTGTGTGTGTGTGTGAGTAGGAGTGTGTGACAGTGACTTTGGTGATGGACATGATTATGACTGATTAATACGTTGACGGAAGCCTGAAATAGTTTCACAACAACACACACACACACACACACACACACACACACTAGTGAGTAATCGCACCATCAGTGAAATGTGTAATGCTTTTTGGGATGATGTTCTGGCAACCATTCAGTGCCAGATATTGCACCTCACACAAACACACTCACTCACATGCACGCACACACACACACACACATACACACACACACACCTCACATTCACACTCACACACAGAAATACACTCTGGCTGTTAAGACTCTAGGTTCGTGTGTCAATCATGTCTGTCTCTTTCACAGATTTGCTAAAGCCAGTGATTTCTTGCTGTCTTCCTCTGACACACACACACACGCACACACACACACACATACATCTAAATCAATTTGTATGAAGCTCTAAAGCAATATGTGTCCTGGGCATCTTGTCCAAATCACAGAGAGTGGAACAGCAAGAGGGTTGGATATGGGAGTCAGTGGTGTTAGATGCACCTGAGTGTGTGAGTGTGTGAGTGTGATGTGATGTGAGAGTAATAGGACCTGTGATATTAATTAGTGTTTGGTTATGTCAGGGGTCAGCACCAGGAGAATGCTGGGTAATTGTGTT
>PYXC01001538.1:177500-180000 GCA_015244755.2 Tenualosa ilisha | reverse complement strand
CACAGAGTTTTTCAGATGGGGGGAGTTTGTGTGGTACAGAGTGTTTGAGATGTGTGTGTGTATGTGTGTGTGTGTGGTATAGAGTGTTTCCACTGAGGGGAGACTGATTGGGTTGATGAACACTGTGTGCAAAACACATTTTTTTTTCTCTCCGCCTAACACAAGCTCAG
Organism: Tenualosa ilisha; assembly: GCA_015244755.2. Classification (NCBI taxonomy): domain Eukaryota; kingdom Metazoa; phylum Chordata; class Actinopteri; order Clupeiformes; family Clupeidae; genus Tenualosa; species Tenualosa ilisha. Next base: position 179,830 of record PYXC01001538.1, on the reverse strand, counting down.
CACCTTGACTTTGTGTGTGTGTGTGTTTGTGTGTGTGTGTGTGTGTTTGACACATGTCAAAGTTCTCCATGACCCAGTGTCTATAAAATGGATAGCTGTGAGGGACACTTCCTGTAGACCAGGACTTGAGAGATTAGCACACACATACACACACACACACACACACACACACACAGAGAGAGAGAGAGAGAGAGAGAGAGAGAGAGAGTCCTTCAGCACAGTATGAAAATGAGCTCATGGTTATTCATGTTTCCTCCCAAGCTTGTTCTCAGGATGCCCTTGAGCGACCAGTCTATCCAGCCTCTATGATCTGCATTCTGTGAGTGTGTGTGAGAGAGAGAGAGAGAGTATGCATATACGTATGTGTGTGTGTGTGTGTGTGTGTGTGTGTGTGTCTGCTGTGGGCAGCGAGATGATGCAGAGGTCCTGACACTAGACCTCTCAGAGGGAAGTGAAAGAGAGAGGGATGAGGAAATGAGAGAGAGAGAGTGATATATATATATATATAGAGAGAGAGAGAGAGAGACAGAGAGAGTGATATATATAGAGAGAGAAGGAGGGAGAGAGAGAGTGATAGAGAGAAGGAGAGGGAGGTAGAGAGAGAGACTGATACAGAGGGAGATAGAGAGAGAGAGAAAGAGCGAGAGGGAGAGGGAAATAGATAGAGAGAGTGATAGAGAGGGAGAGAGAGTGATACAGAGGGAGATAGAGAGAGAGAGAGAGAAAGAGCAAGAGGGAGAGGGAAATGGATAGAGAGAGTGATAGAGAGAGAGAGAGTGATAGAGAGAGAGAGAGAGAGTGAACATGGAACATGGCTGCCAAAGAAAGTAGAAACAGAGATCCACTTCCTGACGCAGCACTAATGATGACATCATTAGAAACACGCACTTTGGAAAGATCACCAGAGTCTCCCTCAGTGTCTGTTAGAAACACACTTTTCAATTTACTCTACAATTCAGTAGTGAGACCAAACAACCTTTCACCATGGAGTCAGATATATAGAAGACATTTGAGACAGGCTACATTTAGTGCACTTAGGCTACATTTAGTGCACTTAGGCTATATTTAGTGCACATACAATATAAATATAAGTCTACATAAAGTGTGTCAGACAACAGATAATAAGACAGGGCATAAGAAGACTTGTAGCAGAGCACTGAGTGTGCACTCAGTTCAGTGTGAATAAACACGTCATGTTTTGTTGTTTGACAGTCTGACTGCTTGAGGGAAGAAGCTCTTCTCCATTCTGGAGTGGTGTGGGCAGTTCTACTGCGGTACCTTTACCCTGGTGGCATTAGGGAGAACAGAACATGGGATGGGTGTGTCTCATTAGGGAGAACAGAACATGGGATGGGTGTGTCTCATTAGGGAGAACAGTCCTCCATGGGACGGGTGTGTTAAGTCTTTAACAAGGCTCATGGCTTTGTGCAGACAGTGGGTGTCGTAGATGTCAGAGAGTGAGGGAGGAGAGGTCCCTGTGATCTGATCCCTGACAAGGAGTGTGTGTGTGTGTGTATTTACGTCAATGAATTGGCAAAAACATTTCAGCAGCACCTGGTCCCTCAGTGAAGGAATCTGAAATGAAATTTGGTCTTTGGCTGAGCACAAAATACAAATAGAAACATTTCAGACCCAAACCCTCCCTGAGTCAAAGATGGGAGTGTATGGGTTCACTGGGTGCAGTGTAGCAGAGGTCACTCTGCTTTGGGATCGCAGGTAATGCAAGGAGACACTGTTCTGATGCAGCAGACGGAGAAGAGAGGGTTTTGATGGGGTACAGTGGGCAGAAATTTGTAGTGTTTTAGTGTAGCAGACTCAGTGGGGAGAGTGTTTTAGTGTAGCAGACTCAGTGGGAAGAGTGTTTTAGTGTAGCAGACTCAGTGGGAAGAGTGTTTTAGTGTAGCAGACTCAGTGGGGAGAGTGTTTTAGTGTAGCAGACCCAGTGGAAAGAGTGTTTTGGGGTAGCAGACTCAGTGGGGAGAGTGTTTTAGTGTAGCAGACTCAGTGGGGAGAGTGTTTTAGTGTAGCAGACTCAGTGGGAAGAGTGTTTTAGTGTAGCAGACTCAGTGGGAAGAGTGTTTTAGTGTAGCAGACTCAGTGGGGAGAGTGTTTTAGTGTAGCAGACCCAGTGGAAAGAGTGTTTTGGGGTAGCAGACTCAGTGGGAGAGTGTTTTAGTGTAGCAGACTCAGTGGGGAGAGTGTTTTAGTGTAGCAGACTCAGTGGGGAGAGTGTTTTAGTGTAGCAGACTCAGTGGGAAGAGTGTTTTAGTGTAGCAGACTCAGTGGGGAGAGTGTTTTAGTGTAGCAGACTCAGTGGGAAGAGTGTTTTA
>PYXC01001538.1:147500-157500 GCA_015244755.2 Tenualosa ilisha | reverse complement strand
CGGACAACAACCTGAACGGCGACGGGCGTCCCGCCCACTCGCCCGTCCCTTCGCTGCGCAGCCTGCCGCCCCTGGCCCAGCCCCCGGGGTGGCGCCCGACCCCCCGACGGCCGACGGCAGCCTGCACAGCACCGGCAGCTCCCGCTCCTCACACACACACACACACAGTCACACACGCTCGCCCTCCCTGCAGCGTGTCTCAGAGGAGCCCGACAAGCACACACTGCGCCGGCACCCACACGGGCACAGCCGCGGACGCCTCAGGTAAGGACACACACACACCCACACACACACACACTACCACTCTATTCATGCACATGTTGTTGACTTTAATTTCAGCCCCCTCGGAAACTGCATAATACCAACTTCCAGTCATACACACACACACACACACACACACACACACACACACACACACACACACACATACACACACACACAGTGTTATACACTCTCACATAGGCACTCAGACACACACATTCACATGGTCACTTCCTGGGAGAGTTGTGACCACAACATTTTTATTCAAGTGACACACTCCCTCAATACATGCACACACACACACACACACACACACACACACACACACTCACTCATTCACACACACATACACATATACACTCAAACACATACACACATGCACAAATCTATGCTCATGACACCACTGACGCACTTGCTCACCATCTCACACACACATTTAGGCACACACACACGCAACACACACACACGTGCACACAATCACACACACACACACACACACATCATCTCTCTGACCAGACATACTTACTCTGCCCTGTTGTTCTTAGCACCACATGTGCTTCTGAGAAGTTGGAAGCTTGTGTGATTTTGTGTGTATGTGTGTGTGTGTATGTGAGAGTGTGTGTGTGTGTTTTCACATTGTGTACAGACTACATATCACATATGTGATTCAGATGTCCACACGAAAGCTAATCTTGCTCTTTGGGAAGTCACACCATGTGCATGTGTGTGTGTTTGTGTGTGTGTGTGTGTGTGTGTGTGTTTGTTTCTTTGTGTGTGTGTGTGTGTGTGTGAGTGATAGGGTGTGTGCATGGGTTGTTCTGTTACCTCACTTTAATTGGAGGAAGAGGGGGATATGGGAGAGGGAGAGGGAGACAGACGGAGAGAGAGAGAGAGAGTGGGAGAGGGAGAGAGAGGGAGAGAGGGAGAGAGAGAGAGGGAGGAGAGAGAAAGAGAGAGGGAGAGAGAGAGAGACAGAGAGAGAAAGAGAGGGAGAGAGAAAGAGAGAGAGAGAGAGGGAGAGAGAAAGAGAGAGAGAGAAAGAGAGAGGAGAGAGAGAGAGAGAGAGAGCTTGAATCCTCTACTCTTATGTCAGTAATTCATCAGTGTCACCTCAGTTAATCTCTCAAAAAGCTCTTCCTTTGCCTCCCTCCCACTTGTGTGTGTGTGTGTGTGTGTGTGTGTGTGTGTGTGTGTGTGTGTTTATGTTGAATTTTCCCAAGGTTTTGGAGTAATTTAATCCTTATAGATGAGCTGTCTTCATTGAAGAGATTGTCAGTTTTAATACAGGAGTGAGTTTTTATCAGTGCCTAATGTTGACATGGGTGTGTGTGTGTGTGTGCTTGTGTGTGTGTTTGTGTGTGTGTGTGTAGTGAGTTTTTCTCAGGGCCTAATGTTGACTTGTGTGTGTGTGTGTGTGTGTGTGTGCTTGTGTGTGTGTGTGTTTGTGTGTGCGTAGTGAGTTTTTCTCAGGCTCTAATGCTGACTTGTGTGTGTGTGTGTGTGTGTGTGCGCACTTGTGTGTGTGTGTGTGTGTGTGTGTATGTGCTTGTGTGTGTGTGTGTGTGTTGTGTGTGTGTATGTATGTGCTTGTGTGTGTATGTGTGTTTGTGTGTGTGTGTAGTGAGCTTTTCTCAGGGTCTAATGTTGACTTCCCACGCTGTTACTCTGAGATAATCTAGCCAATACTCACAGATTATTTAATGAAGTTGTTGTAGTCCCACACTTACGTTGATATTAACTGTGCCAATACTCACAGATTATTGAATGAAGTTGTTGTAGTCCCACACTTACGTTGATATTAACTGTGCCAATACTCACAGATTATTGAATAAAGTTGTTGTAGTCCCACACTTACGTTGATATTAACTGTGCCAATACTCACAGATTATTGAATAAAGTTGTTGTAGTCCCACACTTACGTTGATATTAACTGTGCCAATACTCACAGGCCCAGTAGAGTTGGGAGAGAGTATGGAGCAAGAGCTGGAATACTTCATTAAAATCCCACAGATGGAGATCTTATGGTATCCATGGTGATGAGAGTTTGGAAAGAATATTTTTGGCTTTGCGCTTTTATTGTGAAGAGATGGAAAATGAGGGAAAGAGAGAGAGAGAGAGAGACTCCAACCTCAACTCAAACCTGGGTCCCACCGATACCCCCCCATACACACATACAGTACACACACACACACACACACACACACACACACACAACTCACACCTGGGTCCCACCTTTACCCCCTCCCACACACACACATACACACATGCACACACACACACCTTGAAACTGTGTCCCACCTGCCTGTTCAGCTTGCTGTTCCCATATAGTAACATTGTGAAGATAATGTAAAGTCACAGTTGGGTCTATGTGTGTGTTAGATGTGTGTGCGTGTGTGTGTAAGATGTGTGTGAGGCTTGCTGATGTGGGCCAGATGCTGTTCTGCTGCTGCAGGAGGGGATGATGTCATTCTGATGCTGTGGTGTTGCCATGGCAATGTGGTGCTGATGCTGGCTCGTCCTACATATCCATCTGGCTGCGAGTTCTCTCCCGTCGCCATAGTAATGACGACCTGAGGGTGTTAGTGTGCACTGACCAGGTGGGCCAAAGTGGACTGGGATGACCACAAATCTGAGTCAGTTTCTCCTAGGCAACCAGTCTGTGTGTGTGTGTGTGTGTGTGTGTGTGTGTGTGTGTGTGCGTGTGTGTGTGCGTGTGTGTGTGCGTGTGTGCGTGTGTGTGTGTGTGTGCGCATGTGTGCGTGTGCGCGTGTGTGCGCATGTGTGTGTGTGTGTGTGTGTGGTGCGTGCGTGCGTGTGGTGCGTGCGGGCGTGTGTGTGTGCGCATGTGCACGTTCGTGTGTGCGCGTGTGCGTGCGTGTGTGTGTGTGAGCGTGCGTGCGTGCATGTGTGTGTGTGTGTGTGTGCGTGTGTGTGTCTGTGTGTGTGTGTGTGTGTGTGTGTGTGTGTGTGCGCGTGTGCGTGCGTGTGTGTGTGTGTGTGCGTGCATGTGCGTGTGTGTGTGTGTGTGCATGTGTGTGTGTTGTGTGTGTGCGCGTGTGTGTGTGTGTGTGTGTCTGTGTGTGTGTGTCTGTGCGTGTGTGTGTGCGTGTGTGTGTGTGTGTGCGTGTGTGTATATCTGTGTGTGTGTGTGTGTGTGTATCTGTGCGCGTGTGTGTGTGTGTGTGTGTGTGTGTGTGTGTGTGTATCTGTGTGTGTGTGTGTGTGTGTGGTTCTCTGCCCTTTATCTATTTCTGCATTTCCTCTCCCCTCCACCTCCTTCATGCTCCCCTCTGTTCTCCTCTCATCCCCTTTCCTGTCCTCCTCCTCTCCCCTCCTCTCCTCTCCCCTCCTCTCCTCTCATCCTCCTCTTCTCCACGTCTCGCCCCCATTTCTCTTTTCTCCCCTCATTCCTCCCTCTCCTTCTCTCCTCTCCTCCTCTCCTCTGCCCTGTGCTCTCTGGTCTCCTGCCCTGTGTCTTGCTGTGGCCAACTGGCCTCCCCACGGGGGACTCAGGTGACCAGACCGATTCAGGGAGTGTGACCATGGCAACCAGGGAAGTGTGAAATTAGTTCCCCTGGTCACTGGCGACCCCTGCGGCTCCTCCCCCTCACTTCCTGTTCTGTCCTGGGCCAGGGTCATACTTGGCAGGTCACCCGGGCCACCCTAGTGCCAACCAACCTGCCCAGCCCCCTCGGCCTGTCCGAAATTGCACCATTCCGCACTGACCCCCTCACACATTCCAGAATGCCACCTCATTCCACAGTTTTTAACAGGGCATATCATATGATTCAACACAACATTCCATAGTATTCAGCACAAATTTCTGGAATGTCGCCTCATTCAGTAGAATTCCACACAATACTCTGCAATGCAGAATGTCTCTTACACTCATAGAATCTATGAGTTTTTTGATCCTATTAAACAAATCCAGCACATTTGGAGAACATGGATACTGTGGTGTCCATGGTATTTTTCATAGTGAAATATTGGCCATATACGAAATGTCTCCACAACAACATGATCAGGTTAGTGGCTTTGGAGATACTGACACAGGTTTCACCACTCAAATGCAGCATTACCTTTCTACCTATGGACCTTTCAAATGCAGCATTACCTTTCTACCCATGGACCTTTCAAATGCAGCATTACCTTTTTACCTATGGACCTTTCTACAAAAGCGGCATTATCTTTGCTATAGCTACTCAGCTAATGTTCATCGGCAGCATCCCATCCTAAACTACATAACTAGCCTACTTTCAAACTGAAATTTAGCTTGTTACTGGTTTCACATTCAGACAGCAGAGCTCTTTACAGTTAGCTCATCAAGGTGCTAACAGTCAGCTGATCTCCACTAACATTCATCAGGATCAGGCTGTTTTCCATGAAGCAGGAACGTTGTCTTAATGTTTTAAATTCATTTGTCTTAATGTTTTAAAATCAATTCTGAAAATGACCAATTTTCCATTACAGTGGGTCACATGGGGTCGGCTTTCTGTAACCAGACATGCCCACTGGAGGGCATGTAGAACGTTTATGACACATTGATGCTTGTAAACACAGAAGAGCCAAAAGCATTCATCTGAGCAGATGGTTAAGATAGAAAGTTCCGGACAAGTTTTGTTCCCTGCCGTCTCTTTGTCCCCATTTCAACCCTCCCCACGACCATCTCTCTCTCCCTCTTTCCTCCCTCTCTTCCTTACTTCTCTCTCTCTCCCTCTTTCCTCCCTCTCTTCCTTACTTTTCTCTCTCTCCCTGTTTCCTCCCTCTCTTCCTTACTTCCCTCTCTCCCCTCTGTCTCTTTCTCTCTTTCTATCTTTGCCTCACTTTAATATTGTTATCTTTATCAGAGTTTGTAGGTCCAGGGGCAGACAATACTAATCTCATTATGTGTGTGTGTGTGTGTGTGTGTGTGTGTGTGTATGTGTGTGTGTGTGTGTGTGTGTGTGTGTGTGTGTCTGTGTGTGTGTGTGTGTGTGTGTGTGTGTGTTCGTGCATGTAATAATGAGAAGCAATAGAATGGTGGAATTGAGCCAGAAATAACTGGAGAGGGCATATAGAGGCACACACACCAACATCAGCACAGCCCTACAATTGAGCTGTGTGATGCTCTGTAGTTGTGTGTGTGTGTGTGTGTGTGTGTGTGTGTGTGTGTTTAAATTATTATGCAGCTTTACCTCATACTATCTTAATGCAGTTTAAACTGAGCACAAACAAGCTGTGTGTTTGTCAATGGTAGTATCGTAGCATTAGATGGCCTACAGGTTTTCTGATCTAGAATACACTCTTTCACTTGAAACTGGTTAAAAACTGCTGCTCCTGGTTTTGCATTGGCCTTTGGCAGCTTAGATTTTTCAGAATGTGGCCCGCAAACAGAAAAGTTTGGCTACCCCTGCTTAATGCCTCTGGCCGATAGCCCCTTAGCTTTAGTTGTTAGCTGCTGAGGTTGCTTTCTGTTCACTGTTAACCATTGTTAGCTATTAGCCATTAGCTGCTGAGCTTTGTCTACTGAGAGTACTGTGCTGCTGTGCTAATTAGCCCCACTCCCCCAGCAGTCCCCTGAAGAGCTGAGGTCTGGTCCATCTTCATTCACCCTCAAATCCACATCAAAGAACTACAAAGTGTTTCCAGTACAGGGAATTCTGCCCCAAACGCCCCCTTCTATATCAGTCCCCTGCTCTCTCTCTCTCTCTCTCTTTCTCTCTCTCTCTCTCTTACCATCAGTCAATCATTGTTTTACATTCTTAGCTTCTCTTCACTCTTCTCTCTCTGTCTCATTTCTCTGTATCATTCTTTCATTCATCCAAGTCATCCGTCTTTCTTCAGTTTTGTTACCATCATGCTTTTCTTCGCTCTTCTCTCTCTCTATCCCCCTTTTTCTTTCTCTCTCTCTCTCTCTCTTTCCCCCCTTCTCTCTCGCCCCCTTTCTTTCCCTCTCTCTCTCTCTCTATCCCCCCCTCTTACCTGCTGTCCTGACTGAGTGCACTGAGTTCATGGGAGGCACTAATGACTGGAGGTGATTCAGCTGATTTTACCTCATGTGTGTGTTTCACCACCAACACACACACACACATCTCTCACATCACACAGACACACACTCACAACCACCATTACACACACACATCTCTCACATCACACAGACACACACTCACAACCACCATTACACACACACACTCATCTCACACATCACACAGACACACACTCACAATCACCATTACACACTCACTCATCTCTCACATCACACAGACACACACTCACAACCACCATTTCACACACACACACATCTCTCACATCACACAGCCACTCACAACCACCATTACACACACACACATCTCTCACATCACACAGACACACACTCACAACCACCATTACACACACACAGATCTCTCACAGATCACTCCACAGTCTTCACACTTACTCACTCATTTAGTATGGTGTCAGGGGTCTACTGGAGGGTCCCCCGGTCCCCCTCATTCAGTATGGTGTCAGGTGGGCTCTGTCTCTGCATGAGTTTCTCCTTCCCTAATTAGAGTGAGCTGGGATGCAGGTAGGGCCTCTCTGCCTTGGTACATCCTGCTCCTTGCAATGAATCACCATTCAGTCTCTGTGCTGCGAGGAAAGGACTTCGAGAGGAGGAGAGAAAATGATGTATTGATGGACTGCAAAAAGGAAGTCGATTTTGCCTTTGCAGAGCAGCTAAATGGCATGTCAGATGAGGAGCGGAGCAGAGCTCTTCTTACTCAGTCTGGAAGCTTCCGTACTCAATCCTGCCCTGAGTCAGAGTTTACAGAGAAATGTGCTCTGTTTTTAGAGTCATTTACTCTTTGATTCATGAAGAACATCAATAATTTCAGTGATAACGACCACAGTGCCTCAGACTCTCACCTTAACCTCAACCTCAAGCTCACAAGCATAACAGTGCACTCACACTGCTAAGGTGTACGCTTTGACAGAGCCTCCCATTCTCAGAAACTAACATCATTCATTGCTGAACTGACTTGTGATTGTATTGCATTATGGTTCTTACATTTCTGGAGCCAAAAAGATGAGAAATTTGATCTTTTCAAGTCTTTTCAAGCAGCAATGCAGTCCAATGCAGGTCATTTTAATACCAACCTGACCCCAGCACTGCCAGCCTAGCCCCAGTCACACAGCCATAACACTCAGCCTGAGCGCAGTCATATGACCCTAACCCTAACCCCAGTCATGTGACCCTAAGCCTAACCCTAACCCCAGTCATGTGACCCTAAGCCTAACCCTAACTCCAGTCATGTGACCCTAAGCCTAACCCTAACCCCAGTCATGTGACCCTAAGCCTAACCCTAACTCCAGTCATGTGACCCTAAGCCTAACCCTAACTCCAGTCATGTGACCTAAGCCTAACCCTAACTCCAGTCATGTGACCCTAAGCCTAACCCTAACTCCAGTCATGTGACCCTAAGCCTAATCCTAACTCCAGTCATGTGACCCTAAGCCTAACCCTAACCCCAGTCATGTGACCCTAAGCCTAACCCTAACTCCAGTCATGTGACCCTAAGCCTAACCCTAACCCCAGTCATGTGACCCTAAGCCTAACCCTAACTCCAGTCATGTGACCCTAAGCCTAATCCTAACTCCAGACATGCAGCCTAAACTCTAAATTAACACGCAGCCCTAACCCTTGACCCCATCCTGAACACAGGCTTTGCCATAACGTGAGGTAGGTTTGAGCAGGAAGCACTGAGTACAAGACGAAACTGGGATATGTAGTCTCCTGTGCTCAGACTAGTAGAGGACGCTGGGATATGTAGTCTCCTGTGCTCAGACTAGTAGAGGACGCTGGGATACGTAGTCTCCTGTGCTCAGACTAGTAGAGGATGCTGGGATATGTAGTCTCCTGTGCTCAGACTAGTAGAGGACGCTGGGATACGTAGTCTCCTGTGCTCAGACTAGTAGAGGACGCTGGGATATGTAGTCTCCTGTGTTCAGACTAGTAGAGGATGCTGGGATACGTAGTCTCCCCTCCAGCGACAGCTCTGCTCACGTCTGACGGGGGAAGGATGTCACTTGGTAGCTGATGCAAAGCGCAGCAAGATCAAAACCACATGAATACAACACAACACACAAGCAGCTGTTAGCGCTGCTCTTCCAGAGAACTCGCTACACACTGCAGGTTGTGTGTGTGTGTGTGTGTGTGTGTGTGTGTGTGCGCGTGCCTTGACTTGAGCAGCAGAACTGCACCTGGTGGTGGTGTGTGAGGCGTGTCAGACATGAGAGCTATATGCACACACGGCCTGCCTGTCTGTCAGGAGTAATTAAGCCTCCTAACAAGCACGAGACAAGGGGTGGGGAGAGCAGAGCGGCCTGTCACTACCTGACTGACTACCTCACAACTGGCACATTTGTAGGCTTGTGCGTGCACTACTCCCCTTACCCATTTGTGTGTGTGTGTGTGTGTGTGTGTGTCTGTGTGTGTGTGTGTGTGTGTGTGTGTGTGTGTGTGTGTGTGTGTGTGTGTCTGTGTGTGTGTGTGTGTGTGTGTGCGTGTGTGTGTGTGTGTGCGGGAGGTGGTGGCGTAGTGGTTAAGGAACCTGACTAGCATGCGAGTAGCCTGGAAAATTGTGGGTTCGAATCCTGGCTGCCACTGTTGTGCCCTTGAGCAAGGCACTGCGTGTCTAAGGGAGGCTGGCCCTGATATAATTGATAGTTGACAAATATGTAAGTCGCTTTGGATAAAAGCATCTGCTAAATGCTAAATGTAAATGTAAATGTGTAACCTGTAGTGCTAGTTAGCGACACTAACCTGTGTTGTTGGACTTTGTTGCAGTCAGTTTGTGTAGACGATACGATGATGATTGGTGATTGGCTTACTTACTAGCTTACTAGCTTCCTGGTCAGGGCTGTGACAGGGCTTGTGACAGAAGGCTGGCTAGTTTGAATCCCCACCAGTAGGTTGAAGAAGTGGTTGAACATCACTGTCCTGTCCTGTCCTGTCCTGTCCTGTCCTGTCCACCTCCATGGCTTAGGGCCCCTAACCCCTCACTGCTCCCCCGGGTGCCATAGCAGCTGGCTGCCCACGGCTCCAGGTTAGTGTGTGTCTCACCTTACTGTGTGCTTGCTTTGTGTGTGTGTGTGTGTGTGTCACTAATTCACCGATTGATGAAATGGAAAGACTGAATTTAAATTTTCCTTTGCTCAGAAGATATGTGTGTGTGTGTGTGTGTGTGTGTGTGTGTGTGTGTGTGTGTGTGTGTGTGTGTGTCCAGGCAACTGTAGCCACCCAAGGGAGTGATGTCACCATGTATCTCAAGTGTAGCATAGATACATATTCTATATATATTCTTTTCAGTGGCGTATCAGTGTAACATGTGCATGTGTGTGTGTGTGTGTGTGTGTGTGTGAGTGAGTGGCCAGCAACAGTAAGCTTGCTTGTATACATGTCTGTTGCTGTGGTAACAGGCACTGAATGCTGAGCGCTTGGTCATCTCTCCATCTCTATCTGTGGTTCGTGTGTGTGTGTGTGTGTGTGTGTGTGTACGTAATTGTACTGCAGCTGGGGATGATTGTGTTCCTGCTCCTCTGACTCACTCAGAGCTGCACTGACTTCACCTGGCCGGAGTCAGTACCTGTGTGCTGAGTTAGGGCTGAAACAGCAATAAGGGCCTTGCTGGTGGATGGTTAAGGTGAAGTAGTGTCTTGGACACAGTTTTATTTGTGTATCTGCAATTGTTTGTACATAGATGCTTGTCAGTCTGTGTGTGTG
>PYXC01001538.1:125000-135000 GCA_015244755.2 Tenualosa ilisha | reverse complement strand
ACTGGGCTGGGCTGGACTGGGCTGGACTGGGCTGGGCTGGACTGGACTGGGCTGCACTGGACTGGACTGGGCTGGACTGGGCTGGACTGGACTGGGCTGGACTGGACTGGACTGGACTGGACTGGACTGGGCTGGACTGTGGTGGGCTGGGCTGGACTGGGCTGGGCTGGACTGGGCTGGACTGGGCTGGGCTGGACTGGACTGTGGTGTCTCATCCTCCCAGTGGCCACTGATGAGGAGGAGGAGGAGGAGCAGCTAGAGGAGGAGGAGGAGGAGGAGAAGGAGGAGGAGGAGGAGGAGGAGGATCAGATGAATGGTGATGACGAAGGTAAACACACATCACCTGCCCCTAGATGCACTGACTCACCTGGCCGCAGACGGACGCAGGTGCAGCAGTGGGGTGTGGCTACTGTGTGTTCCCAACAAGAGCTTCTAAAGCTGTAAGATCGCTGCTAAAATCGCTGCTGTGTTAACTCATGTCACTCTAATCGCTGCTGTGTTAACTCATGTCACTCTAATCGCTGCTGTGTTAACTCATGTCACTCTAATCGCTGCTGTGTTAACTCATGTCACTCTAGTTGCTTATGACGTGCCCACTGGCATTGGATTTACAGGCCAAATGCGTCATAGCTAATTAGCATAAAGTTTTACACTTTTTTCGTCGCTTTAGTCGCCCAAGATTTGTCTTTTTTCGTCGCTTTAGTCGCCCAAGATTTGTCTTTTTTCGTCGCTTTAGTCGCCCAAGATTTGTCTTTTTTCGGCGCTTTAGTCACACAAGATTTGTCTTTTTTCGGCGCTTTAGTCGCCGAGATTTGTCTTTTTTCGGCGCTTTAGTCGCCCAAGATTTGTTGTTCATCACTTTTGTCACTTTAGTTCCTCTTGTCCACAAAGACTGAATCTCTTACCACAATTTTACAGCCTTCATAGCTCTTGGTGTAAACACACAGTTAGTGTGTGAAGCAGTAGACTTAGCATGTAGAATAGTAGAGTAAGTATGTAAAGCAGTAGAGTTAGTATGTACAATAGTAGAGTGTGTAGAGCAGTAAAGTTAGTATCTAGAATAGTAGAGTTAGTATGTAGGGCAGTAGAGTTAGTATGTAGAATAGTAGAGGTAGTGTGTAGAGCAGTAGAGTTAGTATGTAGAATAGTAGAGTTAGTGTGTAGAGCAGTAGAGTTAGTATGTAGAATAGTAGAGTTAGTGTGTGAAGCAATAGTGTGTAGAAGGCAGTTAGCAGTAAAGTGATGTCAGGCCACATTCACACTGGACCTTTGGTCCCGGCTCGAGTTGGTTTGGTCTGTTGGTTGGGTTTATTTTGATTAAACAGCTTAACGAATTTGGGTGCAGTCCATAGTCCCAGCTCCATAGTGACTTTAAAGGTTAAATGGCTCATTAAAGGGGACATGGAGGCTCATAACTTAAGGCTCTCCTGGCTCCCCCTGCAGCTTCTTCATGCAATTACACCACGTGCAAGATGACAGCGGCACCCCAATGTAGAATGAAACAAAAATCACATTTATTACCTCAGCGGTCATCATAACTCTCAAAAATCACATTTATTACCTTGGCAGTCAACTGTAGGTGGAGCTCTGTGGGTAAAAAAATCACAGGTTTCCCTGGTGTTCAGAAGTTCAATAGTTAAGGAACTGCCTTGGAGCAACATGTAACACCAAGGCCGTGCTGGTGCTGCTGCTGCTGGTACTGGTACTGCTGGTGCTGGTACTGGTACTGGTACTGGTGCTGGTGCTGGTGCTACTGGTACTGGTACTGCTGCTGGTACTGGTACTGGTGCTGGTGCTGGTGCTGCTGCTGGTACTGGAGCTGCTGCTGGTACTGGTGCTACTGGTGCTGGTACTGGTACTGGTACTGGTACTGGTGCTGGTACTGGTGCTGCTGCTGGTACTGGTACTGGTGCTACTGGTGCTGGTGCTGGTACTGGTACTGGTACTGGTACTGGTGCTGGTGCTGGTACTGGAGCTGCTGCTGGTACTGGTGCTGGTACTGGTGCTGGTACTGGAGCTGCTGCTGGTACTGGTACTGGTACTGGTGCTGGTGCTGGTGCTGGAGCTGCTGCTGGTACTGGAGCTGCTGCTGGTGCTGGTACTGGTACTGGTGCTGCTGCTGGTACTGGTGCTGGTGCTACTGGTGCTGGTACTGGTGCTGGTGCTGGAGCTGCTGCTGGTACTGGTGCTGGTACTGGTGCTGGTGCTGGTACTGGAGCTGCTGCTGGTACTGGTGCTGGTACTGGTGCTGGTGCTGGTGCTGGTGCTGCTGCTGGTACTGGTACTGGTACTGGTACTGGTGTTGGTGCTGGAGTTGAACTGGTCCAGCACCAGCACCGGCACCGACACACATTTCCACAGGTTTCAGCACCAACATTTGTATAACACAGAGTCTAGGTCTGGTGGTCAGTCAAACATTGGTAACTTACAGCAGACGGATGTGACGGCCACAAATCAAACGCACACAACTTGCACAAGACGTTAGCATTGTTTTGCTAACAACACAGCACCGTGGTGTGGTTCCGACTTTGGGACCAGCAATTTCAGGGAGCTGAGCTGTGTCACCAATGATTGTTCGGTCGAATGCAGAACCAGTTCTAGTTTGGGCAACAGCACTGGCACCGCAGTGGTGGAAACGAGCTATTAGTGTGCTACTAAACTATCGGTGGTGGGAGAGAAGCCTCGCCAACTCCCTCCGCTACACTACAAACAAACAGATGGTGTGATGGGCATTTTAAAAATCTCAGAAGTACGTCAGTATGAATTCATATTTTGAGGGCCCACTGCCTGCCCAAGAGTGCAGAATATCCTGACCTCCCCACTGATGAAGTAAAGTTAGCAATGGGATCCACGGATAGGATGTTCTACAGTAGAATGTGTGTTTGGTGTTTGTTTTTCAGCGCTGGTGTTTTTGCGATGTTTGTTGTGTGTGTTTATTAGTGTAGGTGAATCTGTCTGTGAACCTTTTATGCCTGTGAATGGGTGTTTTTTTGTGTTTGTGTGTGTGAGCGTGTGTGTATGTGTGTGTGCCAAAACACCACTGATGCTACACAGCTGTGGGTACTGAGAAATTGCACATGTCTGTGTCGCTTAGCAACAGGTAGAAGACAGTGCTGTGCACTTTGAAAAATGTGATATTCCAGTTCAGGTTGTGGTTTAAATGCACACACACACACACACAGAGGCACACATATTCTCTCTCTCTCTCTCTCTCTCTCTCTCCCCACCCCCTGTCCTCTCACTCTTTCACTCTTTCTCTACAATGTGTGTGTATGAGAGTGTGTGTGTGTGCATGTGTCTGTGTGTGCATGTGTCTGTGTGTTTGTGCGTGTGTGTGTGAGTGTGTGTGTGTGTGTGTGTGTGATGACCCAGAGGCGTCTTTGTTGTTTCCCAGTGAGAGGCTATGCAAGGTAATCAGTTTTTCACTGACCTGGAGAGGAGCTCCTCCTGTTGGACTCAGCATGTGTGTGCAGGGCAGCTATGCTAGGAGCTTGGCACACACACACACGCACACACACACACATACACACAGGGAGGAGAGAGTGACATGTTCAGAGTGACCAGCTTTTAAAGGATTATGTAGTAATGAAGTACCAATGAGTAATTCTAGGAGTAAACAACATTTTGGAGATAACAAGCACTCTATCACAGGGTTAACTGACAGACTGTGAACTGATGTGATAACTGACTGTGAACTGAAAACTGATACTGTAGAGAGATCTATCTCTAACTACAGGAATAGCAACAGTGAGCCGACTTCAGCTCAACTACTGGCTCTGCCAGAGCACACAAAGTGGAAACTGCATCAGGGACTCTTTAGGTAGTGGGGGCTAACCACAACAGCGCATTTTACATGGCATAACGTACAGACAAGCAAGCAGGCCTAAGCCTACATGCCACTGAGTGCTCAAACACTTTAGAGCCCTGGGCTAGGCTACTCAATGGGCAAACTCTGACACCGACCCAAATGTGGTTCAGTTCAGACCAAGGCTTGGGACATTCTGTGACAAGAATCTGCACGCTAACTATCCAGCATGGTGTTTTCACAGGGCACAATTAACAGATTCCTCACTACTTAAGATATCTGGTGAACTTGGTGTGCACACTTCAGACCGCTTTCATCTCCACGCCATTCATGACTGTAGCAGCGTCAAAGATAAAGGGCCCTCTCCACTCAACTCCGACTTACAACTTAGATATTTCCACTCTCATCCGTGTAAGTAGCATTCATGCTGAAACAGTAAGACTATATAGGATACCAAACAGCTGCTTAAAAGTTATACATCACATACCAAACGGCTGATTAACAGCTATATATCACATAACAAAACAGCTGCTTAGAAGTTATATATCACATACAAAACAGCTGCTTAACAGCTATATATCACATACGAAATAGCTCCATAACAGTCATATATCACATACCAAACGGCTGATTAACAGTCATATATCACATACCAAACGGCTGATTAACAGTCATATATCACATACCAAACGGCTGCTGAATTTGTCATGAAATTGTGGCCATCTTGAACACTAACAATCAACCAAGAGCACAGATCTTCAGTGAAAGTGAAACTAAAATGTTGTTTTGTCTATCATGCATATGAGATGTACTTTAAGATAATAGATCATTCAAGTGTACTTTAAGATATTACATCATTCAAGTGTACTTTAAGATATTACATCATTCAAGTGTACTTTAAGATATTAGATCATTCAAGTGTACTTTAAGATAATAGATCATTCAAGTGTACTTTAAGATATTACATCATTCAAGTGTACTTTAAGATATTACATCATTCAAGTGTACTTTAAGATATTAGATCATTCAAGTGTACTTTAAGATAATAGATCATTCAAGTGTACTTTAAGATATTACATCATTCAAGTGTACTTTAAGATATTACATCATTCAAGTGTACTTTAAGATATTAGATCATTCAAGTGTACTTTAAGATAATAGATCATTCAAGTGTACTTTAAGATATTACATCATTCAAGTGTACTTTAGGATATTACATCATTCAAGTGTACTTTAAGATAATAGATCATTCAAGTGTACTTTAAGATATTACATCATTCAAGTGTACTTTAGGATATTACATCATTCAAGTGTACTTTAAGATAATAGATCATTCAAGTGTACTTTAAGATATTCCATCATTCAGTCTGACTGGAATAAACCATTTAGTTACGTGACAAAGCACCGTAAAATAAACAGTCCACTCACCAGTACACAAATTCACCTGTCTGGCGCCTAGTGGACACTAATTTCCATCCCAGGTGTGTGTGTGTGTGTGTGTGCGTGTATGTGAATGTGTGTGAACAGAGGCTATATGAATGGATCGGTTAATGTAGTTCCAGGTGGTGTGTGTGTGTGTGTGTGTGTCCTTGAGTTCTATTTAACACATTTCTCATGCGTTTGTTTTTATGTCCTCACAGTGAAGGACACAAGCTAAATGGCAGATTTACACACACACACACACACACACACACACACACACACACACACACACACACACGCCGGTGAAGGACACAGGGTAAATGACAGGTTTATTACACACTTTTTTTTCTCTGTCTCTCTCTCCCTCTCTTCCTCTTTTATCACGCCATTCTCTGTTTCACTGGTTCATATGGTTCATTACACTTTCTCACACTTGCGCACGCACACACACACACACACACAGACACACACACACACACCTCACTTTTTTGTTTGTTGAACCCTTGGGGTATGAGATTTGAGACTTGATTGACAGTTTGGCTTTATTACTTTAGTACTTCATTCTTGCAAGCAGTCTGTGTGTGTGTGTGTGTGTGTGTGTGTGTCTGTGTGTGTGTGTGTGTGTGTGTCTGTGTGTGTGTGTGTGTGTGTGTCTGTGTGTGTGTGTGTGTGTGTGTCTCTGTGTGTCTGTGTGTGTGTGTGTGTGTGTGTGTGTGTCTGTGTGTGTGTGTGTCTGTGTCTGTGTGTGTCTGTGTGTGTGTGTGTGCCTGTGTGTGTGTGTGTGTGTGTGTCTCTTTGTGTCTGTGTGTGTGTGTGTGTGTGTGTGTGTCTCTGTGTGTCTCTGTGTGTCTCTCTGTGTGTGTGTGTCTGTGTGTGTGTGTGTGTCTGTGTCTGTGTGTGTGTGTGTGTGTGTGTGTGTGTGTGTGTGTGTGTGTGTGTGTGTGTGTGTCTCTGTGTGTCTGTGTGTGTGTGTGTGTGTGTCTGTGTGTGTGTGTGTGTCTGTGTCTGTGTGTGTCTGTGTGTGTGTGTGTGCCTGTGTGTGTGTGTGTGTGTGTGTCTCTTTGTGTGTCTGTGTGTGTGTGTGTGTGTGTGTGTCTCTGTGTGTCTCTGTGTGTCTCTGTGTGTGTGTGTGTCTGTGTGTGTGTGTCTCTGTGTGTCTCTGTGTGTCTCTGTGTGTGTGTGTGTGTGTGTGTGTGTGTGTCTGTGTGGTATGCTGTCTATTCAGGTACAGCAACCTCTACAATTATTGGTACCCATGGTAAAGTTGGCTAAAAGGACAATTTTAAAAATCATCTATTGGTAATTATCCTAATGACATAATGAAAACACTGAGGAAAATATATCCTTGATTAGAAGCACATCTGTTTTGACAAAGAACAATGGATTTTAAAGAGATAAATCATTTTGTACAAAAGTGATGTCACAATTATTGGCACCCCTGTACCTGCACATTGTAAAGCTCCCCTTTGACAGTAATGTAGTGTTAGCCATCTCCATTGACAGTAATACAAGTGTTAGCCATCTCCATTGACAATAATGCAAGTGTTAGCCATCTCCATTGACAATAATGCAAGTGTCCAAGCCATCTCTTTAGACAGTATTGCAAGTGTTAGCCATCTCCTTTGACATGCCACAAAGTTGGAGAACACAAGAAGTGGATTTGAGAACCTTCATATTTACAGAATCTATCCAGGTTGTCCATATTCCGAGGCTCTCTCTGATGTTTACTCCTCTGTTGCTCAGTCCATTGGTTTACGATACTGCTAAAATCAGGCTGCTGTGACAACCGTGGTGGAGGCTTGATCTTGTGATCAGTAAGCCGTGTTTTTGTTTATGTGTTTATATGAATTGATTTAATGACCCACGGGATGAACCAAGCATGACAGACTTCTGTTGTCCTGACAGCGACAGACAGATTTTGATT
The DNA here is from genome assembly GCA_015244755.2 of Tenualosa ilisha. NCBI lineage: Eukaryota > Metazoa > Chordata > Actinopteri > Clupeiformes > Clupeidae > Tenualosa > Tenualosa ilisha. The sequence goes on along the minus strand of PYXC01001538.1, from coordinate 127,849 downwards.
TGAGATGCTCAAGTATGGCATGGAGGTCAGGATGGCAACCACCCTAATGAGATTCCTGGAGCCCCTGGAATTAAAACAACCCCAATCCCAGACCCATCACCATAACTACCAGAGGGGGCGCTATTTTCAGTGTGGTCATTTTTCTTTACGCCTAACCCACCATGAGTCAAAAAACAGTTTTCATCCCATCTGACCGTAAACTCAGTCATTCAAACCAGCGATTAAATGAAAAGAAAGCCTTTTATGCTGGTATGGGGGTCGCTTGGTGATCCCAGGATGCTCTTTTTCCAGTGGTCCTTAGGGATTTTTAGCCTCTCTTCCCACCCTTCTCACTCTGCGTGGGGGCAGATAAATAAATGGTAAATGGACTGCATTTATAGCGCTTTTCCACTCCTATGAGTACTCAAAGCTCTTTACAGGGTATGCCTCCCACTCACCCACATGCATTCACACACCGGGGGCAGAGGCTGCCATGCAAGGTGCCAACCTGCCAGCGGGAGCAATTTGGGGTTCAGTATCTTGCTCAAGGACACTTCGATGGGGTCAGGCAGAGTGGGGCTCCAACCTGCAACCCTGCGGTTGACCAACAGCACCTCCACCACCTGCGCCACCACCGCCCCACAATATGGGCCATTATCCAGTTAGGAATAGTTTCATTTGACTGAATTATTGACCATTATCCAGGTAGGAATAGTTTCATTTGACTGAATTATTGACCATTATCCAGGTAGGAATAGTTTCATTTGACTGAATTATTGGCCATTATCCAGGTAGGAATAGTTTCATTTGACTGAATTATTGGCCATTATCCAGGTAGGAATAGTTTCATTTGACTGAATTATTGGCCATTATCCAGTTAGGAATAGTTTCATTTGACTGAATTATTGGCCATTATCCAGGTAGGAATAGTTTCATTTGACTGAATTATTGGCCATTATCCAGTTAGGAATAGTTTCATTTGACTGAATTATTGACCATTATCCAGGTAGGAATAGTTTCATTTGACTGAATTATTGGCCATTATCCAGGTAGGAATAGTTTCATTTGACTGAATTATTGGCCATTATCCAGGTAGGAATAGTTTCATTTGACTGAATTATTGGCCATTATCCAGTTAGGAATAGTTTCATTTGACTGAATTATTGGCCATTATCCAGTTAGGAATAGTTTCATTTGACTGAATTATTGACCATTATCCAGTTAGGAATAGTTTCATTTGACTGAATTATTGTTTCATGAACCATGAGGTCACAGACACTTTGGTTGACCTTATGAGTTGAAAACTGACTGAAAATTATTCAGTAACATTATTATTTCTCATATTCTCCAGGGAGGCCAGTGATTGTGTTGAATATATGCTAATGTTGTATGTATTGGATGTTAATTTAGTTTATCAGAGACCTTTTAGTCTGGCAGCTCAGATCAGTTTATGGGCAAGACTCCTCAAGTCAGCAAATACGTTTTAAACACAATAATGCAATAGCCTTAAATACATTCTCTATCACTCACACACACACACATATTATGCACACACACACATATGCACACACATGCACACACACATTCACACATACACATATGCCTACCTAACCTCAAATGCACTAAATGTTACCCCCTGCCAGTCTCTCCACCTGGTCTCTCTCTCTCTCTCCACAGCCGATCCTACCAACCTGTCTGGTTAAAAGTAGTGGACCAGCTCATGGCACACAAAACCTTCCAGACATTCCCAGAGCCTGAATGCCACTGTTAGAACATGCTGATTGGTGTTTGATGCTAATGTGGTCAGCTGTGTCATGTTGTAAAGGAGCTGCACAGTGAACATCCTGGATGACTGGGGGAAATTAGTGTGTTTAAGCCCTCATGTGCCATCCAAAGACGTTACCCAAACATCCAAGTTACTTTAAAGACGTTACCCAAAGAGTTTGAGGATACCTCAAATAGTGCTGAAACCTTACATATGGCTGCTTTAATACATACACACACATATACACACACACACACACACACACACATTCAGGCCCACTAATCAAATGAACCTGACCTGTTTGTGTGTGTGTGTGTGTGTGTGTGTGTGTGTAGAGAGAGAGAGGAAAGGACACGCACAAACACACATGCACACACACACACAACAGACACACACACACAGAGACACACAAAAGCAAAAAAGATATAGATAGAAGAAAAATAGATATGTACACATGCAAACAAATATGCACACACAAAGAAACAAACACACACACACACATTTAATTTGTGTGTATGTGGGCGTGTGCAGTGTTACCATGGCAGCATGCTGTCAATGTGGCCCCTAGTGAATGATGACCCCGATGACCCCTGCTTGATCGCTGTGAGGCTGCCCCCTATTGGCTCATGTCAGTCATGTGACTGCACCCTCATACTGAACAGCACACTCCCTAGTCACACAGGGACATGTTGCAGCACCCATCTGTCTATCAGGCTCTCTGTCTCTCCACCTCTCTGTCACTTTGTCTCTCTACCACTCTCTCTCTCTCTTAGTCTCTCTCTCTCGCTCTCTCTCTATCACTCTCTCTAACCATTCAGTTATCTATCCATGCATGTTGTTTTCTCTGTCTGCATAAATATCCTGCTGATGTTGTCAGGAGTAAACTCAGTTCTGCTCAGTTCTGGGTGAGTGGAGTAGTGAGACAAAACTTCACATGCACACACACATACACACACACACACACACACACACACTCGGGGGAGGGTGTGTAGAGAAAGGAGAGAGGCAAGAGATGAGAGAAGGATGGAAAAGGAGGGAGAGGAGAGAGGGATATTATGGGAGGAGAGGAGGAAGAGGAGGAGAGGGGAAAAGAGAGGTAGGGGAG
>PYXC01001538.1:115000-117500 GCA_015244755.2 Tenualosa ilisha | reverse complement strand
TGTGTGTGTGTGTATGTGTGCGCATGTGAGTGTGTGTGTGTGTTTGTGTGTGTTTATAAATAGACCCACAGCCCCCTCACTTCTGCTATTTCAGTCATGACTCCTGCTCTCTCTCTACACACACACACTCATAAGTGCTCACACATACATTTTAATATTTTATTACCATATAATTCTTCTTTTGTTCGCCTGTGTGTGTGTGTCAAAGTGCCTATTTGTGTGACCGTGTTTCTGAATGTGAATACCTCTGCGTGTGAGTGTGTGTGTGTGTGTGCGTGTGTGTATGTGTGTGTGTGTGTGAGTGAGCATGTGTGTGTGGGTGTCAGTATGAGCAGAAGGGATCTTTTTGTCCTGCTGAAATCTCAGTAGAATTTTCCGGTATCCTGCGGGGACTGCCCTCTTCTCTCCCTTTCAATTTCTCACTCTCACACACATACACACACACCTATAATGAACATGTGCGTGCAGGCCCACACAAACACACGCACGCACACACACACACACATACACACACACACACACACACATACAAAAACACACAAACACACACACACACACACACACACAGCTATAATGAACATGTGCATGCAGGCCCACACAAACACACACACACGTACACAAACACACACGCACACACACACATACACATGAACACATACAGTATATACACACACACACATGAACACATACATACACACACACACACACACAAGAACACATACATACACACACTAACCACTTCATACCTACAAAGAGCCATCTAGGGATGTGAAATACAGGGACAGAAAGAAACAGAGAAGAGAGAGCGAGGAAGTGTGTGTGTGTGGCATCAGAAGTTAATTACTGACATTTTGGGAAAGGAATTGGATTGACAGGAAGTGAAGCTTAATTGGTTAATTAGGCTCATTAGTTGGTTCTCCTGAAGCTCTGTCATTTCCTGTGTGTCCTACAGGAGGCCATCATGTGACGCTCAGGGCCTCAGCTGATTGGATGCCTCCACATAGACCTACTGGCAACATTAACATCAGCTTTTGTCCATATCTGCCTTAACTTGTGTGACGTGTGTGTGTGTGTTTATCAGAGACAGATGAACAAGCTGTAAGAGGTAGACTCTAGGCCCTTTTCACACTGCTAAATATCCCCTAATCCTTTCACACTGACCGACACGGGGTCAGGTGTCCACTTGACCCCTAGCTGACCCGCCGCGGACCCTAGCCTTATTGGGAAGGTGGGTTTGGTGTGAAAAGTCCCTCCGTCCGTCCCTGGGTTGGACTGGGTGACGACGGATCACAAATGCAGCCCTCCAGTGGGGGTTACAGGAAGCCAGAAAACGGCTGCACTTTCATCAAGACATTTGGAATTTCTTACCTTCTGCAGTTTAAAAATGCTTTTGTTGAGGAGGTGTATTCATGTAAGCGTCATGCTAACTGTGGTGTCATAGTTTTCTTAGCTGTACTGAGGGGTTTATAGTAGCATTGTCTGGCACTGGGTAGAGGTTAGTTGTAGGCTACCTCTGAAAACACAAATGAGCTGCATGTCAAGGGATACTAGCAATATGGCAGACGAAACAAACTTGTTGTCCAACGTTGTTGTACAGCTAGCACACATAATGTTAGCGTCGCTTTGCTAACAACACAGCAACGCCACCACCGTCTGCAGCAGACAGAAAGTTGCTTAACATTACCTTACATGGTCCAGCTTTTTTTTATAATCCACATTCATCTTAAGTCCAACATTCCCAGTGCTTCAGTCATATAGACAACGGCTACAGACCAGCAGACTGCTTAGCTAAGAGATTTGTTTGGCTTTCTACAGAAAATGAAAGTCTGTTGAATATGAATGGCTCTGCAGAGCTCCCTCTGCTGGCGACCCCGAGCAACTCTCCTTCTTCAGGACACGCCTCCTCTCCCAAGTCGGCTTTCAGGCAGATAAAACGCTTAGCGTTCACATTGCTCAACCCGCGATGAAGACGCAATATAGACCCACAGAATGTAGCAGGTCGCAATGTGAAAAGGGCTTCTGTGTGTGTTGAGTGTCTTTGTGTGTGTGTGTGTGTTTGTGTGTTGAGTGTGTGTGTGTGTTTGTGTGTGTGTGTGCATGTGTGTGTGTGTGAGGTCATGGCTCGAATCTTAGTCCTCTAATTAGGTTGTTCTTCCTTAATCTTGTTGTCATTGCCCAAGGCTGTGTCATCTCAAAGGTGTGTGTGTGCGTGTGTGTGTTGCCCAAGGCTGTGTTACATCCCAAAAGTATCTGTGTGTGGGTGTATGTGTGTGTGCAAAGTGTGTGTATGTGTTTGTCTGTATGTGTGTCTGTGTGTGTGTGTGTGTGTGTGTGTGTGTGTGTGTGTGTGTGTGTGTGTGTCCGTGTATGTTGTCCAAGGCTGTGTTACATCCCAAAAGTATCTGTGTGTGTGTGTGTGTGTGTGTGTGTGTGTGTGTGTGTGTGTGTGTGTGTGTGTGTCCGTCCGTGTGTGTTGTCCAAGGCTATGTTACATCCCAAA
>PYXC01001538.1:102500-107500 GCA_015244755.2 Tenualosa ilisha | reverse complement strand
CACCAGGGGCAGCACTCACTGTCTGTACAAAGGAAGACTCTCTTTTCATGTGGGCCTCAGTTAGCATGTCCAGTAAAGGTTTGTATGAGAGGCTTTGCCTTTAGCTAAGAACAAGACAAGAATCTACAATGAGCTTCTGTCACATGACCTGATGACTAATCGGAAACACCGGTGGTCATGTGACCAGCTCTCCTCACGGTGAACAACCTCTGCAGTGGAGGCTGGAAAGCTCTGAATTTTGGTGAATTTTGGCAGTGAGCGCTGGTTAATGTCTTTATGTTAGCAGTGAGTACTGGTTAATATCACAGTTTCAGCGGTGAGCGCTGGTTAATGTCTTTATGTTAGCAGTGAGTACTGGTTAATATCACAGTTTCAGCGGTGAGCGCTGGTTTATGTCTTTATGTTAGCAGTGAGTACTGGTTAATATCACAGTTTCAGCGGTGAGCGCTGGTTAATGTCTTTATGTTACCAGTGAGTACTGGTTAATATCACAGTTTCAGCGGTGAGCGCTGGTTAATGTCTTTATGTTAGCAGTGAGTACTGGTTAATATCACAGTTTCAGCGGTGAGCGCTGGTTAATGTCTTTATGTTAGCAGTGAGTACTGGTTAATATCACAGTTTTTACTATGAGCCTTTAGCGAGCTCACTAGTTTTACTCTAAAACTCTACTGACTGGGATTAGGACTAGTATTCCATTAGTTAGTTAATTAGTTAATTAGGTCAAAAAGTGTTTTAATAATAAAAAAATATGTTAATATTTCACTGTATTGTTGGACTGGACAGGAGGACCTCCACTGTTGAGTGTCAACACACAAAACACAACAACACATCAACACATCAACACAACAACACATCAACACAACAGCACACACAACACACACAACAACACAACAGCACAACAACACACACAACACACACAACACAACAACACATCAACACAACAGCACAACAACACAACAACACACACAACACAACAACACAACAACACATCAACACAACAGCACAACAACACAACAACACATCAACACAACAGCACAACAACACAACAACACACACAACACAACAACACAACAACACATCAACACATCAACACATCAACACAACAACACACACAACACAACAACACAACAACACATCAACACAACAACACAACAACACATCAACACAACAACACATCAACACATCAACACAACAACACAACAACACATCAACACATCAACACAACAACACATCAACACATCAACACATCAACACATGGTTGTCCTGAGCACAGAGTGGGGTAGAGAGAGTCTGAGGAGGAGAGGACACAGAAGAAAAGTTTAGGATGAAACAGAGAGAGAGAGAGAGACGAAAGAGGAAAATGTGGAGGTAAGAGGAGAGAGGTAAAGTCAGAGAGAGAGAGAGGAAGATAGGAAGGAAGAAAGGAATAGAATGATGAGAGAGGGAAGAGAGGAGAGAGACGGAGAGGAACAGAAGTTATCTGTCAGTCTGGTTCATTCTGATGCAGCAGAGGGAGTAGCTTGTCCTTCAGACAGACAGACACACACACACACACACACACACACACACACTTACAGCTCTATGCTCATCCAGACCTAGACAAGGATCATGTCCAATACTTGTCCTCTGGACACATAGAGACGTATTTCACAAAGAGACTCAGGCCTTGGGCAGCCCCGGTTGGAGCCTGTGTGTGTGATATGTGTGTGTGTGGGAGTATACACAATGTGTGTGTGTGTGTATAGGATAAGTGTGTGTGTATGTGTGTGTGACAAGGCCTCAGAAGAAACTCTGAAATCCCACTTGCTTTAGCTGGGCTTTAAATCCTCTCTGTAATAAGTCCATAAGACCATTATGATCCCAGCAAAACGAATTCCATTTGAAGTGTGTGTGTGTGTGTGTGTGTGTGTGTGTGTGTGTGTGTGTGTGTGTGTGCCCTTTCATAGCAGGTTCTCAGGGTTTGGATTGGCTGTGATTACGGCCAACAGCAGTGATTTGCCCATCTTTTCTTAGGTCCATGCCGTTACGCTTAGTGATGGTTTGGTGTCAAATATATCTCTCTTCCCACCCTCTCTATCACTCGCTCTCTCTCTCTCTTCGCAGCCTCTCTATCACTCGCTCTCTCTCTCTTTCTTCCCACCCTCTCTATCACTTGCTCTCTTTCTCTTCCCTAGATGTCTTTACCTCTTATGCTTTCTCTCTCTCTCACCTGCCCAGTCTCTCTCTCTCACCTGCCCAGTCTCTCTCTCTCTCAGTTCAACTCATTTCAAGCTTTATTGGCATGACTACTCATATAGAAACAGTGTTGACTACTCATAAAGAAACAATGTTGACTACTCATGTAGAAACAGTGTTGACTACTCATATAGAAACAGTGTTGACTACTCATGTAGAAACAGTGTTGACTACTCATATAGAAACAGTGTTGACTACTCATATAGAAACAGTGTTGACTACTCATGTAGAAACAGTGTTGACTATTCATATAGAAACAGTGTTGACTATTCATATAGAAACAGTGTTGACTACTCATATAGAAACAGTGTTGACTACTCATGTAGAAACAGTGTTGACTACTCATATAGAAACAGTGTTGACTACTCATATAGAAAGCATTGACTATTCATATAGAAACAGTGTTGACTACTCATAAAGAAACAGTGTTGACTACTCATATAGAAACAGTGTTGACTATTCATATAGAAACAGTGTTGACTACTCATATAGAAAGCATTGACTATTCATATAGAAACAGTGTTGACTACTCATATAGAAACAGTGTTGACTACTCATGTAGAAACAGTGTTGACTATTCATATAGAAACAGTGTTGACTATTTATATAGAAACAGTGTTGACTATTCATATAGAAACAGTGTTGACTATTTATATAGAAACAGTGCTGACTATTCATATGCAAACAGTGTTGACTACTCATATAGAAAGCATTGACTATTCATATAGAAACAGTGTTGACTATTCATGTAGAAACAGTGTTGACTATTCATATAGAAACAGTGTTGACTACTCATATAGAAACAGTGTTGACTACTCATATAGAAAGCATTGACTATTCATATAGAAACAGTGTTGACTATTCATATAGAAACAGTGTTGACTACTCATATAGAAACAGTGTTGACTACTCATATAGAAAGCATTGACTATTCATATAGAAACAGTGTTGACTACTCATATAGAAAGCATTGACTATTCATATAGAAACAGTGTTGACTATTCATATAGAAACAGTGTTGACTACTCATATATAAACAGTGTTGACTACTCATATAGAAACAGTGTTGACTATTCATATAGAAACAGTGTTGACTACTCATGTAGAAACAGTGTTGACTACTCATGTAGAAAGCATTGACTATTCATATAGAAACAGTGTTGACTACTCATGTAGAAACAGTGTTGACTATTCATATAGAAACAGTGTTGACTATTTATATAGAAACAGGGTTGACTACTCATATAGAAACAATGTTGACTACTCATGTAGAAACAGTGTTGACTATTCATATAGAAACAGTGTTGACTATTCATATAGAAACAGTGTTGACTACTCATATAGAAACAATGTTGACTACTGATTATGATCCCAGCAAAACGAATTCCATTTGAAGTGTGTGTGTGTGTGTGTGTGTGTGTGTGTGTGTGTGTGTGTGTGTGTGTGTGTGTGTGTGTGTGTGTGTGTGCCCTTTCATAGCAGGTTCTCAGGGTTTGGATTGGCTGTGATTACGGCCAACAGCAGTGATTTGCCCATCTTTTCTTAGGTCCATGCCGTTACGCTTAGTGATGGTTTGGTGTCAAATATATCTCTCTTCCCACCCTCTCTATCACTCGCTCTCTCTCTCTCTTCGCAGCCTCTCTATCACTCGCTCTCTCTCTCTTTCTTCCCACCCTCTCTATCACTTGCTCTCTTTCTCTTCCCTAGATGTCTTTACCTCTTATGCTTTCTCTCTCTCTCACCTGCCCAGTCTCTCTCTCTCACCTGCCCAGTCTCTCTCTCTCTCAGTCTATTCATATAGAAACAGTGTTGACTACTCATGTAGAAACAGTGTTGACTATTCATATAGAAACAGTGTTGACTATTTATATAGAAACAGGGTTGACTACTCATATAGAAACAATGTTGACTACTCATGTAGAAACAGTGTTGACTATTCATATAGAAACAGTGTTGACTATTCATATAGAAACAGTGTTGACTACTCATATAGAAACAATGTTGACTACTCATGTAGAAACAGTGTTGACTATTCATATATGATATTCATGTTCTCTCTGTTCCTCCAGTTTGTGAAGTTGGGTGTGATGTTGTTAAAGATGTTCAAATATTTGTAAAGTATCTGGGGCAGCTATTAGTCACAGTGGAGCAGAAAGAGCAGAAAGAGCACCTCTCACTCTACCTCTCCTCTCACTCTACCTCCCCTCTCACTCTACTCCCCTCTCACTCTACCTCTCCTCTCACTCTACCTCTCCTCTCACTCTACTCCCCTCTCACTCTACCTCTCCTCTCACTCTACCTCTCCTCTCACTCTACTCTCCTCTCACTCTACCTCTCCTCTCACTCTACCTCCCCTCTCACTCCACCTCTCCTCTCACTCTACCTCCCCTCTCATTCTACTCTCCTCTCACTCTACCTCCCCTCTCGCTCTACTCTCCTCTCACTCTACCTCCCCTCTCACTCTACTCTCCTCTCACTCTACCTCCCCTCTCACTCTACCTCCCCTCTCACTCTACTCTCCTCTCACTCTACCTCCCCTCTCACTCTCACTCTACTCTCACTCTACTCTCCTCTCACTCTACCTCCCTCTCACTCTACCTCCCCTCTCACTCTACCTCCCCTCTCACTCTACTCTCCTCTCACTCTACTCTCCTCTCACTCTTCCTCCCCTCTCACTCTACCTCTCCTCTCACTCTACTCTCCTATCACTCTACCTCCCCTCTCACTCTACTCTCCTCTCACTCTACCTCCCCTCTCACTCTACC
>PYXC01001538.1:95000-97500 GCA_015244755.2 Tenualosa ilisha | reverse complement strand
TCATCATCAGCCAATGCTGCCACACCACCCCCAAACCCCAGCAAACAGGCAGCACAAACAAGCCTCCAGACGCCTCTACACACACACACACACACACACACACTTTAAGCTCCCCGTCTGTCAGATCTGTCACTATGCATCTGAGCTCTAAGTCTCACACACATGCTCACACGTATACTCTCATCTGCAGACATTGTGGCACACATGCACGTATGTACACACACACACACACACACACACACATCTCACATGCACACATCCATATGTGTGTAAAACTTGCACCCCTCTTCACCACACACATACACACAGAGACACACACTACCATACATGTTAGTGTGTGTGTGTGTGTGTGTGTGTGTGTGTGTGTGTGTGTGTGTGTGTGTGTGTGCGTGTGATCCTCTGCTCTTCATCTGACGCTGCTGCACTATAACACACAGGATGTTATCTCAAGGGTTTGCTGTGCAGACACACAAGGGCTCAGTAGGGTCTGGGTAAGTGGTGTGTGTGTGTGAGTGTGTGTGTGTGTGTGTGTGTGTGTGTGTGTGAGAGAGAGAGAGAGACTGAGTGAACCCACAGTAACAGAGGGAACAGTGAGTATCACACTAACCCCTAGCCTATCTTCAGCTATCTGCTGACAGCTAACCACTGACCAGTGTTGAACTGACTACATGACTGAATGCTGCCCAGTTTCTAGCCCAATGTCTCTCTCCTCCTCCAGTCTGACCCCAGTGATTTTATGTTCATATATATATATATATATATATATAGGCAACTGACTGAATGGTGCAACAGCTGCTAATGCTACCTGCTAACGGCCTCATTTCCCTTTGCCCCTGTGGCTCAGTGAGGACAATAGGCAGCAGGCTTGAGCTGACAGACAGATTTGCTTAACTATTTATTTGAATTCTTTTGTCCTTTATTTCACTAGAGGAGGTTTGGATCTCTAATCTCTTTTGAAGAGTACATAGAAATATAATCAGAAATAAAAATCAAAACAGAGAAACAAACATGATGTTGAGACAGAAAAGACAAATAGATGAACAGTCCAGACCAGGAGCAGAACAGACAGATGAGGTGTCATCTACTAACATCTGTGTGCTTGACATTTGATTGGTTTGTTGCAGTGTATCTGTTTTCATCTCTGCATTTGATTGGCTGATTGCTGTGTATGTCCTGCCGCCTGCGTGGTTTTGATCTGAGCTCACAGATAGACAGATTGAACAGCGTCTGTGAATCCACCCAGCTAATAGCAGGTTTATTTCAGTGTGCGTGTGAATTGTTCCAAATCAAATCACATTAATTCCAGTGTGTGTGTGCATGTGTGAATCGATCCAATTAAATCCCACCCCTGCCGATATGTGTCAGCCATCCGATTAAAATCATGTTCTTCCTTGTGAGAGTGTGAGTGTGTGTGTGTTGGTATGTGTGAATCCATCCAGTTAAAATCACTCTTATTCTGGTGTATGTGAACCTAACCAATGGAAATATCCATGGAGAGTGAGTTTTGAGTGTGTGTAATAGTGTATTTGTGTGTGTGTGCGTGTGTGTGTGTGTGTGTGTGGTATACTCCCTCTCTGTAGCGTCTCCTTGGGGAGGGCGTGCGTTTGGCTTGTTAATGCCCTGCTCTGATACTGTGGAATCCTGGGTAATTGATTTAATTGATTTTTCACAGGCCAGTTGTGCTGCTGTCAGCCCTACTTCATCACGCCCCTGCAGTGTGTGTGTGTGAGTGTGTGTGTGTGTGTGTGTCCACTCGCGCTCGTGTGTGTTGGGTGTACTGGGGTATTTAATAGATCTGGTAGAATGATGAGGGCATAGAGAGAGCATGAAGATATTAGCGAGTCTGAAAGAGGGCGTGTATGTGTGTGTCCGTCCGTGTGCGTGCGTGTGTGTGTGTGTGTGTGTATCCCCTAGGCTCATACTGGAATGGGCAGAGTGGATGTCTAACAGCCACAAGAGCAGCTCTGTCATAGCCATTCATGTCCTCCTGGTGGGCTGAGTGGGAACGCTAGCATGCTAATATCAGCTAGTCATTCCTGCCTGCCATGGCCAGTTGAGTGGTGATATTGGTGTCAGCATGGTAACAGTGGCCAGGCGTTTGTGTCTTCCATCAGTGATGAGGCTAGAGTTAGCATGGTATTAGCGGTTAGCCATTCATGTCCTCCATGACGAACTGACTGGTGACATTAGTGTTATCATGCTGTGATGAGTTAGCCTGCTAAATGGTCTGGCAAGTTATGTAAATGGAGATTGATTTTATTGGTTTGTGCGTGTGTCTGTGTGTGTGTGCGCGTGTGTGTGTGTGTGTGTGTGTGTAAGTGAGGGTGTGTGTGTATGAGAGTTGTGCTGCTTACATCTCTTTCTCTCTCTCCTCCTCTCTCTCTCTACCCCTCCTCTAATAATATTTGCTCTTGGCCCTCAGCTGGGCAGGCCCCAGCTACTGATCTCACATGAATGGACTCTCTGCAGAGGGGACAACTTTGCAAAGTGTGTGTGTGTG
>PYXC01001538.1:60000-85000 GCA_015244755.2 Tenualosa ilisha | reverse complement strand
TGCTGATGAGAGAAGCAGGGTGTTCGCGCGTTGTGCACGCTTTCATATCCCAAAGCGCTGTGCGCCCCTAAAATAGCTTTTCAGCAACGCGCAACTGACGACAGACCAGGGTTTTGTTGGTTACTGGCGGATTTAATTTTTGCGTCCTTATAATAGCATCTGGCACGCTTTGCGCCAGACCACACCTCTTCTTTTCGCTGACACACCCATGACGGCGCAGTGTCATCTGCTATCTAGACAACGTGATTTTTTGCCGGGAAAAATGAACGATGCGCTGGCACAGAATAGTAATGACACCATGCGCATGTCGCGAATGCACAGTGCGCCGCGGCATGATAGGGCCCATAGTGTGAGATGTATACATGTGTTATTGTGTTGTTATAAAAGTGTTATTAGTATAAAGACCTGTTATTGCTGTTTCTCTCCTACTTGTTATAGCTGCTCACTGGGCCTTTATGATTTGTGTGTTTATGCTGCGTTTTAGTGTATCTCCTCTGACGTGTGTTATCGGTGTGTGTGTGTGTGTGTTTGTGTTACCACAGTCCCTTTTTGAGCGGCAGGGCCTGGCTCTGCATGGAGTGCTGCACCCTGGCTTGGAAAGACATGTACAGCTGACAAAAGGCATGCCTCGCACCAAGAGCTTTGGTGAGAAACACAAGCACACACACACACACACACACATACATACTCATCACCCGCACTAAAATCACACTTACACACACACACACACACACACACACACACACACACATACACACACACACACTTGTCAAAAGGCATGCCCTGCACCAAGAACTTTGGTAAGAAACACATGCACGCACACATGCGCGCCCACACACACCTGTCACTCGCACCAAAAGGTTTGGTTCTAAAAACACACATAGGCTCACACACACACTTACACACACACTTTTGAAAGATATGCTCCATATACCTCTGAGGAGGTGGTGATTGTGTGTCATACCTCAACCTCATCTTTTCACCTCTTCACCTTTGCTGACCTTTAACCTTTGCCCTCTCACCTTTGGTTGCCAGGAGCGACAGAAGAGGATCGTCTGTCGGCGCTGGCGGCGGAGCATCGCTTCCCCCGGAGCTCGTCGATGACGGACACGCTGCGCGAATCCCACCACGGCATTCCGCCCCCTCCCCAGACGGCCCCCCCTCCTCCCCCCTCCCTCTACTACCTGGAGACCGGCCCACCCCCCTCCTTCTGCCCCCCTCCCCCACCGGGCCGCGCCCACGACCCCTCCCACTCCAGCTTCCGCCCTGGCTCCGAGCCTCGTCTCCACCGCCTGCCCCCGGGCGTTAGCGCTGTTAGCTATGGACCGACCCCCACCTTCTCGCGTTCCTCCACGTCACCGGGGCCCCCCCACCACCACCCGCCCCTCCACTCCGAACGACAGAAAAAAGCCCACTCCATGATCCTGCTGCAGGACTCTGCCCACCTCCCCGTGGAGCCTACCGACATTCCGCGACCTTCACTGGCCCAGGCTGCCGCCACGCCCCCCGAGAAGCTGAAAAGGAAAAGCGGGCGCGTGATTGACAACCCCTACGCCAACGTGGGCCAGTTCAGCCTGGGCCTCTTCACCCCCCCAACTCCCTCCAAGCCCCAGCGCAGGAAGAGCCCCCTCGTCAAACAGCTGCAGGTCTGACATGTGTTGGGTGGGGTTGCATTGGGTTAAGTAGTTGAGTTCAGTTGAGTAGTTGAGTTGAGTTGAATTGAGTTGAGTTAAATTGGGTTGAGTAGTTTGGTTGACTTGAGTTGAGTTGAGTTGGGTTGAGTAGTTTAGTTGACTTGAGTTGAGTTGAGTTGAGTAGTTGAGTTGGGTTGAGTAGTTTAGTTGAATTGAGTTGAGTTGGGTTGAGTAGTTGGGTTGAGTAGTTTAGTTGACTTGAGTTGAGTTGGGTTGTTGAGTTGGGTTGAGTAGTTTAGCTGAATTGAGTTGAGTTGAGTTGGGTTGTTGAGTTGGGTTGTTGAGTTGGGTTGAGTAGTTTAGTTGAATTGAGTTGAGTTGAATTGAGTTGAGTTGAGTTGTTGAGTTGGGTTGAGTAGTTTAGTTGACTTGAGTTGAGTTGAGCTGTTGAATTGGGTTGAGTAGTTTAGTTGACTTGAGTTGAGTTGAGTTGAGTAGTTGGGTTGAGTAGTTTAGTTGAATTGACTTGAGTTGAGTTGTTGAGTTGGGTTGAGTAGTTTAGTTGACTTGAGTTGAGTTGGGTTGTTGAGTTGGGTTGAGTAGTTTAGCTGAATTGAGTTGAGTTGGGTTGTTGAGTTGAGTTGTTGAGTTGGGTTGTTGAGTTGGGTTGAGTAGTTTAGTTGACTTGAGTTGAGTTGAGTTGTTGAGTTGGGTTGAGTAGTTTAGTTGAGTTGGGTTGTTGAGTTGGGTTGTTGAGCTGGGTTAAGTAGTTTAGTTGAATTGAGTTGAGTTGAGTCGTTGAGTTGAGAGTTTAGTTGAGTAGTTGAGTTACGTTGTAGAGCTGAGTTAAGCTGAGTTAAGTTTGTTGAGTTGACTTTAGTCAAGGTGAGTTTAGTTGAGTCGAACTGAGTTGAGTTAAGTTGCTCATGCATCTTTAACTTGCCCCTGAGTGGCTGACTCCTTCCTACCTGTGACTCTGTGTGCATGTGTGTGTGCTTGTGTGTGTGTGTGTGTGTGTGTGTGTGTTTGTTTGCGTGTGTGTGTGTGTGCATGTGTGTGTGTGTGTGCATATGCAGGTGGAGGACTCCATCCAGGAGCGGGCATCGCTGGCAATGGGCTCGGTGCACGGGCACTCACGGGAGCTATCCCCCACGGGCAGGTTGGCACCGCGCCACACTAGCCGAGTGGAGTTCTATCAGCAGCAGCTTGCAGCTCAGGAGGAGGCTCTGCTGCAGGTCAGTGCCTCCCAGACCACAAACAAACACTCCGCTATTGGACACACAGGATGGCACCTGCAATAAGAGCTTTTTCCATTGGCTAACACAAATGTAATGAGAGTGTTTCATTGGATGACAGCAACATGTATAAATAAAGAGTGAAAAATGGAAAATGGGTTGAAATGACAGTAGTCCTTTATTGGCTGTTGGAAATGTGTGAAGAGTCATTGGCTAAATTTCTATTAAGAAATATGTATGTTCATTGGCTAATTGGTGATTGTTTTAATCCTCTCTACCTCTAGGGGCGTGGCCCATTTGCGGCAGCCATCGCTGGAGCAGTGAAGGACCGTGAGCGGCGTCTGGAGGAGCGACGCAAGTCCACCGTCTTCTTGTCCGTGGGCACCATGGAGAGCAGCAGCGCAGCGGGTGCTGAACCGTCGGCGGCCGACGTGCCATCACTGATCCAGTCGCGCTCCATGGACGAACGCATGCTGACGCGTGAGCAGCAGGTGCCTCTGCCCCCTCCTCCGCCCACCCTAGCCCTGCGGCCCGCCACCGGGGGCACCACCTTCATCCACCCGCTGACGGGCAAACCGCTGGACCCCAACTCACCGCTAGCGCTGGCGCTAGCCGCGCGGGAGCGGGCGCTCAGCTCGCAAGCCCAGTCGCCCGCCAGCAGCCCCGAGCCGAGGACAACTCTGGAGTTCCATCACACCGACCACGCACACACCAAAGAGGCCGAGCGGGGCCAGACGGGCAGAGACTCGCCCTCGTCCTTCCACCCGGCGGCCAGTAAGGTGCAGTGGGCGTCGCCCACGTCTCTGCGGAGGGAGATGGAGTCGGAGCGACGGGATGTGCGGACACCCCCTCCAGTGACGGAGGACAAGAGGAGCATGCTGATAAGTGTCATGGACATGTCACAGCAGAAGACGGCCGGCCTCGTCATGGTCCACGCCACCAGCAACGGCCAGGCCGTGAGCCTGGCGCAGGACGAGCCCATCCGAGCCTCGCCCACTGAACCCAAACCTGCCCCGTCAGCATCAAGCCCCGATGCCACCTCCA
The DNA here is from genome assembly GCA_015244755.2 of Tenualosa ilisha. Taxonomy (NCBI): domain Eukaryota; kingdom Metazoa; phylum Chordata; class Actinopteri; order Clupeiformes; family Clupeidae; genus Tenualosa; species Tenualosa ilisha. The sequence continues at coordinate 81,087 of PYXC01001538.1, read as the reverse complement.
CCCCCGCTGCTGCTGCTGGTCCTGGTGCTGCTGGTGCGGGCACCTCCACCCCAACTCGTACCCCCACCCCCACCTCCACCTCCACCCCGACCCCCACCCCCAAGCCCCCACCCAGCCCGGCCCCCGATAAGACGCTGGCGCAGGGCAGTTCGGAGGAGGACGTGGACACCTATGGGAGCGTGGCTCTGCCCCCGCCATGCTGTCCTCTAGTGACGAGGAGACACGGGAGGAGCTGCGGAAGATCGGCGTAGTGCCGCCACCTGATGAGTTCGCTAACGGTCTCCTGGCCAAAGATCAGCCTGCTCCTACTGCTCCTGCCGCAGGGCCCAGTGTGACCACGTTACCCACGGCAACCAAACCCCCGCCAGCCAAGACCCCCTCCGCACCTCTGCCCGCTCCTTCCCCACTAGCCCCAATCGCCGTGGCAGCAGCAGCAACAGCAGGCGTGACCACCTCACCGACTCTGACCCCCGCCCCTGCCGCCGTCTCAGGGAAGCCTTCGGAAGGCCAGCTGGTTACCGAGTCGGCGGCAGACTCAGGTGTGGAGGAGGTGGACACACGGAGCTCCAGCGACCACCACCTTGAGACCACGAGCACCATCTCCACAGTGTCCAGCATGTCCACCCTGTCCTCGGAGAGCGGCGAGCCCACTGCGGACACGTACAGCTCACACGCCGACGGACACACCTTCGTTCTGGACAAGCCGCCAGTGCCTCCCAAGCCCAAACTCAAGTCTCAGCTCAGCAAGGGGCCCGTGACTTTCAGGGACCCGCTGCTCAAGCAGTCCTCCGACAGCGAGCTGCTCTCCCATCAGCAGGCCTCCGCCCTGGCGGCCGTCGCCGCTGCCTCGCAGGCCTCCTCCGCCTCGGGCCTGGGGCTCGGGCTCGGGCTGGGCATGACTGGGCTGGGCCCGGGCCCAAGCCGGCCCCGCTACCTCTTCCAGAGACGCTCGAAGCTGTGGGGCGACGGCGGGGAGGCGCGTGGGGGAGGCAGCCCCAGCCCTGAAGAGGGCAAGCCCACTGTGATCAGCGAGCTCAGCTCGCGCCTCCAGCAGCTCAACAAGGACACACGCTCGCTGGGCGAGGAGCCGCTTGGGGGGGCCGCGCTCGGGGGCGCCCTCGACCCCGGCAGGAAGTCACCCATCGCCGGCGCCAGGTAAGATGCCCACCCCGAGCACCATCTTAGGGAACGGCTACCAGCTCCGGCAGGAGATATGAGCCAGAGAGCCAGAGCGTGTGTGAGGGACAGCATCTTACCCAGTCAGAGGAAAGAGCGGAGTTGGTGTGTGTATATGGAGGTCTTACTGAGACAGACACAGGGGCGAGCAGAATGACGGCCTTAATGACCCAGATAGCAAATAGATTGGCAGTCTTCTGGAGCCCACTGGAGGCCAAGCTACCAGTCTGCTGCCGTTTTGGCCACCAATTGTATTTTCCAGATAGCAAGCCATTAAAAAAAATTGCATAGATGGCCAAATAGTGGTGACCCACTGTCTGACTGCCAGAGAGCTGCCAGACCACCAGCCTCTTGCTACCTGGGTGAGACTGACAGGGAGAGAGCAGCGTGAGTGTGTAAGAGGTAGAAAGGTAGAAGAGAGGAAGGAGACAACAGCTTCACATTACAATTCATGGTCTTACGGCAAAATTGTTAAGACTTTTACGCATACGAGAAACATAGTGAACATACAGTGAACAGCTAGCTTGGATAGCTAGAATGGGGACTGAGCCAGCCTGGATGTGGAAGCTAGCCAGGGAAGCTAATGTACTGCATGTAATCCCTGCTGAAAAAACAGCTACAACCCAGCCTAGGCTGGTGCTTGGCTTTAGCTAGTTTTGCTGGTCTTATCTGTTATTTTTTACCAGCTCTTGCTGGTCTTTGTCTTTGGGCCACCACTTAGGCTTTCTGGTGTGACCATCTTAGGAAGCTGGTCATGTTGGTCTGACAAGCTAGTCTATGTGAGTGTGCTGGTTATGTTGGCCATGCTGGTGACCAGCCTATCAAGCTTACATTGATGGTTTAAGATGGACATGCTGGTGACCAGCCTATCAAGCTTACATTGATGGTTTAAGATGGTCATGCTGGTTTGACCAGCCATAAAGCTGGACTTTGCTGGATTGACAAGTCAATCACCGGCTAAAAGGACCAGCCTAAACTGGTTTGACCAACAAAACCATCATAATTCCGGGTCATGAGCTGGGTCAACTAAACCAACTAAACCAGCAAAACTCTCGCAAAAACATAGCTTCAGCTGGTCAACCATCATAAGCTGGTCAGACATGCTCAATAAGCAAAAACACAACTTAAACCAGCAAACCATCATTAGCTGGTCAGGCTGATTTTTCAGCAGGGATGTCAGGGTGAACAAGCCTAGTTAGCTAGTGTGGGTAATGTGGGGTGAGCTAGCATGTGTAGCTATGTGGGGTGAGCTAGCTTTGATAGCTAACGGTTGTAATGTGGAGGTGAGCTAGCTTTGATAGCTAACAGTTGTAATGTGGAGGTGAGCTAGCTTTGATAGCTAACAGTTGTAATGTGGAGGTGAGCTAGCTTTGATAGCTAACAGTTGTAATGTGGAGGTGAGCTAGCTTGAATAGCTAACAGTTGTAATGTGGAGGTGAGCTAGCTTGAATAGCTAACATGCATTCTGTCCTCTTTGTTTGGGGTACAAAAAGTGCTGAGCTTCAGAAGCACCTGCAGGCCCGGCGCCGCGCCTGCGCTGGTGAGTACGGAGCTAGAGGCTACAGATCTAGAGGGTGGGGGGGTCAGGTGCATCTCCCAGTGCAATGCTGAGGTCTGCAGTGCTGAGGTGTAAGACTGCATACCATCCAGACTGACCAGGGGTGCGTTTCCCAAAACCATAGTTGCTAACCAGTCAGCAGCTTAGTTGGTTGGCAATGGGCAATTACATTGCAACCAACAAAGTAACTAACTAAGCTGCCAACTATGGTTTTTGGAGATGCCTTCCTGGTGTGCGTCCAATATCCCAGGTACTGTGTCCTAGACTGTGCCTGCTTGCACATATGCATAGCGTAGGCCTAGCACACAATAGAAACCCCAGCGATCCATAATACCACAAGTCTTCTGGAAATCTTTTTTTCTCTCCTTTTGAGATGACTGACAAACAGATCATCTCTCCTGAGTTCCCTGAGATGAGAGGGAACATTCCTTTTTTTTGGACCTGTTTATTTTTTGGTTGTTTTTGTTCTTGAAAGAGCTCTGTTGTTCTCTGTGTTCTTCTGTGTGCCTTTTGTGTTCTCTGCTAGATCCCACTGAAGTACTTTGTGTATTTTCACAGATGTGACAAGGCCAGCACAGAGGAGAGTAAACCTTAGCTTTAGCCTCTAGGGTAAACAAATCTCATTCTTCTCACGTCTCATGTCTCGCTAACCCCCACTAACTGCCACAGCCTCAGTAACAACAACAGCAACACCGCCCCCTTGTGGGGCTCCTCAGCTGGGGATGGGTCCGCGCTGCCTGCTGCTTTGTCTATCTGCTTAGAGCATTGGTGTCACCTGTGGCACAGAATGATGACATCACACCCCCTCAGCTTGATTCCAAAAGTATCTGTAATGTGATACTGTTTGACTTTGGCATCTTATATGATCATCCAATTTGTCTTCATAATGTTTGTTTAATAGATCCAGTGGAGTCAGTCTGAGGTGGGATATGTGTGTGTGGTCAGGAGTGTGTGTGTGTGTGTGTGAGAGAGAGAGAGAAAGACAAAGCAGCAGAGGGCTGGAGGCATGCACCATCTCCCCCAGCTCATCACACACCATGACCCCTCTGACCTTTTAACCTTTTGACCTTGTCCCACTGAGCCATGACTTTGCCACCAAGCTTCCACACCCCATCAGCTTCATACCCTCTCAATGTTCACTAGTCTAGTATGTGTGTGTGTGTGTGTGTGTGTGGCTGTGTCTGAAACCAAATGAGTAATTTATCTGTTATGCTGGAAGGAACTGAATTTATGTACTGCATGTGTGTATTTGTGTACAAGTATGTTTGTGTGTATGTGTCCCGGTGTGTGTGTGTGTGTGTGTATGTGTCCCGGTGTGTGTGTGTGTGTGTGTGTGTGTGTGTGGTGTGTGTGTGTGTGTGTGTGTGTGTGTGTGCTTTGCTCACTCTAACTTGGCTCTCACAGGCTTCGCTCTCTGGGATGTTTGTTTTCTGCTCATTGCTCGCTTCTTATTTGTTTATTTGTTTGTGTTTTGATTATGTATTCTGTTGTATTTATATGCATTGTTTGTTCTCTCTGCTGCTGCTCCCAGACTCTGAAATTCATATCCTCCAGCACACACACACACACACACACACACACACACACACACACACCAGATGAGATTAGATAAAAGCAGCGGTGCAGAGTCAGGGACACACATACACACATGCACACACACACACACACACACACACACACACACACTTACATACAAATATACACACACACACTTCTCTGCCCAGTCAATTTCAGCTGGTTTGGTTTTGAACATCATGACTTTTGTTTATCATATCTCCATCTCCCTCTCTCTACTCTTTTTTCTTTCTTTTTCTATCCCTCTCTTCCTGCTCTTCTGTTTAATATTCTCACCCTTAATGTTTCTCTCTCTCCCTCACTCTCTCTCTCCCCCTCTCTCTCTCACCCTCTCTGCCTCTCTCTCTCCCTCTCTCTCTCTCTCTCTCTCTCCCCCTCTCCCCCCCCTCTCTCTTCCTCATCTTCTTTATTTACTCCTCCTCCTTTTTCTCCCACTCCTCCCTATTCTTTCTCTTCTTTCATCCCTTCTTCCTGCCCCCTTCCTGTGTTGTGTTTGGGTTGGGGCTGCAGTGAGCTGTGTGTACTATATGATGTGTGTGTGTTGTTCTGTCATTCTGTTCTGTTTCTTCATGGACTGATGCTAACATTCTCTCTCATGCCTCTCTCTCTCTCTCTGCCGTCACTCTGCATGTGCGCTCCAATCCGCTGCTCTCTCTAGAACTCAGACCACGCCCAGGAGGGCGGGGCCACTCTGTAAGTGCGCATGGAAACGCTCATGATTCACCAATCCTTCTCTGTCGTCTCATTTAGCCACACACCCTCTCCTTAGGAGCGTAGTTAGCCTTCCCTCCGACTGCCCCACCCCTCCGTGCCGCTTCAAAGGCCCAGTCTCCATGCTGAGTAGAACCACACACACACGCGTATGCACACACACACACACACACACACACACAGTTGAGCAGTTCCGTGTAGGAACGGCAGTTGGTTCTACGTTTTGATGTCTGGCTGTAGTCTTTGGCTGTTGGCTTTTCAGAAAAACACACTCAAGCACATTGAAACCAGGCCAGTGCAGTGACTAGCCAATCAGAGAGAAGTAGCTAACACACTCAGGCTTCAGTGCTGCTGCGCTGAGGAGCAAGCAGGTGCTCCATGGAGACGTGGTGAAGACTACTGCTGACTACCGCTGACTACTGCTGACTACCGCTGACTACCGCTGACTACTGCTGACTACTGCTGACTACCGCTGACTACCGCTGACTACTGCATTAAGACTGGGCCACTCACCTCAAGTCAACATTTTGCATTCTTGCTTTTTCACTCTCTTCCTCTGGCCATGACTGCTTTTGCACAAGGACAGAGTTCTTCTTTCTTCTCAGTGGCATGCTCCTCTCTCTCCTCTTCATGTGCTACAGGTCATCATTTTGGAGTTCATTTATATGCTTTGCTTTTTTATCTTATCATTTGTTTTCTCTTTTGGTATTACATGTTTTGTTTTTAATTCCTAAAAGCAAAAAAGCCATATGTCACTTCCCCTTGAGGCTCATATGTCACTTCCCCTTGAGGCTCATATGTCACTTCCCCTTGAGGCTCATATGTCACTTCCCCTTGAGGCTCATATGACACTTCCCCTTGAGGCTCATGTGTCACTTCCCCTTGAGGCTCATATGTCACTTCCCCTTGAGGCTCATATGTCACTTCCCCTTGAGATCATATGTCACTTCCACTTGAGGTTTATATGTCACTTCCCCTTGAGGCTCATATGTCACTTCCCCTTGAGGCTCATATGTCACTTCCCCTTGAGGCTCATATGTCACTTCCCCTTGAGGTTCATATGTCACTTCCCCTTAAGGCTCATATGTCACTTCCCCTTGAGATCATATAACACTTCCCCTTGAGGCTCATATGTCACTTCCCCTTGAGGTTCATATGTCACTTCCCCTTGAGGCTCATATGTCACTTCCCCTTGAGATCATATAACACTTCCCCTTGAGGCTCATATGTCACTTCCCCTTGAGGCTCATATGTCACTTCCCCTTGAGGTTCATATGTCACTTCCCCTTGAGGCTCATATGACACTTCCCCTTGAGATCATATGTCACTTCCCCTTGAGGCTAACATGTCACTTCCCTTTGAGATCATATGTCACTTCCCCTTGAGGCTAACATGTCACTTCCCTTTGAGGTTCATATGTCACTTCCCTTTGAGACCATATAAGACTTCCCCTTGAGATTCATATGTCACTTCCCCTTGAGATCATATAACACTTCCCCTTGAGGTTCTATATGTCACTTCCCCTAGAGGTTCTATATGTCACTTCCCCTTGAGGCTCAAATGTCACTTCCCCTTGAGGCTCATATAACATTTCCCCCTGAGGCCATATGTTACTTTTCCTTGAGGCTCATATTCTGCGGTGCTTAGCAATAAGACCATAGACCATAGACCAACCATAGAGGCCAACAATCATTAATCCCAGACTGGCTCTAGTGATTAGTCAATAATTAATAACTTGCTGATTTACGTATTACAATAAGGTCAGGGCTTTCAACCAGACTGTTTTTGATTATTGGTTTGTTCCAAACAGACACAGTATTGTAATGTTTCCGGTTTTGGGTTTCACCCTAAAACTGACGTTCCTGAAACAGAACAGAAAAAATATTGTTCCTGAATCAGTTAATTACATTCCCTGAACCTGTTACAGTAATAATGTTTCATGTCAGCTGTGGGACAAAACAATACGTAGGCTTAGCTCTAAACCTTTCAAAGTGGCTACTAGCATTATAAATAATAGTCCATATATTGTGTCCTTTAGTCTCTATCCAACAGCAAACTCTACAGAAACACTTGGCCTCTGCTTTAGAGAAACTGCATCACTGTACTTCCCTTATGTCTATATGTTTATATTCTAGATTTGCCACATCCCATGATGTGCATTTGGATTCTTGTGATGTCTTCCTATGAAACACAAATGTTGAAAGGCCAGAAGTGCAGACTGCTATGTTTTAGCAAAGAGATGAAGGCAGTAGCTTTCCTCCTGTAATGCTGTTTCCAGCAATGTTCCTCACAGCCTAGCTGTGTGAGTAACAGTGAAATTTGTGTCTAAAACTGGTAGCTTACTATTTTTACCTCTTATGATTAAGATTGAGACCGAGAGTGCATAGACTGATTTGATTAGCTGCTGGTGGCATTGGTGAGGTTCTCTCTGCTCTCTCTACACGCTGACTGAACGACAGGAAGTGAACCGTAGACCATTTCACTGTGCACAGAAAACTTTTCAAAAACAAACAAACCAAAAAACAGTATTAACTGGTTAACATTATTTTACATAAACATTTCTATTCTGGAACTTAAAAAATATAACATTTCTTCTTTCGTTTCAGTTCCATGAAGCGGTTCAAAGCCTTGATTAACTTTGTTATTAATATTCATAATATTCAGGTGCCATAGCAGCAGGCTATAAGAAGAAAGAGACAACATTTTGTACAGATTAACACTGTACTATACAATACCGATGGATCAGTTTGACCATAGAAACTACACAGTACGAATGGATCAGTTTGACCATAGAAACTAGCATAGATAGATAGATGGATAGATCTATCTGTGGAAGTAGTGTTGAATGTGTAGGAGGATGCTATGGTAACCCTAGTGCAAAAGTGTCAGTGCAAGAACATCTCCAGATCAGTGCAGATTCTGTTCCAGGCAGAGTAGAAGTATAAGTAGGCTGCATATTATAAAACTCAGCAATATAAAAAAAACCAATATCAGCAGTTAAGAGAGCAGTGCAAAGGCTTAGTCCAGTCCTTATTATATAGAAAAGAGAAAAAAAACTGAAAAGTTGTTAAAGATTGGGTGATAGGGGCTGTGTGTAGTGGGCTAATATAGCCCAGTAAGAGTCCAGTAATAGTCCAGTTCAGTCTTGGCTTGGGTCAGTAAAAAGATGGACATATAGAGCCTGCTCTGGCCCATCTTGTAGAGTACGTCAGTGGCCAGTTCAGTTCCTTGTCAAAGTGTCCAAAAAGTCCAAGGTATTTGTACATGCTGACCGTCTCTACACCCACCCCATCAATGGAGACAGGCAGCATGGGAGGGGACTGATCTCCTGAAGTCCACCACCATTTCTTTGGTTTTGATGGTGTTCATCTGCATATGGTTTGTCTAACACCATCCCACAAAGTACTCCACAAGGCTCCTTTAATCCCCCTCCTGTCCATCCCTAATACACTTCACAACTGCAGTGTCGTCAACTTCTCCATGTGGTATGTCTGAAAGTTGTATCTGAAGTCAGATGTGTGCAAAGTGAACAGTACAGAAGATAGATTAGAACAGTTCCCTGTGGTGCACCAGTACTCCTTGCAACAGTCTCAGATGTGAGGTCCCCCAGTCTAACAAACTGGGGTCTGTGTGTGAGGTAGCCTGTGATCCAGGTTACCAGGCACAGGTCCACTCTTATCTGCAGTAGTTTGTCTCTTAGGAGGAGGGGCTGGATGGTGTTGAAGGTGCTGGAGAAATCAAAGAACATGATTCTCACAGCACTGCCTCCTTTGTCCAGGTGAGAGTGCACCCTGTGTAGCAGACAGAGAATGGCATCCTCCACTGCCACCTTCTCCAGGTAGAGTGTAGAGGGTGCATGGTGGACCTGGGGTCGTGAGGCCACTGCCCTCGTTCTTTCCACACAGTTTACCATTTCTGTCTGCTCCAACAGCAGAAAAATCCACTAGCTCCACGTTAGCATTAGGGATGTAGCTAGTTTGCCATGTCACAGCAATCTACATTCCTTGTACAACTTCTGGTTTCTACCAGGGCAGCCAGTTCTGTCTTGTTAGTAGTAGCTAGTACTGTGTAGTCCTTGTGTAGTCCTTGTGTGTAGTAGTGTGTAGTCCTTGTGTGTAGTAGTGTGTAGTCCTTGTGTGTAGTAGTGTGTAGTCATTGTGTGTAGTAGTGTGTAGTCATTGTGTGTAGTCCCTGTGTGTAGTAGTGTGTAGTCCTTGTGTGTAGTAGTGTGTAGTCATTGTGTGTAGTCCTTGTGTGTAGTAGTGTGTAGTCCTTGTGTGTAGTTGTGTGTAGTAGTGTGTAGTTGTGTGTAGTAGTGTGTAGTCCTTGTGTGTAGTTGTGTGTAGTTGTGTGTAGTAGTGTGTAGTTGTGTGTAGTCCTTGTGTGTAGTTGTGTGTAGTTGTGTGTAGTCCTTGTGGTGTAGTAGTGTGTAGTTGTGTGTAGTCCTTGTGTGTAGTTGTGTGTAGTAGTGTGTAGTTGTGTGTAGTTGTGTGTAGTCCTTGTGTGTAGTCGTTCATCTGTGAAGTAACAAAAGAAAAAGAAAAGTCCACAAAAGACAAAAAAGACACAAAGTCACAGAGCTTAAGGAAATGTTAGTGTCAGTCAGCGCCTGGAAGTCAATGATATCATGTATACAGTCCAGGGGTGGAAGCACTGGCCGTATATACTAGATAGGCATATAGAGGGGCATGTATACAGTCCAGGGGTGGAAGCACTGGCCGTATATACTAGATAGGCATATAGAGGGGCATGTATACAGTCCAGGGGTGGAAGCACTGGCCGTATATACTAGATAGGCATATAGAGGGGCATGTATACAGTCCAGGGGTGGAATCATTGGCCGTATATACTAGATAGGCATATAGAGGGGCATGTATACAGTCCAGGGGTGGAAGCATGGCCGTATATAAAAATAAAGATAAGTAGAATCATTGGCCGTATATACTAGATAGGCATATAGAGGGGCATGTATACAGTCCAGGGGTGGAATCATTGGCCGTATATACTAGATAGGCATATAGAGGGGCATGTATACAGTCCAGGGGTGGAATCCTATGTTGCTGTCAGTCAGTTGAAGCACTTGGGGAATAGAACAGTGAGTCACATTTGGGCTCTGGGGTGATAATTACAAAACTGGTCTGGCAAAGAGAGTGAATGTGTGTGTGTGTGTGTGTGAGTGCATGCATGTGTGTGTGGGTGTATGGGCGAGAGAGTGTGTGAGTGTGTGTGTATGTGTGTGTGGAGAGAGATTTAGTAAGTGTGTGTATGTGTTGGAATCAGCCATGTTTAAAGTGTACTGAAGGCTTTCTGTTGCATTAGGTTTCGCAAACCAAACTCTCACACACTTACACAGGTCAAACCAAACTCTCACACACTCACACAGGTCAAACCAAACTCTCACACACTCACACAGGTCAAACCAAACTCTCACACACTCACACAGGTCAAACCAAACTCTCACACACTCACACAGGTCTGCCTGTGCTTTGAACCTGCAATTTTTCTTTAGAGATGATGAGTAATAAGTTTGCTTTTGTACAGTGACAGATTCTATCCTCTATCTACCTCTCACACACACACTCTCTGCCTCGCACTGTCTCACACACACACTCTCTAGCACACTCTCTGTCTCACACACATGCTCTCGCACTCTTTGTATCTCACACACACACTCTCTCACACTCTCTGTCTCACACACTCTCTGCCACCCTATGTTTCACAAACACACTCTCTATGTCTCACACACACACTCTGTCTCACACACTCTGTCACTATCCATGTTTCACACACACTCTGTCACACACACACTCTCTCTCGCAATCTCTTTATCTCACACACTCTTTCACAGTATCTATGTCTCACACACACACTCTCTCTGTCTCGCACACACACTCTCTCTGTCTCGCACACGCACTCTCTCTGTCTCACACACACACTCTCTCTGTCTCGCACACACACTCTCTCTGTCTCACACACACACTCTCTCTGTCTCGCACACACACTCTCTCTGTCTCGCACACACACTCTCTCTTTCTCACACACACACTCTCTCTGTCTCGCACACACACTCTCTCTGTCTCACACACACACTCTCTCTGTCTCGCACACACACTCTCTCTGTCTCACACACACACACACACTCTCTCTGTCTCGTATACACACTTTGTCAGCACTTGTGTCCTCTCTTTGTACTTCTCGCACACATTCTCTGTCTCATAGTCTCTCTCTCTCTCTCTCTTTCTTTTTCCTTTCTTCACACTCTTTCCTCTCTTTCTCTCTGTGGTACTCCCAACCTTGCTTCTCTCCACGTGTTTCACACACTTTCCTCTGCTCCTAGTTGATTGCATGAGTACAGTGGGATTAACTGGATCTCCTGCCGTGTGGCTGAGCTGTTTAAGAGAACGATAAGGGCCAATCGTACGGGAACTGTGTCCCCTGTTGTGTGGCTGAGCTGTTCAAGAGAACGATAAGGGCCAATCGTACGGGAACTGTGTCCCCTGTTGTGTGGCTGAGCTGTTCAAGAGAACGATAAGGGCCAATCGTACGGGAACTGTGTCTCCTGTTGTGTGGCTGAGCTGTTCAGTCGTACGGGGACTGGACTTTTTGTGTCACGCCCATAACAGCAGCAAAATGGCAAAAAGGTGTTTGGATGATGTCCATGACTGCATGAAATTTGAGCATTTGCTATTTTGACTGTAGAACTTACATGAAAAAAAACTCAAAAATGTTATCGAAAACCATTTCACCTAATCATTCACGTTCTACAACTACCATGGCATTTTATTGGTGGTACGGAGGTGACAAAAAGTCCAAAAGTCTGTGGAGTTGTCTTTAGTCGTGCGTGAGACGGGGTTGGGAGGAGACTTCTGACACACCACCATGGCCCTACTCACACCTGTGCGTCTCTCACACCAGAGTCTCTTATCAGGTTCAGCAGACTACAGCGTAATCCATAACAATGCGCGTGCTGCAGCTGCAAGGCATTTAGAAGATAGAAGCGATGCCTTTTTTTTTTAAACTGGAGACATATCTGGTGTGAATACAAACACACACCCGTGATGGAACACTTGTGCTCAACTTGTGGTGGGAATAGGTTGTCAGACTCACATAGGGCACATGCTTGATGCTAGACATACAGTATACTATAGTATCATATATGACATTATTCTACGACCATATGGAGAGTGGGCGGGTCTAAGGGAACGGTGCCGTTCCAGGTGTCATGGCAACCCCAGACAGGGGACTGCTCCAAGGGTGCAGCTCGAGTGGCGTGGAAGTGAAGGGTGTGACATCATGAAGCTAAATGGAACGGTGTTGATGACGGGCTTACACATGTACACACACACACACATGCTTTTACACACACACACACACACACACACATAGTTGATTTCTGCTTTCTGCTACTGCTTCTCCTGGGGCCAGGCTTATATGTGTGTGTGTTAACACTCACACCATGCTCTGTCTCTCTCTCTCTCTCTCTCTCTCTCTCTGTCTCTCTCTCTGTGTCTCTCTCTCTCTCCATCTCTCTGTCTCCATCTGTCTCTCTCTCCCTCAATCTCTCTCTGTTTCTTTCTGTCTCTCTCCCTCCACCTCTATCTTTCACTATGACCTCTCTCTCTCTCTCTTTCTTTTCTCCCTCTTCTCTCTCTCTGCAGACTCTTCAGCAGTCTAGGGGAGCTCCACACAATCTCCCAGCGGAGCTACGGTACCACCTACACCATCCGGCCCGGTAGCCGTTACCCAGTGACGCGACGCACAGCCAGCCCCGGTGGGGGTTCCCCCGACCGCTCGGACCCCCTCGGGCCCCTGCGGGGGTACGGCCTGTCCACCTCGCCGCCCCCCTCGGCGGCCACGGCCCCCCCGCCCCCCCACACCATCCTCAAGTCGTCCAGCCTGTCCCTGCCACACGAGTCCAAGGAAGTGCGCTTCGTGATGCGGAGCGCCAGCGCACGCAGCCGCTCGCCGTCGCCCGCGGCGACCCCACCCATGGGCTCGCCAATGCTGCTGGCCCTGCGGCCCTTCCACCAGAAGCCTCTGCACCTGTGGAACAAGTACGACGTGGGCGACTGGCTGGAGAGCATCAGCCTGGGCGAGCACCGGCAACGCTTTCAGGAGCACGAGATCGAAGGCTCCCACCTGCCCGCGCTCACCAAGGACGACTTCAGTGAGCTGGGGGTCACACGGGTCGGCCACCGCATGAACATCGAGCGCGCCCTCCGACAGCTGCTGGAGAGTTGACCCCGCCCCACTCATTAGCCCTGCAGAATCTCAGCCTCCCCCTAGATACTGACACACACACACACACACACACACACACACACACATCCAGTCCCAATCTCGCTAGCAAGTTGCTCACCTTTTTAATTGGCTGCTTTCTTTTGCTCCGCCTCTCCTTTGGCCATGAGCCAATCAGTAAGCCTTTGCCTAACTGGATGTTGCATGATCTTAGAAGGTTAGCGTGGTGACAGTAGCTTGTGTCATTTCCTATAGACACTTTAGCTTAGCATCATCCACACCTGTGCTCTCTCTCTCTCTCTATCTCTCTCTCTCTCTTGCTCCCTTTGTCCTTTTATTTCTCTCTCTCCCTATACCTCTTTCTATCTCTCTCTCTTGCTCTCTCTATCCTTTTATTTCTCTCTCTCTCTCTCTCGCTCCCTCTGTCCTTTTATTTCTCTCTCTATATATATCTCTCTCTATCTCTCTTGCTCTCTCTGTCCTTTTATTTCTCTCTCTCTCTCTCTATCCCTCTCTCTCTCTCAGCTGCCTGTTCAGCTGCTGATGCTCTGACCTGCTTGACCAGACCACTGAGGGTCTCGTTGAAGGAGAATTCAGTTGCCTTTCAGAGTATTTTTTTACCAAGCCCAGCACTGGTGGACACATTGAACTGGACTGCTGTGTGTGTGTGTGTGCGTGTGTGTGTCTGTGTGTGCTGTCTCTGGTGCGACGTGTGCATGTGTGAGTGAGGTGAGCGTGTGTGTGTGTGTGTGTGTGTGCTAGTTGTGTCCTGAGTGTGGCTATTGCGAGTGCATCCAGAGAATGTTAACCAACACTAGTGGCTTTTTCAGAATCAAAGGGGAGGGAGGGAGTGTGAGGGCAGATCTCACCCCCTTTGCACTTCAAGAGCTTTGGAGACGGAGAGATCAGACGACAGCAGAGAAACGAAACAACAGCGATACAAATCAAACGAACTGAGACAAAACACTCAGTCTCCTGCTTCTGGATGGAGTATAGAAGACAGCTCCTCGTCCCGCTGATAATTAACTCATTTTTACCAGTTATATACATACATATATATATATATATATACATATATATTTGAAAGAAAAGAAATATATAGATATATGATTATAACATTTTGTCATAAATATATGAAAAGAACCTTATCTATGGTATTCTCCATCACTCTAAAAAAGACTTCTGCTGAAGTTGACCTCTCCCAGAGGTCATCCTTTTGTGGGCCAGAGCATGAAAACTTGCCTAAGTTGTTGATATGTTGACAGATTTGGATTTGATTTTGTTTACTGGCTTTGTTAGTTTGTTTATTGGCTTTGTTTGTTTGATTGTTTCATTTGTTTGTTTGTTTTTGTGAAACCTTGTCTTCCGTCTCCCTTGAGGGCGTCCCAGCGTGACGCCACAGTGAACTTTAACCTCTAATGACCTCATAGCCTCTTGGCGGCTGGGTGTGTTGTCGTGGAGATGAAGTGCCCTTTACCAGCATGGCATGGAGGAGACCCGAGAGCCCAACAACAACTCAGATCAGCCCCAGCCAGCTCTCCTCTCTCTCCTCTCTCCTCTCTCTCTCACTCTCTCTCTCTCACTCACTCTCTCTCTCTCTCTCTCTCTCACCCTCACTCTCTTTCCCTCTCTCTCTCTCTCTCTCTCTCTCCCTCTCTCTTTCCCTCTCTCTCTCACCCTCACTCTCTCTCCCTCTCTCTCTCTCCCTCTCTCTCTCTCCCTCTCCCTCTCTCACCCTCACTCTCTCTCCCTCTCTCTCTCCTCTCTCCCTCTCTCTCTCACCCTCACTCTCTTTCCCTCTCTCTCTCTCCCTCTCTCCTCTCTCCCTCTCTCTACCTCCTCTCCCTCTCTCTCTCCCTCTCTCACTCTCTCTCTCTCCCTCTTCCTCTCTCACCCTCACTCTCTCTCCCTCTCTCTCTCTCTCTCTCTCTCTCTCTCTCTCTCTCTCTCTCCCTCTCTCTCTCACCCTCACTCTCTCTCCCTCTCTCTCTCTCCCTCTCCCTCTCCCTCTCCCTCTCTCCCTCTCTCTCTCTCCCTCTCCCTCTCTCTCTCCCCTCTCTCTCTCACTCTCTCTCTCTCTCTCTCTCACTCTTTCACTCTCTCAACACTTACCTCCATCCCTCTCTCTCTCTGTCACACACACACATACACACACACACAGGAGAGAGAGAGAGACTGTGAGAGGTCCTGGGCGAGGGCTGGAGAGAGTCCTGCAATAACCAAGGAGCCTTCTGAGCCTTCTGAATACAAGACAACACAAGACTGCATATGGGCCTCTATTCACACACACTCACACACACACACACACACACACACACACTCATATGTCTCCACTGTTCTCTCTGACCTGCTCATACAGCCTGCAGCGCACACACACACACACGTACACACACACACGCTTATATGTCTCCACTGTTCTCTCTGACCGGCTCATACAGCCTGCAGCGCACACACACACACACACACACACACACACACACACACACACACACAAGATCTATGACTCCAGAGGCGGCCTCAGAAGTATTTTTTGTTGTTTGTTTAACACACTCCAGACGCAATCAGTGGAGGTGACTGTGAGGCCGCTTCCTTTGGGCTAAATTCTCACCTTTAAGAAGATACTGTGTTTGCTTTCCCTGTTATTAGCACTATTATTATTAACATCATCATTCTTACTGATAAGAATAATAATCATATTGTTTACTTGTTTGGGGTCACCTGTGTGGGGTTTGTCTGTCTTAGGTTCCCAGAGTTGGATTTTGTAGCTTGTGTGATTTACTGCTTAGAGGATGAATTTTTTAAATGGTTCACCTAGTCTGAATTTTAGAATGATCAAATAACCTGAAAAGAAGGAAAAATCTCCTCTGAAAATGACTGACAACTGTATATATGGACAGAAATGACAAATATTTGCTTTTTATATCAATTACAAGCAATGTATATACAATAGTTTTCATATAAATTTTTAAAAATCAAAAAATATATAGATCTATCTATGAATGTTTGGCATATATGCATAGTGACCCACCTGTGGAAAAAGGGGAAAGATTTAATTCTTTCTATGAACTCTGAATAGGGGGGCGATTTGCACAAAATAAGGTGCTAGCATTCAAGCCATCCATCGCCCTCGCACTAACACCCTGCCATGTTCCACCTCCTACTGCTGAACACACTCACACACACACACACACGTCCACTCTCTCTAACACACACACACACATATACTATGCCACATCCTTTGATATAACTTCCTCCTGTTCCCACATAGCTCTGTTCTCTTTTGTGATTGGCCCTCACTGCTATCATCCCTTTATTTCATTGGCCAACATGAAAAGATAGCAGGAACGCACACTAGATATCGCTTTGCATGGCCCCTGTGATTGGATGAAAGGTTGCCCTAGTCCCATCCCATGTGCCGCTGTGATTGGATGAAAGGTTGCCCTAGACCCATCCCATGGGCCCCTGTGATTGGATGAAAGGTTGCCCTAGACCCATCCCATGGGCCCTGTGATTGGATGAAAGGTTGCCCTAGTCCCGTCCCTTGGGCCCCTGTGATTGGATGAAAGGTGGCTTTTTACTGATGTCCACTGGAGCCTCAGAGTTCCTATTTCCCACTGGTACCTCAGGGTCCAGTGGCTTCATTCCAAGAGCTTGGGAACACTTCTTTCTCCTCAGTGTCTCCTCATGATCTGTAACAAACCTGTGTGCTTGTCTTCTGACATTTGTGTGGGTCTGTGTGTTCGAGAGAGAGAGACAGACACACACACACACACACACACACATACACACACATACACCACTCTGACTCCTTGTGTCAGACATACTTCTTAGTAGTTTACTCAACCCCAGACCACTAACAGAACTGTGATCCCAACATTAGCACACACATACACATACAAACCACTCCCCACTCCTTATCTTCACCGAACCCAGCACCACACACACACCCGTGCCCATCTCTACCCCATCCACCACACACACATACCCCTGCCCATCTCCAACCCATCGACCACACACACACACACACACACACACACACACACACACACACACGCGCCTCCCCATCTCTGCTCTGGCCATGAGCCTCCATTGCCAAGGAAACCCTTTGATGCCATCAGTGTAAGGCTGACTTGTGTGTGTTTATGACTTGTTCTTTGGCTGTGATGTAGACTGCACCGCCTGCTGTGACTCGACTCAAACACACACACACACACACACACACACACACACACACACACATGTCCATCCTCCGGCTGGAATGTGGCCTGATCAGGGTCAGCCCCTGGCCAGAGGAACCCTGACTCACTACAGCTATGGCCCACCCCCACTGGTCCCCACCTGAGCGACCTCACAGAGACCTTACCTTCCAGTGTATTTCAACCCCTAGTCCTGTTGTTCCAGGTCACAAGGTTCAAGGTTGTTGGTAGGAAATTGAACTAAAACATTTGGTACTGAAGGCAGCTAAAGCTAGCTGAACAGGCCCAGGAAAATCAAACTGAAGCTTGTCAGCTACGATTAGCTGCCATTTCTCTAGTCGGTCTATGGTCACATTTTCACATTCTTTTTTCTGCCAACAGTCCTCAGTGACCTCAAACACCAGGGAATGGGTTGAAGTGTGCTAGAATATCACTTTAAATACCCTCTGTCAGCTACCGATCCCCCCTTACCAAACACCTTTAAACAGCAGCATCTCCACTGGTCATACACACCCAACTCACACACACTCACAATTTCAGAGCCAGGCCAATAGGTGGCACCAGATGCAGAGGTGAGGTGCAGACACGTGACATACTGACCATCCATGCAGTGTGTGTGACAATAGCACACCTGCACGGAAACTACATGGGGACAGCTAGCCCTAAGCCATTAACTCTTCAGATCCCCACTAATGCCCCACATACATACACTAAAATTACTATTAATGACTCTGCACACACACACACACAGATTACCATTAATGCCCTCGCACACACACAGAGGGCAGACCTCTACTAGTACTGCAATGGCAGCTTGCAAGCATGCTGTGGTTATAACTGTGAGATTACTGATACACGCGCACACACACACACATTGGCATTTGACATCTCCACCACAGTAGACAAATGTGAACCACAATCCATCTAAAAAAAAAAAAACATCTTATTTTCTTTGCTTTGAAAATTCTTTCATTACATTTATTTATTTATTTGAAATTTCTTCTGTATAATGAAGTGATAGCTGAGAAAAAAGGGCAATGTGCCAAAAAGTAAAACTTTTTAATTGTTCTTTTTTAACAAAAAAAAAAAGCTTTTCTCTTTCAGTTGAGATGTTGAAGCTGTTAGAATCAGCACTATGGTGCCACCTCCTGGGAATCTTGAGTACTGCAGGTTAGCTCACACACTGGATGTACAGCATTGACACTTTTTTTGGCGCGAAAAAACACCCGATTCAGATACATTTTTATGTTTTGTAAAAGAATATACAGACCTGACTGATGATTTTATGGCATTTTCATCCACATTTTATTCATATTTTAATTAAAGTATAAATGTGATTTTCGCTTGAAGTATATGAAAGAGTGAACCCCCCACCCCAACCCTCACCCCCACCCCTGACTCCCCACGAGTGGCATGCAGTTCAGATCTCTGATGTTTTGAGCTTTACTGGACATGGAGATGGATTTCTTTGTAAGTTTACCATGTTATTGTGATTATTCTAAACCAACCTGGGGAACAGGAGAGGAAATAAACACATCATTCCCTTCAACTTTACTCGGTAGGGTTGCTCATCTTGTTTTCTGATAAACAAAAGCACAATAAATAAAAAAACACATGGTTAGAATGCTCCGCTCCCTGTTATATGTGTGGACGTCTCTTTAACTCTGTGTGATCGTGATTTATGACCAAAGGAACATGCTTCAATGCTTTTCCAGCTTCAGAGACCTCGCCACTACGATGCTCTTTCTGCTGCACTTTAGACATCCACTTCTTTGGACCAAAAGCCCCCAACACTGCACTACTATGAGATGGTCTTCATCAGTGAGAAGTGATTGCTCTTCCTGGTCTAGTTCAGGGATAACTGGCCCTGTCCATTCTGAATGAGGGAGAACTGATCCTCTTGGCCTGTGATATCTAGTATTTTAAAAGAGGTAATTACAGGTAACTGCAGACAGCTTTAAAGCAACACAAATAATGGCCTCAGATTCACGTTGGTTCATTTCTATACTGAGTTACAATCAAGAGAATTGTGTCTGACATTGCTGATGTGAGCACAGCGTGACACTGTGGAACCCTGATGCACATTTGAGCGTGACCCTTTAGATGAACTCTCTACCACCTCGTGCCAGATAGGTCCAGGATGCTAAAATCTTTTTCATTAGCAGGTGGAGGAGTGTATGTATATGCATGGGATTTAGCCACCGGAGCAGCCAGCAGCCAGACCAGTGGTCCCCTGCCTCAGGTTATTAGCTGATGCTAAGCAGGTGTGGGCTTGGTTAGTACTTGGATGGGAGACCTCCTGTGAACACGGAGTGGCTGCTGGAAGTGGCTCTACTCTCCAGCATAAGATCAATCCCAGTGCCTGCAGTGAAGGGGACACTGTGCTGTAGGAGTGGCCATGCTTTGAGTCCTGACTCACTGTGGGTGTAACACATCCAGTGCCTGCAGTGAAGGGGACACTGTGCTGTAGGAGTGGCCATGCTTTGAATCCTGACCAAGGTCCTGACTCACTGTGGGTGTAAGACATCCCTCATTCAGTCTAGTCTAGCCCTGTGATCATTCTGAGCCTGATTACAACAGGATGATTAGAGAGCACAAACACATGGATGAGCCAATCATTTGCTCCCTCTCTCTACCTCATGTGTGGGGAGTGCTGTCATACACCTGCCAGGTGGGGGTGCTACACCTCATCCTTGTTCCACTCCAAAGTGCTTTGGGCCTTGAAAAGCACCATACAGATGGAAAACTGGGTCCCCAAGTGGATGGAACCGTGTCAAAGCTTGGCCATTCACACCAGAGGCCGTGATTAGCTGATAATAAACAGAGCCTGGATCTCTTGACTGACTAAATAAAGCAAGCTGGCCAATCTGTCAGGAGGGTTACTTTCTCTAAGTTAATTTAACCAGGTTTTATCACTAAACCACCTAATTGGAATACCCCGTAAGTCTCTCTCTCACTCACACACACACAATCACAATATAGGCCACTTTGCTCTTCTGCTCACTAGTGCTCACTAGTGCATGAACTAGGAACAGCAGTGGCCATGGCTGGTGTCAGATCTTCACGTAAATGCACAACATTTCCAGAGTAAAGAAAGACAGAGATCTGGAGTTGGTTTATTAAATATACATACTCAGTTTAAATAGGATCATTACAAACAGATGTCTTAAGCACAGTTGTGGATGATTTCAGTTTCAAATCAAGTATCCAGTACAGCACAATAACACAGACCAACATGCAGCAAGAGCCTTTGGATGGGTTTGGATTTAAGTTCCCTTCACAGCTTACGCAGCGTGTGTGTGTGTGTGTGTGTGTGTGTTTGCATGTGTGTCCCTTGCCAACCATGCCCTAATGCACGTTTCTATGACAACAGGTCTATGAAGCATCACACCGCCATGGCGATGACATTCCAAGTCAGCCACTAATGCACGTGTGTGTATGTGTGTGACTCACACCATCCTCAGCGCTACACTGAAGTACTGCAATAGAGTGGACAGAAAAGTAGCAGTCATCCTACAACAGTTCATTCTCAGGGGTATGTGCACACGCACGCACGCACGCACACACACACACACACACACACATACAGAGCCATATCAGTGGATATGAGTGTGTCAGGGAACTAAAGCAATG
>PYXC01001538.1:7500-57500 GCA_015244755.2 Tenualosa ilisha | reverse complement strand
ATGGTGATTGCAGCAACACACAAGAACAAGATGCTCTTGTGTAACACAGTTTAGACAGGGTTGTGAATGGGAGGCGGTGAGTGCATACCTACCTACGAGAACGCTTTTCCCGTTGACTGTAGTAGTGTACTTGTACAACGTCAGTGCGTATGTGGACAACTGCTGCGGTCGGCTGAATTATCGTTTGAGGAAAGAGCAACTCCTGACAGAAAGCTTCAGTTATTCAGGGTATGCTATTGGTTTGTATTGTTTACCATTATTTGTGCGTGTACTTAGCATATCGACAGCTGTGTCTTTCATCAAAAGGATACTAGCCATCCATCAGAAATCTCTCCATCAACCTAAAATAAGAAGAAAGATAAATCCTTAAACGTCTGATTAAGTGTCTGCACAGAAATATTAAACGTCGACAGACAAGATAAACTTCTATCTTACTTTGACTTTCCCACCGCACTGTCTCCCAGGCAAATGATCTTGACATGTTCATCGGCATCATACTTGTCCTGATCCAGCTCCGGAATTTCGCCCGCATCTCCGGCCATCCTACCAGACCCGCGCCGCCGCAGATCCGCTGCTTGGCTACAGCTGTTCTCTCTGTTACTTACGGTCTCTTCCAGAAGATTATCCGGAGAGCCACGCTAGCCCCTAATACTAGGAGCAAGCCAACAACCCAGCTAGGTACCTGCTTAGCTGAGTTATTTGATGGGGTTACGCTAACGTTAACTGACAGATAACGTTAGTTATACAAGCTAAGCTAGATAGCGCCTGCTACTCCTGTAGATTTACAGTGTACTGTGTTGTTTTTAATTCAGCATGCTGCATTTGATTCACTAATGACAGAAACGTCTCGTCGCAGCAGTTTGAAACACACTCGTATTACTCCGGTGTTAAAATAAATATCTTAGATGACAATCTGCTAACGTTAACAAATGGTAAGTTAGCCTGCTAGCTAGCTATCATAGCTACCTACCTAAAGACTCAGATGCAAGATACCAATGATGCCTAATGCACTGCCTCTACGACAATGAACGACACCACGCAATCGCAAGCTCGATGTAATCTGTCTTTTTGAGTGACAACAGAAATGAACAAATCCATTTGGCTAGATTAGTTTTTCTAACAAACTAAAGAAAGCCGACATCTCCACTCTTGCTCTCAACAACGGTCTTGTTCCTATGCAACGCACAGACGCTTAAGGAGAAGGACCAACCTAACTGAATTAAGGGTTGTCCATGACTTTGCCTGAACCAAAAGTTATTAGGAAAAAAGTTTGAACACTTTCTTCTGTGGCAAAGAGATATGTTTTATTTTCTTAAACCTTGACCAGAAGTGACAATATAGTGTGTGCTATTGCTTCGGCTGGCTATTTCTGAAAGTATTAGGTGATAATGAGGATAAACAATACAACTTTCAAACCAGAGAATCGTTAAGAAAATTATATTTAAGAAAAAAATGAATCATACATGAAGCCTACATGAATAATACATGCGTGTTACAAGTGAAAAATAAAAAGTGCAAAATGAAGCGGAGGGCTGTGAACGACTGCATAATGTGGATTAGAACTGCAATACAATAATAGCAAGTGTTGAATACGCAACAGGTTCCTGATCTCTTTGTATGTCACAGTTTCAAGCAGTTGTCTCTACTTTAATGTATTTTTATTCCTGAGGTCTTCAATTGCTTAATGTCCCTTTACGTGTAGTGTATAAAAATGCATTTCAACATGTATACTATGAAGTGTACACAACTCCAGGACAATATACACACGGGTGCCAGTGAGCCAAGCGTTTTTTTTTCTTGTATTTGGTAGAAGGAAATTCAAAGTGGCTCTATTCAGGAACATTGGTGATGAGAGGCGCAATAAACTCTGAGTGACGGATCCCAAACGAGAAGCTTGGGGCCTTGTCTCTGGTGAAGGTCACCTAGAGGGGTTGAACAAATATTATCAGACTGTATATCTGTGTATCTGTGTGTTTGTCCATCTATTTGTGCGTATATAATGGGTAAGTCTTACCTGCTCTGGATGGTGAGCCCCAGGTCCAGGCTTCTTGGTAGTGTCCCCTGGCATGCTGTTTCGGCCAATCATGCTGTACTGAGGGGCTCTGTGAGTGTAGGTGCATGGGTCAACTACCCTGTAGGATCCTGGGCCTGGCGTCTAACAAAGCACACACAACAGATTAATGATGCCACCCTGTAGGACCCTGGTCTTGGGATTCAGAAATCAAACTTAGTAGGGGATTCAGGCTGTTTCAAGCCAAAGAGCGCAAAGTGCTTGGAAAATATAACCTTTTTCCTAGCGGGACTGTTTGTGAGTCCATCGTGACTCACCTTCTGCAGATCCTCGTGGAAGCTGCCGATCTTACTGCGGCCAGACAGCGAGAAGTTCGGAGCGGAGGTCTTGTTCACAGTGTTTGGGCCCAGCACAGGGGGGAGCATGTAAGCAGCAGGCCCTTTGTCGGAGACCAGAGACCAAGTTTCACTCACTCGAACTTAAACCACAGCTGTTGTTTATTCTCCAGTTAGATATTGTACGGTTGTTCATTCTCTAGTTGGATGCTACACAGTTGTTTACTTTCTAGTTAGATGCTACACTGTTGTTTACTCTCCGGTTAGAAGCCGCACGTTATTCTCTGTTTTTCCTGACATGGAGTGAATAGGCAGACATTATGAAGGCAGTGAATGAGGTGTGAGAGAGCTAAGCACCTGGGGTCTGATCATTCCTAAAGCCCTTGGTACGTGCAGACAGCGAGTAGGCAGGAGCGGAGTGGTATGCAATCTTTCCAGACTTTTCCGGGAAGTAGCGGCCTGGAACAGAGAACAGACACCATTACATATGCTCTTACTTTAACTTCCATTGTTTAACTTCTCATCTGAGGCTGTGTGTGTGTCTGTGTGTGTTTACCCTACCTGGACCAGGTGTCTGGAACAGCTGCGGGTCCTTGCACCGACTGTAAAGTGAGTACGCTGGCGTGCCATCTCTACCCATGCGGGTGATGTTAGAGGGCACCAGGTAGCCTGGCCCAGGCGAGCAGTCATTGCTGAACAGGCGGTGGCGTGTGCCAAAGCTGAAGGCGGGGCCTTTGAGCTTCCGCGGGTCATGTTGGTTAATACCTACCCAACACAATACAGGAAAATTAGACTTGCACTACATTTCCACCTCAGGGGAATTGCTCTTAAGTAGCTCTGTTGGCCATCATGGGGTTAACTGTTTTACCTATGGCACCAGGAAGAGCATATTTGGGCCCTGGGCTGCTGTAGAGGGCTGCAATGGCACCCCTTGGCTTGTGAGGTCTCCAGGAACCAACCCAAACATCATCTACAGTCATGATTGCTCTAAAGGGAGGAAGAGGGAAGCAGAGGCCATTAACTTCTACTGTCCAGCCCAGTCACTGAAGGAATGGCAAGTGATTGTAGGTCTAGGGATCCACAGTCAGGAGCTGCGCTAAGCTACTTACCGCGACTGTAAATGATCAGCAAGTACAGCTCAGCTTCGAGTGGGAAAGATTTTAAACTGAACAGAAGTGCAACTTTTTGGCGTCATAATACAAAGGAACAAAATTCCCTTTGGTGCGTCATAGTTCTCCTAGCAATGCCGCTCGTGCGCGAGTGACAGCTGTAACCTGTGTCAACCTGTTGATTTTACAGATTTTACAGAACAGCCCAGTTTGGTTTAATTTGGAATATGTTTTGTACCTGGAATCACTGTCAGTTATAGTGAAATACATACTTTCGCTTTTTCAAAAAAAAAAGAACACTCCCCTACCTCAAGCCCATTTGAAAATACCTTGAGCTCACTGTCGCAGACGTGCGCTTTTAAACAATGTATGATTAATTAATTAATATGATTAATGTTATAGCCTAGTCTAGATATTAGGCTACTGCTACAATAATTTCTTGGCAAAAAGAAATATTCAGATTCAAATATTCAAATAAATAGCCAGCATGTAGTTCCATTTTTTACAATAGGCAGTTGAAATATCCCTCTAACATACCTTAGAATAGGCTGTTTTTAACCTAGGTAGAAGATTAAAACAGCACCTCCCGCGACGCCCCTTGGCCTGCACGTGTGTGGAAACTCTCTGATTGTTTATAACTTTTCATTTGGTTCACCATGACAACGGTGCCATAGTGACGTCCCCAGGCAGGGTCGTTTCAAACAGAGCCGTCCTATTAAAATGTATTTTTCAAATAACACATACAACTTCTTGATCTTCACAGAAACCTTATGCATTGTTGACTTTTTTTCTTTCTATGTTAATCTTAGTTGCAACTTTTGCTATTAAGTGTTCTTTAAGAATCTCTCTAGCTCTGAAGGTATGAGTGAAGGCGAAAACTAAGCGTTCTACACGTTTTAAAAGTTCAACACACAAAATCAAACACAGTAGTCGTGATTGAGGTTCAGATGTTATTTTTAAAAAAGCTTTATTTATTCTCAAGCTATTCATTCTCCAAACAAAATGTGATTCAATTTAGTCCAAAAAATCTTTCCGTCGTTTAGGCCTAATCCTTTCGGTAATTTCTCTTCCCTTAAACAGACCCATGTGTATAGAAAAAAGTTACGACTTTTCAGTTTTTTCAATATTTTGTCAGTGTGTGTGATTGTGTGCTGCGTTGAAGTGCGCTGGCCAGGAGTTGGTCCCTCATCGCGTTCTTCAGTATGTGCATCAACTTCGCACCGTTCTCAATCTCCTGCAGAGGGCGCTAGCAGGCAAAGAAAGATTAGAGGAGGAAGCTGTTACCAGGGGAGTTTTCATAAAGTGTCGGGTACACAAACACAGGAATCAGTTCACACAGTTTTACTGACCCTGGTTAAAGCTCTTATAAGATGACTGATCACGCTGTCCTCTTGCTTTGGGCACAGACTTGTGACCTGACTAACGCACTGCAGCAGGCAGGAGATGGTGCATCGCTGGTTCTGATAAAACATGCCCCAGGTTGGTCAGATAGACAAGTACGTATGCAAAGGTAAAGCAACATTCCATTGTGATTTAGCTGGGTAAAGACTGTGGCAGGCGTTGCCTCTGTGGCTGCATCTCACCTTCTGTAGAGAATGAAGGAGGTTCTGACTGTTCTGGTTTGAAATCAAGCTCTGCACGTCACAAGGACTAAGAACAGGCTCCTGTACACAAAACAGAAAGGGTTATTTAGAAAGAGAAGCTGCATATGCACACGCACACACACACACACACACACACACACACACACACACACTAGGCTCATTTGATGTAGATAGCTGGCTGGCTTAAGGCAATGCTTTGTGGGAGGCAATGATGCTTTTTCATTGGACAAAAGCCTGTGATGTTGCCTACACCATAGACTTTTGCCCAATGAGGAAAGTTCAGTTCAGTTAACCAGCCAAGTCGAAGAAGCCCATTTTTGTAGATGCTGGTGAAGATATTTTTGCGTAGGCATCTCTGGGCCTCTGTGACCTCTGACCTTGAGGCGTTCAAGCCAGGTCCACAGGAGATGGGCGAGGACTTTAGGGTCCGTCTCCACGGCCAGGGTGGCCCAGCCACACACATTCTTGTTCAGTTCATCCTTGAAAATAACAAGAGAGTTCACAGGTGTGTCACGCTGGCTCATATCACAGGTGCATTTGACTGGGAGAGACATCATAGTTTTGTTCAACTGGAAAGTAGAATTCAGATAACATGACTGGGCAGTATATGTTCCTGATCAAGTTCAGTGGATACCAAATGAAAAGGTTTGTTAAAGGTTCATATTAGGTTTATTAAAGTGCCGTTTGAGGCTTCATGAGTCTTTCCTTGTAAATGCAGAGTTGTCTGATTTTACCAGACTGCACCCATCTTCCCAGCATGCTCTGGGGATTCTCACCTGTAACACGGCAACCCTGGCAAGCACTCTGTCCTCCGGAGGATACTGACGCGCCATTGCCCTGGCGACTGCCCTTGATATAGACACCTGGTTGGTTTTCCGTCTCTGAAGCTGTGAAGTGAAGTAATCAGTCATATAAAACTAGTAAACCATGAGCCTTCTTGATGGGAGTTATCAGGCAAATGGACACTGGTTAACCATGAGCCTTATTGATAGGTGAAATAGCATGGCAAATAAGTGACCTTCTATGGAGCTGTTGGATATAAGGTCATTAACATGGGTGTCTTTAATACTCTTCTATGGAGCTGTTGGATATAAGGTCATTAACATGGGTGTCTTTAATAAAGACTCTTCTATGGAGCTGTTGGATATAAGGTCATTAACATGGGTGTCTTTAATAAAGACTCTTCTATGGAGCTGTTGGATATAAGGTCACTACTTAGGGTAAAAGTCATTCATTCACTCATTCATTGACTGAGTGAATGAGTGAAATGACTCTCCATATTCATTACATTACAATATCAATTCATCTGGTCAGCATTCTCTCTCTTTCTCTATCTGTCTATCTATCTATCTGTCTATCTATCTATTTATAAAGGCATCATCCATCCATCCCAGCTTCCTAAGAGTGGACCTATGTTTTGGCCTGTGCTGTCGTGGACGAGGAGGTGGCCGTACCTCCATGTTGGAGTTGTGTTTGGCCAGTGTGGGGGGCTTCTTCATCTTGCACTTTGGCCTCTTAGCGATGACGCCATTGTAGAGCATGGGGGTATAGGGGCGATATGCAGCCAGTCGCTCTACCTCCTGGTTCCACTGTTCCCGGGTCAGTGCATCAAGGGGCGGGGCTGGAGACTTCATGTCGCGTATGTCACACATGAGCTCCAGGTTGTCTTTGTTATTGCCCACCAACCAGATGAAGTCCTCATCCTTCAGGACAAAATACCACCCATTAATGAGCCTGATGGGATCTTATGCGTCAATAGAACTGGCAGAGATTGGTCATCTGTCTCACTAAATGTGATTTTGATTGGTTGTTGGTATATCACTGAAAGTTAGTGTTATTGGCTGCTTGTGTCATACCTTGCTGAATGTGATTTAATTGGGTATTTGTCACTTACTGTCTCACTTACTGTGTAATGTGGGTTGTGTGTGTGTGTGTGTGTGTATGTGAGAGAGTGTGATGTGGGTCGTGTGTGTGTGTGTGTGTGTATGTCACACCTCAAGAGTGATCTTGTTGAGGTCTCCATCGCTGTAGCTGCGCTTGTTGGTGAGCACCTCTCTCTTCCTCTGGAGGAATCCGAAGGGCTCATCCCACGAGGAGATGGAGCTGGTGGAGGAGGAGCGTCTCACGCCCCTTTCCTCCCTCAGCAGCGGCAGGAACTGCTTCTTCACCAGCGTGTCCTTCACCATCTTCTGGAGAGACAAGATGGCCGCCCTCCTGTCCAGCTCCTCCTGCACCTGGGGTGGGGGCAGACCTCTCTGGATCAGTGGAGCTCAGCCGTGAGGGCAGGGATTCTGTGACGCTTGACTAAATTGCCTCAGTGAAAACAAAGCTTTCTGACATTAAGCTCTAATAGTATAATATCACCATGTATCTTTTATAATAGTCAAATAATCTCATCACATGTCCTGTAAATGTTGAATCAAACAGTGCTGCACAAGATTAGCAGGCAAATCTGAATATCTACAGACATACCCCTTACACAGGTGAGGTGGCTGATCCACATACAAACCCTTTACACAGGTGAGGTGGCTGATCCACATACAAACCCTTCACACAGGTGAGGTGGCTGATCCACATACAAACCCTTCACACAGGTGAGGTGGCTGATCCACATACAAACCCTTTACACAGGAGAGGTGGCTGATCCACATACAAACCCTTCACACAGGTGAGGTGGCTGATCCACATATAAACCCTTCACACAGGTGAGGTGGCTGATCCACATACAAACCCTTTACACAGGTGAGGTGGCTGATCTAATTCAAGCTCTGAGCATCATTATGCTGTCACCCCTGAGCAAGAAAATGTCTTACACTGTGTTACATTTTATCAACTGCAACTGCCCCTGTTGCCCTTTATGGACTTTCCTACATATGACCTCTGACCTCTTCAGGGCTCTCGTTGCCCAGGGCAACAGCTGTGAGCTGACAGCAGAGCAGGTGGATGATCTTGGGTGTGTGTGTGAGGAGGCGGGCCTCATCGCCATGGAGAAGGAGCGTCTGGCGCTGCAGGTACTGGCGGAGGCTGAAGGGGTTGCCGTGGCGAAGCGACAGGCATGGGTACTGCAGCAACTGACTGCCCAGCAGACGAGCGAAGTCAAACACCAGGCTGATCTGGGAACGCGTCTGGATGGAGCGCGGACGCTTGATCCGCACATAGTGCACCGCCTCACTGGCAGTGACGTGCAGTGTGTACACCAGGTAACACGCTATCAGCACGCCTGTTACACACACACACACACACACACACAAGAGACAAGGTCAATGCAAGTAATATGCCATCAGCACACACACACATACACACACAAGAGACAACGTCAATGCATACACACACAAGAGACAAGGTAATAACACACACATCAGTACATCTCACATATACACACACACACACATATGCACACACACATGAGACCAGGAAGCAGTCTGTCACCACATCTTGCACATACGCACATACACACACACACAAGCTAGAGGAGAAATGTCAGAATCATTTAGTGTTCATGATAATGGCATGTCAGCCATGTCCATGTAGTGTTTTCACAGCTGAATGAGTGTAGAGATCACAGACTCACATGCTCCTTTGGAGTGCTTCCCTTGTGTGTGTGTGTGTGTGTGTGTGTGTGTGTGTGTGTGTGTGTGTGTGTGTGTGTGTCTGTGTGTGTGAGTGTGTGTGTGTGCTATGACACCGAACCTCCCTTGTGGACGGTCCAGCATCTCAGCTGGTATAGAGACTCTAAGTCTTACCCTTAACTCTAAGCCCTCAGCCTAAACCAGTTAAGTCCTTGGGGATGCAGGGTGTAGGGCCTAGGGTGGACATTGAGATTCCTTGTTTGAGGACAGCAAGGAACACAAGACCTACCTGTCCGTCCAAGTCCAGCATGGCAATGGACAGCCACCTTCCCCTCCCTCACGGAAAATGCTAGAACCTTCACCGCATCCAACATCCCCACCAGAGACGACACCCCAAAGTCTGGCATGCCAAAGTTGTAGAAGTAGACTGGGACACAAAACACAGTTAGGAAGTTATAGAGGCCTGAGAGACTAGGACAAGATGCAGAGTGAAGTGTTGGGCGATGGTGGGCTATGGGCTGTGTGTGTGTGCGTGTGTGTGTGCGTGCGTGTGTGTGTGTGTGTCTTACTCTGATTCTCCATGAAAATCTGAGGTGAGTAGGTGAAGCCACAGAGTTCCAAGCCCGGCCCACAGTGGGCGTGTTCCCCTGGCAACTGCATATTAATGAGGGACTTGATGTTCAGGCTGTGGAACACACTAGCATCACCATGACGACGCACACAAGCATTCAGACCAACAACACTCAAGAATCTAGCGAATTTGTGTATGTGTGTGTGAGTGTGTGTTTGTGTATGTGTGTGTGTGTGTGTGATAGAGAGGTCAAAGGGTCAAAGTCCTCATAGCACTGAGGCAGCCTAAGTGTGTGTGTAGTCACATGTGAACACACACCAGCATGTTTGCCTAAAGGTTCAGACAGTAGTTTTCAGCCTGACCAAGAACAATATAAACACATAGTGCTGTTTCTTCAATCTATGAATTTGTAGTGCTATGTGTGTGTGTGCACGTGTGTGTGTGTGCCTGTGCGCGCACGTGTGTGTGTGTGCGTGTGCGTGTGCGTGTATGTGTGTGTGTGTGCATGTGTGCGTGTGCGTGTGCATGTGTGCGTGTATGTGTGTGTGTGTGCATGTGTGTGTGCCTGTGTGTGTGTGTGTGTGTGTGCACTCACTCTTGAAACTGCTCTATGATGTTGTATTTCTTTATGAGGTGAGTTGACGGCCTCGCCATGGCAACAATCTCCTCCGTTACCCTGTTAGGGAACACAGAGAGAGCTTTAGATGAATTTAGGTGTGTGTGTGGGTGTGTGTGTGTGTGTGGATTATGTGTGCGAGTGTGTTTGTGTGTGTGTACATAAAACACACTGTCAACACTGGTCACTGGGAAAAAGGACATGTGAGGGAGGGGTTATTTCTGTAAAGACCAACACACACACACACACACACAAGCAATGTTTCCTACCATGAAGAGAAGAGGCCCTTGATGACCTGCTGGCTCTTCTTCCAGGTGGATGGTCCCTCATAGCGGCAGTCTCGCCCCCGGCAGGCCAGGAGGCAGATGATCTTATGGGGGATGGCCCTCACCAGACGCTCCCTTGCCTGGGAGTAGGATGGGCGCGGGACCGGCACGTTGGGTGACATACTAACACACTCACTCACTCACTCACTCACACACACACACACACACACACACACACACACAGCAGGGGTGATGGAGGAGGAGCAGAGAATGAAATGGATGAAAGGAGGTAGAGGAGATAAGGAAGGAAAATAAAGGAAGGGAGGAGAGAAGAGGAAAAGAAGAAGAGAGAAGAGGAGAGGCGTTGGAGGAGAATGGTAAGGAGAGAAGAGAGTAAGGATAGAGGGAGGGGAGGAGAGAAGAGAGGAGGTGTTGGAGGAGTAGTAATGAGGAGGTCCTCAGAGATGAGAGGAGAGACTGGAGGAGAAAAGGGGGGGGGTCTACTGAGGAGCTACTGAACACACGTCACTGATGTGAGACAGCGAGGGAGACACACAAGAGAGGGAATAAGGAGAACAAAATAAAAGAGTGGAATGAGTGACAGAACATAGGAAAGGAGTGGAACAAGTGATAAAGAGCCAACTAGATACATGATCTACAATCTGACAACCTGGGAAGAAGAACCGTAGCATGCATCATTAGAACAAGAACATGACAACTGGTGCAGATGCAATTTATTTATGTATAACCAGGACAAATATAACGTACACATCTGTAACCACAACAAATATAATGTACACATCTGTAACCAGGGTACATATGGTGTATATGTAGAACATGAGACCCAGAGAAGATGTAGGCTGGGCTAATGTCTGCTGCTCTGGTCGTCCTTACCCATCTTACAGTTCTAGGACGCCTATTTCAGAATGTTCCAGAATGAGTGAACACATATTTCATGCAGATGTTTGTATGGACAGTTGAACTGGTGAGTCGGTCACTGAGCTGGCCTATTAGACAGCTAGTGTTAGCATGCTAATCTGGTAGCCTATATAGACTATGATTGAACCAGAGGCCTAGCCAGCTAATCTGGCTTAGAGAAAACACTACCATATGTTACAGTACTGCTCAGTCCGGAATATGTGTGTGTTAATCCCATACAGCAACACAAGCTCCTTTTTCATAAGGTGACCAGACCTCTGAGATGAGAATCAGGGACATTTTCCAGAATTTTCGTCATAAACCGGAAACATTCCTGTTTCCTAGAGTCAATAGTTTTACAGCCACATTAGCATGAGCGTGTGTGTGTGTGTGTGTGTGTGTGTGTGTGTGTGTGTGTGTGTGTGTGTGTGTGTGTGTGTGTGAGTGTGTGTGTGAGTGTGCTCCATGTGTCCACTCTGTATCTGTGTGTGTGTGTGTGTGTGTGTGTGTGTTCTAGCCACTCACCTGTCCATGTGTGTGTGTCTGTTGTTGTGTGCTTGCATCCTACATCCTCTTTCAAGTTTCCTTTTTGTGTCTCCCCTTCTTCCCTCCTTAATTCCTTCCTTTATTTCTTACTTTCTTTCTTCCTTCCTTCTTCTTCGGTCTTCAGTACAGAAATGGGGGGCTAAGCCTTGGTACCCAGGTAACTTGGTAACCCTAGGTACCCAGCTCTGTAAGCGTGTGTGTGTGTGTGTGTTAGAGTTCTCTGAATGTGAGTGTGTGTTGCAGAGTTCTGTCCCGTCTGTGGGAGCTTAAGCCTTATTAGCTGTCATAAGCGCTGCCCAAGACATATCTACACTCACTCACACACACACACACACACACACACACATACACACACACGCTCACACACACACACACACACACACACACACACACCCCACCACAGTAAGCTGAATCATAAGCCCATGCCAGCACATGCGCTGATCCCCCACCCTCTTCACACACTGTCTTCAAACTGTAGCTATCATGTCCGCCATCATCCCTTGAAGATGTGGTGCTTTTGTGTGTGTGTATGTGTGTGTGAGTGTGTGAGTATTTTTTCTTTTTGGGGGAGGGTCATCTCTCTGACAAGTGTCTGATGTGCTGGTCTGATGTGAGGTCACAGTCAAGACCCTTTACCTTGTGGTTCCTCTGTAGTTATTTAGTGCTCTGAGGGCGTGGAGTATTTTGGAGACACATCTGTTCACCTTACATCAAATCCCCCAGGTTACACCAAATCATTATTAGCTCTTTGAAAAGAATTATGTGTTAATATTGTTTGTCACTTTGCACACACAAGGCTAACAGGAGATAAGAGGCTGAACTGAGGGTGAGTTTTGCTAGAATGGGAGAGTTCCTGCATGGTCCTATCATGACAGGCACAGTTACAGACTCAGTGACAAAATGACATAATGTTCTTTAGACAGAAGAGGGGCAACCCATCCAAACCTGTTGAAATACTTGCCAGGTGACATTCCCCTCCATACAACTGAGTAAAACATTTGCCTAATAAATCCTATAATCAAGTTTATACCATACATGTATGGCAATCATGTATAGTTTCTTTAGCATAAATAATGTATAATCACATTACAAATAGCCTACATAGGTTCATATGCATTAATAATTTAATATAACTTAATATCATATACATCTCTATCCTGGGAATAAAACCAGACCCTCATTCTACACTTTCATTTTGAACAGAGGGTGTAGTGGCAGCTCCTTCTAGCTTTGCATGCCAACAACGGAGCGGGTGTGTAGTAACCAGTCTGACTCAACACAATCCAACAACGGAGCGGGTGTGTAGTAACCAGTCTGACTCAACAAAATCCAACAACGGAGCGGGTGTGTAGTAACCAGTCTGACTCAACAAAATCCAACAACGGAGCGGGTGTGTAGTAACCAGTCTGACTCAACAAAATCCAACAACGGAGCGGGTGTGTAGTAACCAGTCTGACTCAACAAAATCCTCAAACTCAAAAATGTTCGTCAAAATACAAAAAAAAAACATTTTCTTAAGCTCTATATTTTCCATGCAGTTGAGCTCTTAACTGGTCGGTCGGTCAGAAAACTGTATCACCTCCACCCGACCATCAAAGGAAAATTGCACACACCACATGACTTATATATAACAGTATCTCAAGCACATTCCCCCTAGTGGTTAAACACATGCACTACACAATAATGAAACACATTTTTCTTCCTTCATGAATTTACACATTTCTGTGTCTCAAATAATAGGTATTCTAATCAATAATATTTTAAAGCAAAATACATTTGTTAACACGGCTCTTACAGAGGGTCTGGACATTCGGTAGTGAGATTCGATTGTTTGTTACTGTGTTACTGCGAATACTGTTGTGCACATGTATGAAAGCAGGATGTGTCCACATTCAGTGTAATGGAGTTGTGTTGTGTTGTGTTGTATACTATTTATAGTCCAGGCAGCCCTGCCACCAAACCATAGCTAGCGGGGAGCTGTGTTGTGGTTTTGCACATTGACAGTCCTTCACTGTGAACCTGTGATTCAGTATTACTGCAGTATACAGTGGGGGGTGATTCAGTATTATTTCAGTATACCGTAAGGGGTGATTCAGTATTATTTCAGTATACAGTGGTGGTGATTCGGTATTACTTCAGTATACAGTGGGGGTGATTCAGTATTACTTCAGTATACAGTGGGGGGTGATTCAGTATTATTTCAGTATACAGTGGGGGTGATTCAATATTACTTCAGTATACAGTGGGGGGTGATTCAGTATTACTTCAGTATACAGTGGTGGTGATTCGGTATTACTTCAGTATACAGTGGGGGTGATTCAGTATTACTTCAGTATACAGTGAGGGTGATTCAGTATTATTTCAGTACACAGTGAGGCAAGCATAAGGGTAATGAGACACCCCTTTTTTCTTGAAAACCGTAAACAAATTTAAACATGTGATATGTAGGTAGAGGAACCTCTTAGTCTGTGGAAAAGCAAGTACATGGCAACTGTGGTGAAAACAAATGGGTAAAAATGTGATTTTTGTGAGTTTTGCACTCTGGGTGGGTTCCCTTTACATCCAGATTTAAGGTGATTTAGAGATAACCTGAGCAGAATAATATTCAGATACATTATATCTCAATTATGCTCTTCTAAGACAGGTGTGATGGCTAAACAAAACATGAATGTTAGTCTCGCTTGTTGAGTCATTTTCATTCCTAAACATTGGTAGTGGGGTAAAATGTGCACCCAGGTCAGGGGTAAGTTGAGCCTATTCAATTTGCCATCAATGTCCATCACATATGTACTAATAATCTGTTAAATGGACAAACGGTTGTTGTGTTTTGATTCACATCTTTAAGCTGCAGTAGCATAAATGCACTATTGGCCCAAAGGCTGTCAGGTAGTGCAAACTGAACAGACTGCAAAAACAACCTGCCTTGTTGAATCTCAAAGTGCTTTGGATAGATCTCTGTCAAATATGTCTGCTTGTAACAAAATTGTATATGGGGAGACCAGATGCCTCTGTGACCATGGAAACACCTCCACAGGGCTCCTTGGCAGCGAGATTCATCATCTGTTACCACTTGTTGTTGTTGTTGTCATCATCTTCATCATGTCAATGATGAGTATAGTTAGAATAGTCATGAGTATCAATGATGAGTATAGTTAGAATAGTCATTAGTGTCAATGATGAGTATAGTTAGAATAGTCATTAGTGTCAATGATGAGTATAGTTAGAATAGTCATGAGTATAAATGATGAGTATAGTTAGAATAGTCATTAGTGTCAATAATGAGTATAGTTAGAATAGTCATTAGTGTCAATGATGAGTATAGTTAGAATAGTCACTTGTCATCTGAATGTGCAAAGTGTAAGTGAAAGTGTAAATTGCATTATTGGGTTCTCGTAACGAACATGTCATTGCTAAGGAGTGTGTGTTTGTGTGTTGTTGGAAGATCAAGCCAACTGTGTAGGCTACAGAGGTCATATATGTGTTGTTGCTGTTGACCTCAGACATTATCAGCTGTGTTGGCTACAGAGGTCACATATGTGTTGTTGCTGTTGACCTCAGACATTATCAACTGTGTAGGCTACAGAGGTCACATATGTGTTGTTGCTGTTGACCTCAGACATTATCAACTGTGTAGGCTACAGAGGTCATATATGTGTTGTTGCTGTTGACCTCAGACATCATCAGTTGTTTAAGTAGCATTTTCAGATATTTGTGCTTTACTGGAGGACTCATTGACTCGTAATCTTCTACATTTTAACTGAAACATATGT
The DNA here is from genome assembly GCA_015244755.2 of Tenualosa ilisha. Taxonomy (NCBI): domain Eukaryota; kingdom Metazoa; phylum Chordata; class Actinopteri; order Clupeiformes; family Clupeidae; genus Tenualosa; species Tenualosa ilisha. The sequence goes on along the minus strand of PYXC01001538.1, from coordinate 42,185 downwards.
ACTAGCTTTTTTCATACAGTTTGACATATGTAATATATTACATATGTTATGTACAGTATATATTCTGTTATAATTCTGTAATTTTTATGCATGGTTGTCTATTGGTTGTCTTTTTATGTATAGGTGTTTGGACAATGTGGGTCTCAAACCTGGCTGTCCGATGTAGTAGAGCAGCGCTTAACCAACTAAATCCACCCTCAGAGATATTGAACAGATATGCAGAGTAGCAGCAGGTTTGTCTTTACTTGGAGAAAAATCAGGATACTTAAGTTAAGGGTTCTTCAGCTACAGATCTCATTTCAAACAAAAAAGAAAATCACAGTCTTGTTCAGCAGAGCCCCAAACTCAGGACCCTTAGAAATCAAAGCCCCTTGGTAGTCACAGTTCAAAAATCCAACAGAAGACGTTATGAAACAAGACAGGATTCTTGCAATCCACTAAGGCAGGCAAAAGTCAAAGAGGAAGAAAGCAGGCACAGGAGAATTAAAGGCTTGCCGCTCAAAACTTACCTGGTGGCTCAGGAGAACAATGAGAAGCAAAACCAATGAGAAAACAGCCTCCTTTAATAGTCCCAGCTAATCAGTCAGCTAATTACCATCAATAATTCACTTAACTAATCACACACTGAGATGGTTAACCAATGGAAAAAAGGGCAAACAGAATAATAAAACACAGAATGGCCAGGTGAACACGACAGGCTTGAAAGTCCATAGGATCTGACACCTGGCGTACCTCTTAAAATAGATGAAAAGGGCACATACAGGTATTCATTCCTGGCTGCCACCGTTGTGCCCCTGAGCAAAGCACTTAGCCCTAAGGTGCTCTAGGGGAGACTGGCCCTGATGTAACTGATAGTTGACAAATGTAAGTCGCTTTGGGTAAAAGCATCTGCAAAATGCACAAATGTAAATGTAATGTGACGGAAAGGTATTCACTGCATTATCTGTGTAAACTGAATGCACAGATACAAACCCCAATTAGAGATAAACATGTTCATGACTATGAAGTATTTGAACAAATCCATACGGAAAGATTGTCTAAATTTCAGCAGTTGATGGTAATTGCTGCCAGAACACTCTCTTGTTTTATTCACTCAGTCAAAGGAGCATGGCTAATGTACTCTAATGTTATCACTCAATCTCATGACTATCTTCATGGTGAAGGTGATGATAATGAGAAGTGTGTGTGTGTGTGTGTGTGTGTGTGTGTCCTGACAGTGAGCAAGATGTCTGGGTTAGGATCTGAACTTGTTGGCAATGCTGGTAGGCATCTTCCAGGGCTGCACCTGTGTGTGTGTGTGTGTGTGTGTGTGTGTGTGTGTGTGTGTGTGTGTGTGTGTGTGTGTGTGTGTGTGTGTGTGTGAGAGAGAGAGAGAGAGGATGAGAGAGACTATTTCACCGTAACATTAGGTCAGAAAAGAGCAGATAGACACAAATATAAAAAATCAAATACACTATTTACAAACTACACACACCATCAGTGTGACAGTGCAGCACAGATACACACACACACATAAGAACTACACACACCATCAGTGTGACAGTGCAGCACAGATCCACACACACACATAAGAACTACACACACCATCAGTGTGACAGTGCAGCACAGATCCACACACACACATAAGAACTACACACACCATCAGTGTGACAGTGCAGCACAGATCCACACACACACATAAGAACTGTTTTGTGGATGAGATTTGTTTTATTCATAGGAGCGTTTCCTTGTGGTCTCACAGAGCGCCATTGACCCCCACCCCTCTCTCTCTCTCTCTCACACACACACACACACACACACACACACACAATGAGCAGAGGAGTTGGCCCAATGGCTCTCAGTGACTCCTTTGCCACATAACCAAGTAAACTGACCAATGGTCAGACCCACCACTCTCGGCCAGGAGGACAGACGAGCAGAAAACCAAACACCTGTACACTAGCATCTGGGTTTAACACCGAGATCAATTGACCAAACATCTGCAGACCAGCACCTGGGTTTAACACGGAGATCAAATGACCAAACATCTGTAGACCAGCACCTGGGTTTAGAGGTCAAATATCTGAACATCTGTACCTGATCACACTGAGAAGGCAGAGAGTGAGTTTGCAGTATGTGCTAACTAAATCAAAGGATGCAATGTTGCAACTTGGTCAAACTGCAAAGCTGAAGACCAACTGTGTGAAATGTCCAGAACATGTTGCTGTGTCTGTGGACACAGTGGAGCCATATTTAGCTTCATTGCTGATGGCTTCCTTCTGCTTTTGAGATGCACGGATGCTCGTCTGGACATTCAACTTGAACATTCCTCTCGGATTGCAGCAGGAGATGGGAGCTCGTCTGAATCATTGTTGATGAATCGTCTCGGATACCAAATCAGACGCTTGTCTCGATGTTCGTCTCGGATGCTGAACACAGCTCACGTCTCCTACTGGCCACAGGAGAGTTGAGAGGGACTCACTGATCCAGTCTTCATTCACTACCCACCACAGGAGTTACTGTGGAGAGCAGCGGTCCACCCCTGGGAGCAGACTTCACACATCTCCTCTTTGGCAGCTCCATCCACAAGAAGTCTCGTATGTGCTCTCATCTGGAAACACACACACACACACACACACACAAACATGAAACATCACTGTCACAGATATGTACTGTTTGTGGTACATTTACAGCACATAAGCTGCAGTTAATGGAACATGAGACACAGAAATTAGGGACATAAGTGTCAAATTAGGGACATAAGTGTCAAGTCCATGAAAATATTCGTACTGTAATAAAAAATGTAATATGATCTCTTCAGTAATGTCCACGATGTACAGGAAAGGTAGGATCCTCCTGCTTCTGAATCAGCAGAAATAAGCAGCAGCTGAGAGATTAGTCACCTGTTAAGGCCTACTGAATACAGCACCTGGCCTACTGAATACAGCACCTGGCCTACTGAATACAGAACCTGGTCTACTGAATACAGAACCTGGTCTACTGAATACAGCACCTGGTCTACTGAATACAGAACATGATCTACTGAATACAGCACCTGACCTACTGAATACAAAACATGGTCTACTGAATACAGAACCTGGTCTACTGAATACAGCACCTGGTCTACTGAATACAGAACATGGTCTACTGAATACAGCACCTGACCTACTGAATACAAAACCTGACCTACTGAATACAGCACCTGACCTACTGAATACAAAACCTGACCTACTGAATACAGCACCTGGTCTACTGAATACAGCACCTGGCCTACTGAATACAGCACCTGGTCTACTGAATAGGCCTACAGCACCTGGCTGCTCACACACACAGGTGAGAACACAGTGAATACGAAATCTCTATGTCCTCAAATGCTAATCATAAAGACTAGGCTACTTCCTGATTTCTCAAGCAAACCTAATCTCCTACTCAGGAGACTGGCATTAAATTAACTGCTTAACCTAGGAAATACCCATTAGGCCGACAGTAAATGATTTTAGTAGGCTTGTAGATCCCTCTGTCTGGGCAGGACAGGTTTGCCACTCACTGAAAGTCTTTCTTACCTTAGACCCTGTCCAAACGTCCAACCAGTGTGTGAAGGTCAGATGCATGGATTGATTCATTCAGCAGCTTGGAAAGACCATAACTTATATAGCAGCACAGTCAATGGTTTTCCCACACTGACCTGTCACAAGGACTCACACTCCACCTCCACACAGGCTTGTCATAATGACAAACCCTCCAGCCCAGGCACTTCCTGTGAAAGCACTAAGACATCCGCATTCACTCCTTACTCAGGGTAAGAGCGGAGATTTTGTGGAAGTTTGACTAATGCAGAAGATCCCCATGGCATTGCCATAAGGGTGTGACGTGAGTGTGTGTGTGAGTGTGTGTGTGTGTGTGTCATCAGTAAAATTTTCATGGTAGGTTACATTTAGAGGAGAATTTTTGTAGTAGCTAGGCCACAAGGGGAAAGAGCATTGAGGTAACTGTGACGCTAGTGGTGAGTGTAGCTAGTGGGCTACAAGACTGTTAAAAGGGGGGCAGTTAACACTCACACTGATCACTTCCATGCCAATGCTAACATAGATCACTTCTGCGCTTAAAGAAGAAGATTATTGTTTTGCAACTCAAACTTCTCTTTCCTAACTTCTCTCCTGTGCTGTTAAACATGGACCAATGAAGCAGAGATCACTTCCTCTGGGCAATATGGACAGTCCCGATCTTAACACTGAACTTAGTAACTACAGAAATGCATCATCTGAGTGTGTATGGTCAGGTGACCAGACCTCTGAGATGAAAATCAGGGACATTCCTATTTCTACAGTCAGTCACTGGCTTGAATTTCTGAATACCAGGAATGCACTCAATCTCTAACGCTAATCTCTCTCTATGCTACTCTTTATATTACACTATTATAGCCTGAATGTTCTCCTCTTTCATAAGTTGCTTTAGATAAAAGTGTCTGATAAATGTAAATGTAAATGTTAATGCAAATGTAATATGTCACGCTTTCGCTTCAAAAATCGGGGACAAAGTGGGTTTTGTATTTTACTGGGGACAGGCCACCAAAAATTGGCTCTATCCCCAGAAATCAAAGATGTCTAGTCACCCTATTGTATGCACAGTCACATACTTTTGTCCATATGAAAGGTTTTTAGGCTAGGCAATATGTGCTTATTCTCATTCATTCATTCATTCATTCATCTATCTATTGTGTCTTATTTGGTTACTTTCAGAGAAGTCTACTGTAATAGTCTACTGGAGGTTGATACTCAGACTTTTGGCTCTGTAGTGTACAGTGGCACTCCACCTGAGGCTGAACTGCTGCATGGTCTGTAGCCTCGTCAATCAGGCTCTTTCAAATTGTTACACTTTATGCAAAGATAAGCTTTATGCAAAGCATATGTTTGCTTCCTGGTGGGCAAACACTTTCTATGAGCTTTAAAAGTATTGGGCATGCCTTCAACCAACATGCCTCCTACCCTGTAGCAAAATGCAATATTGAGCACAGGTATGAGGCAGCACCAGCCTGGCTCAGCGTTTTGTAGGAGGCATGTTTCAGCTTTTTCCATCGATGTTGAACATGTTTTGGATTAGGGCTGAAGTGGGCCTCTTCAGAATTCCTCAGTGATTTTTCAGTACTCTGAGGACTCTGATGTGTGTGTGTGTGTGTGTGTGTGCTCTAAGGAGGGCGCTGCAGTGAGTTCATGTTGCTGATACCTTAGTGTTCTACTGAAGTGAGTAGCTGTTTGACTCTTTACCTGAGTGGTCATTCCAAATAAACAGATTCCCTCACCCGTCCCCTACAGTGCTATAAGAGGTTATCATCCCATCCCTGTAGATTACTGTGGGGCTTAGAGCGGTTTTGTCAAGGGTTGGTTTCGGCTTTGAAAGGGCAAAAGTTCATACTTGTTTGTGACTGAAAGTCATTCTACTTGTGGGGACTTGATCTTTGCTAGGAGGCATGACACCCCAACCCCCCCAAGCAAACCACATACTGTAGCTTTCGCCCTTTGCTAACGCTATTCATTATCCATCTTAATGCAGCCCTTAGCCACCTCCCCTATGCACTTTATGAAATAGGAATATATGAAATACTGAATATATGAAATATGAAATACTGTTTTATGACTGGCTGACAGGGTGTTCCTTATTCCACGTTAACGGGACACCTATGGCGTTGATCAGATAATAAAATTTAATCACTGTTCCCTTCAGATACAGAACAAGTATTTCTAGTTTAAAGCAGCACCAGTGCCTAGCCTGCCATTTTTGATCTCTGGAGCTCCTCCTACAGGTGCCAATTAAAAAAAAAATTGCAACAACATTCTACTTCCTTACCAATCCATGTGGATTTGTTCCAGTAGCTTTAGTGGGTTAGTAAAGTGCCAGTTGTTTGAAAACATGTTGTGGTGCGCTCTGTTGCCATCTTGATGAAGTCAAGTCAAGTCAAGTCAAGTCAAGGCAAGTGAAGTCAATGCTTTATTGCCAGTACAATGAAGACATTGTTTTAGTGGGTCGCTCCAACACAAGTCAGTACAATACAGTCAGTCCCAGCTCTTCTAAGAATATCCCCTGGCTTGAATTTCTTAATACCAGGAATGCACTGAATCTCTTACTCTTAATCTCTCTCCACCATACTGCACTTTTTATTACACTGTTATTACACTGCACTTTCATCTTAAAATATTGCAAATTTGATGCTAGCAATATGCACTCTTTCTTAGTTTTTTTGTTTTGGTTTTCGCATTGTGCTATATCTTGAATGTTATCCTCATTTGTTAGTCGCTTAGGATAAAAGCATCTGCTAAATGCATACATGTAAATGTAATTGGGGATGTTGTGTAAATATAAATGTAATTGAGGGTGTTGATGTAATAATAGGGAATGTTGATGTAATAATTGGGGATGTTGATGTAATAATAGAGGATGTTGAGAATTGAGGGCCCTCACTGCTCCAGGATGTGTTCTGCTTGAGAATCAGGTAGTTCTGGACATTAAACTTGAGAATCAGGTAGTTTTGGACATTAAACTCTTTAACCTTTTGCCTGATGGTCGAGGGCTGAAAAGGGTTTTAGCCGTTTTAAGAAGGTGGGTGTTGTAAAAGCTGTTGCTGTCATGCTAGAGAGTTCCAGCCCAATAAGTTTAGATGCTGCTCTGACAACCCTACTGATTACCAACTTGTCCTCAGCTGAGCAACTGCCAAATCAAACTGTGGCAGAGAATGTAAGGACACTCTCTACCACTGCTCTATAGGAGTGCAGCAAGGCAGCCTGAGACATCTTAAACTTCTTAAGCTGCTTTTAAAGGAACAGTCGTTGGTGAGCCTTCTTGACAACATGGCTGACATTATCATCCCATTTAAGATCAGAAGATATGACGGTCCCTAGAAACTTAAAGCTGTCAACTCTCTCTACTGCTTGGTTCACATGACCAGGGGATGCAGGACATTTTTGTTTTGAAGTCAACGACCATCTCTTTGGTTTTGGAGATGTTGAGACTGTTGTTTTGTGTGCACCAGTCAGCTGGAGACTACTGCTCTGTAAGCTGTTTTGTCATTACCAGAGATCAGACTCACAACAGTGGTGTCATCCACATATTTAAAAATCAGGTTATCAATATCCCTGTTTACATGATAAATACTAATATTCTGGTTGCTGATTCTAGCGCTCTTTGTGGTGTTCTCACCGAGGATTGTTAAGAGCGCCGCTTGATTGTCCTGGCGCTAATCAGCATTCCATCTCACACGCTGCTCTCGAGTCTTTCTCCGCAACTGTCAGAAATCAGGATAAGGGGTTTACATGCTACAGTATCCCGGTTTCTTTCCGAGGACTCCACCTAGCACATCCTGATTTCTCAGAAACGGGGATAAGGGTTTTTCGGGATACTGAATTCAGGAAAATTTGTTTACATGTGCCAAAGCAGAGATACTTAATGTCCTAATCAGATTCAGAACACTTAAGTGTGGAATGTGTAAATATGTTCTGTGTTATTGTTTGTCATTTAGAATGTGTAAATGTGTTCAGTGTTACTGTTTGGGGGCAGGCTGCCCTAACTGTTTGTTTTCAGTTTTTAGAGTCTGTGTATCATAAAAAGACTGGATTTTTTTTTACAGTGGCCCAAGAGAATTACAGCTATAGCAGGTCATGAAGAGATATTATCTTTATGTTATAAAAAGTGTGTTTACAATCCACCTAAAATCACTGACTGCACCTTGAAGCACTGATGGAGACTGTTATTCTCCACAAGATCAGCTGACTGAGATTTTCAAACTTTATGGCAGTGTTCTGTCTCTCTTTCCTTGACATAGGAATGGTCTGTTATCAAGAAACATCAGACCTTGAATGTTGACACGAATAGAGCATTCTATTGAGTTTCAGTATTCAGTATTATTTTGTGGGGTGGATAACATGACACGTGTTGCATTGAACGTGTCAGCGCAGTCAGAGTACTTTACAATGGAAGGAGGACTGACTAACCACCACCGGTGTGTAGCATGCTCATGCTCATGCATAGCATGCTCAGACTGTGGTGCAGTGTGTTTGAGCCTGTCACACGTGATCAGTCCTCACCAAGACTCAACTCTTCACACTTATGCCTAACAAGCTTACATGAGGCATGACAGCTAAAGTAAATAGGGTGATATACTTAGTCTTCTACAGCTTAGTCATGGCCTTATGCATGTATTTTCCCACTGCTCTCTCTCTCTCTGAGTGCACACACACACACACACACACACACACACACACACAGACACTCGTGTGCACACATTAGTGCTGTTAACTGTCTAGCCTACAAAAGAATTCACACAACAGAAAAGGGTCATTTTTCAGATTTTTCATTTTTTATTGGGTTTTATTTAATTATTTATTTTAGTTTCACTTAAATTTCTTAATAGGGGCCTTAGCGTTTTACCGGCAGCCCCAAATCCTGCCGAACCAAGCAACACAGACAACCGGAGCTCATTAACCCCAGTAGGGAAAATGAGAAAGTCTTGGACTATCACACATCAACACATTAGAAGCGACTTAGTCCACCTCACTATTCAGTAGTTTCAGCAGTTAAGTAGAGTTAAGTGTAAGTTTCATTTAAGTAGAGATTAGCTTGATGTGTTCAGTGCTAAAAAACATGTCATTGTGCTCTCTGGTGTCATATTGGTTGTCATCGTTGTTTCGTCTTTGTTGCGTCATGGTTCTGGTTGATTCATTGTCAAGGTCAGCGCTTGATGGTAGAGCGCCGGCGTTGCTCCCCCGAGCACCAGCATCGTCCTCGGGCAGACTCAGGGTAATGCAGGGCACAGCAGTCACCCCAGGCAGAGGCTCTGGATGATGCCAGGCTCTGCATCCTCCTCAGACAGACTCGGGCTGATTCCAGGCTCAAAGGACCTACCCTTGGCAGCAGGATTTATACCTCCTCCATCAACCACCTGGAGGGGAAAAAGCAGCCCATCTTAGTCCACAACCCACATCCATAACCTGGATTGCAATCATGGAGAGGGCTTGGGCCATTTATCACGTTCTCAAACCCAACAAACAGACTAATTATAGTAATAGCTTTCCTCAGGCATAATCAAACTACTTATAGTGTCTGAAGTGCTGTTTGTGGGGCTTTTCATTTCAAATGTTCAAAGATGACCAAGAAAATAGCAACAGTATGTGAAGAAATAAATGTCTGTGTGCTCTCAAAATAAATGTCTGTGTGCTCTCAAAATAAATGTCTGTGTGCTCTCAAAATAAATGTCTGTGTGCTCTCAAAATAAATGTCCTCATGTGCAATATGCTAACCAGTTAGCCTTGGCCTGTTCTCTCATGTAATACCAGTTTCTACCTCAAGAGGCACTGTGTGCACATAGTACAAATGGAAGGACCGAACCAAATGCATTCAGGGCCACTCCCTAAAACACAGCAAACAAAGTCCCTTAAAGGGTGATTAAATAGCTGTCACATTCCTGTACGTGTATAAAACTGTCTGACATGGAATTATGGGATGTCGTGTAATCATTGAGCTCAAATAACAGACACCTTTCTTTAAATCTATCTTGTGTCTTATTCACTAACATAACAGTTCAGTCGACTCTCAAGTCCTATACAAGAATACACTCATTTAATATAAATGATTGAGTTTGCTCTACCTGTATATAGGCTATTGGATAATAAACTGATGATCAATAAATCTTGATTTCTGAGCAGATAATGATGAAATACAGATTTTTTTTCATCCTCAACAACAACAACAATATTCCCAGTATTCTATCAAAAGAAGGGTCATGGAAGAGCTCCTGTGTCGGCATGCTGCCCACTCACCTGTGCACCCTTCAGTGGAGGCCTGAGAGAAAAAGGAACGATCAGCAGCTACTGCCTCCTTAAATAACCCCACACGGCCCCTCCTCTTTGTGTGTGTGTGTGTGTGTGTGTGTGTGTGGGTGTGTCTGTGTTTTGTGTGCATGTGTGTGTATTTGCTTGTGGTTTGTGTGTGTGAATGTCTGTGTGCGAGTGTGTGTGTGTAGGTAAATTATTCACAAGGATAAGTGCATAATGTTCTAAGACCATCCCCATGGAAAACAAATGAAAGGGCACGGACGTGTGTTTGGCTGGACTCTGAGAGTCATCAGCCAGACAGGGTGAGGTGATGCCAGCAGAATGGCCATTCAACCTGTCATCCCCCGCAGGCATGAGGGAGCATCATGTGATGCAGGACGTCTCCAAGGTATCGCCAAGGATCAACCACAGCACCATCTCCAGCCTTCCTCATATCAAGTGTCTCTCTGTTATGGTTTGGATCGCCGTAAAACCACACTGTGATACAGAGATGCACATTTAGGAGCTCCTGAAGCACCATAAGGAGACAGATGAGTGGTAAAGGTTTGTGGCCTTGTGTGACCTGTTTCAGTTTCTTTTCTCTGTAAAGCACTCTGTCTCTGCAAAGAACCGCTTTCCTCTCAGTGTCCTGATGGGAAACTTCACAGGGCTGACAGGTGGAATATTGGGCTCTGTTCTAGAATATTTTGGTCACTCTTGAGGTGGAATGTTAGGCTCTATTCTGGAACGTTCTGGTGGCTCTGGAGGTGTACTATTGTAACTTCCAAAGCTTGCTCTCCTTATCCTGGAGACTCAGACATATGGTCACTCAGTGACATACATCAGTGATAATGTGCCCAACAAACAGACCAACAAAAATTAACCACAGCAGAAGCACAAGAACACACGATTTCCATGATACACACTTGACAAAGAGATCCGTGCATTCAGAAAACATGAGGTCACTCAAGTATACAAAAGTAAAAATAAACAAGTAGGCTATTGCCAACTACGCTTATGCTATAGTAGGGCGAGATGTGTCTGTGCTATAGTAGGGCGAGATGTGTCTGTACTATAGTAGGGCGAGATGTGTCTGTGCTATAGTAGGGTGAGATGTGTCTGTGCTATAGTAGGGGGAGATGTGTCTGTGCTATAGTAGGGCGAGATGTGTCTGTACTATAGTAGGGGGAGATGTGTCTGTACCATAGTAGGGTGAGATGTGACTGCGCTGTAGTAGGGAGAGATGTGTCTGTGCTATAGTAGGGGGAGATGTGTCTGTACTATAGTAGGGGGAGATGTGTCTGTACCATAGTAGGGTGAGATGTGACTGCGCTGTAGTAGGGAGAGATGTGTCTGCCTTAAAATAGGTTTTATTTTATGATGATTGTGTTGTGCAGCACAGCACATTTATGGGATTCTGGGAAATGGGGAGTTTCTGTGAGTTCAGCGGTCAATAGGAGTATAAGTTCATAAAATAAGCCCTTAGCCTATGGATTTTATATATTTAGTGTTCACCTATATGCCCATAAGTATCAATGCTGTTATTTGATATTGTGTCATAGGGCTTCATTGCGTTGCTGAAGCCTGTAATAGTCCAGTGGTTTCTTGTCAAGTTTCTGTTTCTGGCATTTTTATAGTAAAGAGCACAAAAGAAATGACTGTTATGTCCTCCATAGTGGAACTTTATGTAGACCCACACATAACATAAAACACAACATGCACAACATAAAAGTAACCTAAAAGCAACAAGTAACATAACAAGTTACTTTCTCTAGAGGGTAACTAAGTAAAGTAACTGATTACTTTTTAAAGCAGTAACAAATAATGAGCTACTTTTTAAAAGAAACTTCCCCAGCACTGCTTGTCGTCTACATATTCGTCTGTGTGTGTCCTTCTCTCTGTCTCTATATCTCTTGTGTTGTAGGTCTGTGTTAGTCTCTGTTGTGTGTGGTGTGGTACTTTGTGCCCAGTGCTACTACCACTAGTTTCATTTCTCAGTAAACCAGTAACCACCAGATATCCGGCTGTTGGGTTGTGATCTTCTGTTGTGATGTTCCTTGTATCTCTCCCTTGCTTTAACCTCTCAGTAAAGCAGCAGCCAGTCTGTTGTAGGTCTGTGTGTAGTGTGCCCCGCCCCATAGGTTTCATTTCTCAATAAAGCAGTAGCCTGGCAGTCTGTGTGAGCCTTTACTGTGTTGTGTTATGCTGTGCTCAGCTCCGCCTCCGGTAGTTTCATTTCCCTGGAAATCACCAGAGAGTCAGAGACAACTGTTGCACCCTCCCCTCAGGCTGAACAGAACAAAAAAACACACATCTGCCACTGACCTCAGCAGAGACTTCCAGAAGACTCAGGGAACTCACAGATTGTTCTAAAAGACTGTCTGTCTGACTGTTGCTCTTCCTAACTGTGTGTCATGATGCTAAGGGTTTGCTTAAGCTTAGAGTCTTGGATAAATGAACCCATTGCCCTGTTGTTCTAAAGGTTTGCTTAAGCTTAGAGTCTTGGATAAATGAACCCATTGCCCTGTTGTTCTAAGGGTTTGCTTAAGCTTAGAGTCTTGGATAAATGAACCCATTGCCCTGTTGTTCTAGGGTCACCGATTGCTGTTGGTAGGAAGAATTAGAGAATGTATTGCAACATAGCAAACCGGCAGCTAACAGCACCTGACAGGGCAATGACCCCCACCCCATGAGAGATAGGAATCATTGCTTATTTGGGTAACCCAAATGATGTGTCCGTGTAGCAAAGCCACACCGATCCATTATCTGCTAGACTGCAGTGTGATGGGGCATCTCAAGCCTGGCGCTGAGAGCTACTTTAGGCAGATAAAATGCAACAAAATATTTTTATCTGTTTTTATATATTACCACCAGTATTAGTGTGTTACAACAGTTAAATCAGTCAGTTAACAGCCAAAGAGAAAATCCCTGTACATATTTTAGGGTGCAGTTTCACTATAATGTGTTCCTGAGGGGCACTGGCAGTCTGACCCTGAGAGAGAGTGGAGTTAATTGGGGAGGTGGTGCCTAACTGATGCTGTGGTTGGATGGGAGTTCATAGACAGACAGCCACACAAAGCTTTCAGTTACAGCTTTTTCCATTTTTATTCATTTTTCTGATAAGGAAAACAAGCGTCCAGCAATGAGGGTTGAATGTTTTCCAGTAGGTCAACCCCAATGACCCACCAACCAAGCAACAGACAACCAGAAGCCACCGGGAAAAGGGGAATTGGAGAGAGAGAGTTTTGGTGGCTTTTGTTTTGGTTGCTTCTAGTGTCTTGTTGCGTCATTGGTGGTCATCGAGATCGACGACCTGGCGCTGCTCACTAGAGACCCGCACATCTAGTCCAGGAGCCGGCAGGGAACCTTGACGAATCAGGATTCCTCACTGACATCACCTGGCTTGATGGCAGGGTCCAAGTGCCCTACCCTAGGCAGTAGGGATTTCCTCCACTACACCAACAACCTGAAAAACAGACACACTCGTCAGTGACCCAGACAGCAGGCAATGGTGTGTGTGTGTGTGTGTGTGCGTGTGTGTGTGCGTGTGTGCACAGTGAGTAAGCTAAGCTAACAAGCTAATGAATGACTGAATATTAAAGAATATGAAGAGTGCTATGACATGGTGGACACGTTGACTGACAGACATCAAACATCCTTCTAGGTCTCTGAATGCTAACTTTGTTTATATTTACTAAACAGGCCTGCTTGGCAAGAAATAAATCAACAATGAATACTGTATGTTACTACAGTTTATTGAGAAAATCAGATGTATGCTGAAACTGGAATCAGTCACTTTGCCATCCTCACAGAGAGAGATGGAGATATATCAGACACTTTGCCATACTCACATATAGAGAGCAAGCAGACAGGATGAGGCTTTCTGGCATGTTCAGCATGAGGAACATGTCCACGGCCCTGTGGGGAGCACAGTGTAGTTTAGGTGTGGCTTCCCCCTGGGGAAGCAGACTAGGCTACACTACACAGTACAATGCATTACAAGGCAATGACAAGAACACCTCTCACTCCCAGAAGAAGTTTTCCATTCCATTTGTTTCCATTCATTTTTTAAATCTTATGTTGTAAGTAAGCATAAATAAGTGAGCAACTCACCCAGAATCCTTCGGGCAGACATACGAGTCAGCAGGATTGAAGAGACCTGGCAGCTGTGACGAGGAGTTTTTATAAACACTGGCGACTCCGCCCACCCACTGCTCCGCTCTGAAAGTTCCTTTCATTTTTTCACAAAAGCAGCAAGCGAGAGAGGGAGAGGAGGGCAGGGAACTATGCAAGGTCACTCTTCTCAGTTGGATCCAGCAGTAATGTCGGATCGCCTTCCACCGCTAGTTTTCCATCTCCTTATAGGCTACAGATATCACACATGACAGTCAGAGCTACAACCAACACAGAAAACAAACAAAGTGTGTACAACATGTCTTACGATGGAATGGAAACAGGCCTGGGAGTGCTCCCCCTTGTGGACATCGTTGGTCATGGTTCATTATTCACTGGCTCTGTGGCTGACCAGTGGAGATGTATTTCTTACTCACTATTCAATTCAGTTGTGTTTCTACAGCGCCATTTCCAATACAGTTGCCTTCAGGCGCTTTACAGACATGAACAAGGAGCACCTAAGAGCAACAGGGCCAAGGACAAACTCCCTTGTGTAGTTATTCAAGGAAGAAACCTTGGGCAGACCCACGGCTCAAGGGGCCAACCAAACTGTCAGGGTTCATGCAGGAAAAGTACAGTCAGTAGTTACCATAAGTGACAGACTACAAGTTTTCCATGGTTTGGCTGAGCATCATAATAATTCCAAAATATTGTTCCACAACATTCTATGGTAGTCATCTGTGGTTGTCTAAACGTCTGGCTGGACAGTGAAGTAGCAGTCAGACAAAATGTTAAAGTCAGGGAGTAAGATTGATCATGAGGGTAACATTGGGTGGAGTTCATTCTGACAAGTGCCGTCGTGAGAAAGGGTCGGTCGTAGGTCCTCAAGAAGGGGTGTCGGTCTTGTCATGAGAAGTTTGTGGCAGACCTCTCAGGATGGAGTCGGTGACAGGGTCAGAGACTCTCAGTAGAAATGATTGTGGTGTATATGGGCAGAGGAAGCAAATGAGTTAGGCCAGTCTAAGTGATTCACAAGTCACAAATCGTGTGTCATATGTGCATGTATGTAGAGAGAGAGAGAGCAAGAGAGATGTACGGCATGACACATGAGAGCGGCACTAGGCTATAGCAGTGTAACTAAGGTTTGGCACATGGCAACTCAACACCACCGCAAGGATGGTCAGTGGCCACCACGCCCCACAGAGCTGGAGGCACAAGCAGAGGCCGTCCTTTCCAGTAAGATCCATGACGAGTGATGATTCAGCATGCACCATCGCCATCTATGGGGAGTGAAGAGGAATGTTTTACTGTCTTAAAGGTATTGAGAGTGCCCATCACAATAAAGACTCAAGGTACATTTTGGAGAGTTGTTTTATTTAAGACTTTTAAAATGTTGTCTGTATAAATACAGTGTTCTGCCTTAAGTGGTATTCTCCCATGGAAGCCATCAGTTCCAATCCTGTGAACCTGAGCCGCGAGGAGGCCCAAAGGGACAGGGGATTAGTGGAGAAGAAGATTTTAATTCGGCGTTCACCATGGGCTCCCTAAACAGGCTGGTCCCTGCCTCCTGTCCTGTCTCTGTGGAGGACTGATATCCGATGTGCTGAAGTCAGAAAGTTTCTGTTCCTTCACACGACCTGCATCTGCTGCATCCACAGTCCCACAGCCTCCATCACAACACTCTTCAATCTACAAACACTCTGCATGCCCGTCCCGCTGGCACAGAACCATCACCAGCCCCATTAGCATCCCATTGAGATCAGATCCCCCACCACACACCTCTGCAATGCACCAGAGGAGGCTCTACAACTAGTCAGGCCTGTGGCACCACAGAGAGACTGGACCTACCACCAGGAGAGTCCAGAACTTGACATGAGGGTGGATGGACTAACGCTGGGGTCCCTGCATTCCAGGTTAGATCCACAAGCGTGAGTCTGTGCCTGTTTAGGGGTCAAATCTGCCCTTAAAGGACCGTCTCTACAGCCAGTTGGATCCAGTTCCAAAAGAAGCCGAATCTTCTAGCATTTGGTCCCACACCCACAGAAGTTTGGGTTCCTCCCCCAGGAGGTGCCACCCCTCACACAGACCTGCAACCAGTGGAGCCCCAGGCTCAGGTGGCCGGGTGGAGCAAGGGCGGGGTCACACAGGCAGCCGGTCACACTGCTCCGTGGTCAGACTGGAGCTGCAGGCGTGTTTGGTTCTCTGTGCCGGATGGGGCCATCATGACTGCGACTGGGTCTGCTGGGACGTGTTTCCTGAACGGTCAGTCACCTGACACAGTACATACACACACACAACCACCACACATCTCCACACCTGTGGGCAGAACAATAAACAAACAAAAACAGTGATCAACTAATCTACACACTGCACCTGTTTCCAAAGCCATGAATGAGCAGCCCTAGACTACATATCACATCTGCAGTGTTATGTTCTCCAGCGGTGCAGGCTGGCTCAAGAGCCATAAAACTCCTCAAGTCTAAAAATACAACCTATCAAGACAAGCAGACCCTGAGATGGGTCACATATCAGATGACCTGGCACTGATTCACAGTAGGGTTACAGTACCTCAGCACACATCTTAGCAAGCAGAACTAACAGTAAAGACCACACTGACACTGACAGACAGGACTAATGCTAATACTATGGGCTATTGCACTGTGTAGTGTACTAATTCAGTGTGTAGTGTACTATTGCAGTGTGTATGCTAATACAGTGTGTGGTATGCAAATGCAATGCATAGTGTACATTGGGTCAGTGATGGAGAACTACTGCTGTGTGTAGTGTAGTACTTCAGGGTATAGTGTATACTTACATTGGGTCAGTGATGGAGAACTACTGCTGTGTGTAGTGTAGTACTTCAGGGTATAGTGTATACTTACATTGGGTCAGTGATGGAGAACTACTGCAGTGTGTAGTGTACTACTGCAGTGTGTAGTATGCTAATGCAGTGTGTAGTGTATACTTACATTGGGTCAGTGATGGAGAACTACTGCTGTGTGTAGTGTACTACTGCTGTGTGTGGTGTATACTTACAACAGGTCAGTGATGGGAATCCCTGCAGGCTCTCTCCCTCAGGTAGAGCATGGCGGCTGGAGTCATATGGAATGAACACACACACATACACACACACACACACACACACACACACTTCTGTGATTGTACACATTGCACAGATCTCCCTACACAAGAACATGACTTCATCATCTGTAGCATAAGGATGGGCGATATGGACTTAAAATGATATATATCAAAGTATTAAAATTATACATATCATAGTATGAAAATGATATATCAAAATGATCAAAGTATGACAATGATATATATCATAGCATTAAAATGTCAGAAGTGTTTAATGTCTTCATGATATTTTCCCCATAGCTGACTGTGCAGTTCTGGTTAAGTGAGAGCCCCAAATAAGTCTTCCTTGTTTAGCTGTGTCCTTCATGTCTGGCAGGAGCACAGAAACCCTGGCCGCTCCAGCGCTTTAATGTCTCCATGTTATTTTCTCCACCTGTGCTGGCTGGCTCAAGAGCTATAAAACTCAAGTCTAAAAATACAACCCATGGTCTGCTTGGCTGATATGAGACAGTGTTTTTAATTTAACTGAATTATATATAAAATATAATGAATAGGCTTTCAAACATTAATAAGCTTTTATAACAATTATCAAATCAATGTGATGGCTCTGGTTCCAGAGAACACAACTCTTGATACCCTGCAGTCTTGCACGAGATCTTGCATCAGACAGCCAACATACATGCAGCAGGTGAATGGTTGAATAATGACCAGATAAAGTCCCTTTAAACAGAACAGCATAGAGGAGGAGTGACTCACCCGTCAATCCTGAAGTGGATGCAGACACCCCTCAGCCGTGCACCCGTCCACAGAGGGACAGCTGAGAGGTGCAGGCACCCCACCAGATGGACGGCCTGCCGGAGAGAAAGGGTTGACGCACGGCAGTGCTCTGGTTTTATGGAGACAAGGCCGTCCCCTTCTCAGATTCAACCAATTAACCAATTCCATCTCTTGGAATCTGTACCTGGCTGTCAGTTAAACTGGCTTGCATGTAAAGATGAGGTGCTGGTCCAGGAAGGGATTCAGATACCATAAATACACAGTATCAGAAATCATAGATGTCATTGATATATAGATACTGTATTGTCTTTTAGTACAAGAGATATCATAGATATATGCCATGTAAGAGATCGCAGATGGAGGGCAGGCCCGTAAGGGTAGTAGATATCATAGCTTATGGATAGCATAGATGTATCAGCGTTCATGGATATCAGATGTACTGTATTGGAGCTTATTAGCTATCCATACTATTGGACATTAACAGGTGCAATTTGTATTTGCCTTGTTCAGCCTTACCCAAAAGCAGAGGATACGTTGGCAGGAATGTAGTGCGTAAACACACAAGACTGCCAATTACGTAGGCCTACCTCCTAGATTTTCGAATAGCGTTTACCTACCTCTAACCAGTGTTTATGCACCTAAAGCCTAGCGTTTTTATGCAGATCTAATGTTGATGTTTTACAATTGGTGTTTGTCAGTCTTGTGACGTGAATCTGCAAGTTGGGCTTTATTTATACAGTGCTCATGAGCAGCAGCTCTAGTGTGTCTGTGTGACTCATCACCTTCTTGCCTCAGTTACCTGTGACTGTCACAGCTAGCCTAACTTTTCCCATAAATATTACAGGCCAAGATTAGTAGGCATGTTCAATCTTGAAGTCATCACGTTCACAATAAACTTTGGGTGATGCTACATAGCTTCTTATCACAGAGAATTCAGACACCAAGTTAACTCAGACAAGCTACCCTTTTCAAGTAGGCTAATTAGGGCCCACACACCAGAGATGCAGGTGCGACTGCAAACTATATTTGTTAATATTTCTCAGTGTTTACCACCAACAAAGTTCAACCAATGTTTAACCACAGCTAATTTGGGATAAATAAATGATTTACATTTTGACTAATATAATCACTGATCTTATTCAATAGATTTTTATTTTTGCTGTAACGAAATACTGTAGAGCCTACTTTTTAAAGACAGTTTGGTATGACGGTGGTTCAATCAATCAATTGTGACTGAATGGAGACCAAAGGAAACATCGCTGGTGTCAATATAATGGTAGCAATGTGTTTACAGTATTGTAGGATACACACCTTGGGTACTGGCCTGTAGGCTACAGCGGTTCACCGCAGTCCACCTTAGTGCATCACGCCCCTGCACCCTGTGCCACTACACTCCTGGGTGTAGGAGACTTCACTGGATACTGCCCTGCAAGGCCCCAGGCCTCTCCATGGGTCATCTTGAACTCAGGTGCAATCTGGTTTCGGTCACTGGGCATTCTGTAACATTGGGCTCCAATTGGGACCCACAGTACTGTACTGGGAGACACTGTCCACTACACACACATTCAGGCTGATCCAGAGAGAGTTTGCCGTCTACACACACCTTTCCAAACGTGCTCCAAAGCTGTTCAACAGCCCTGCTGAACGCACGGCAAACAAACTCAAACTCTGGCTAAGAAACTTTGAATTCATTTCATCCGTCATCTTATCATCCATGTCTACCATTTCTTTATTGCCCAGTCAGCAATTCTAAAGCAAGCTCAGGAATGAAGGGAACTCATTTTCAACCCGTAGCCCTGATGTTTGAGGATGCGGAGTGCTTTCAGTAGGAGAAGAAAGGTTCATAAAAACCAAGACACTTTCGTAAAATCCAGACTGAGCAGTGGACTAGCAGCTGAAGCTCCTAGTTTGCTATTCAGTCTGTTGTACTGATTTTCCATCTTCTTCAAGGCTTGGGTTCAAACACGCTGGAGTTCCCCTAAAGTTTCCCAACACCAGTGAGTGAAAATAAGAGCAGACATTTCACACAACAGCTACACACATTTTTCTTTTACTGAGAAACGTTTGAAGTGACAGGGAAGGAAACTGCTAAAAGCATAATAATTAAAAACAACACCAGTAGAAGCCAGGCACTTGAGCTGTTTACAACCTGCTTAAGAAACCAAAAGCACACAGGCAGGGGGTCCCGGGGAGGAGCTGAGCTGGGCTCTGTGTGTGTTATTGCATTGCCTTGGCCCTTGAGATGCCACCCTCTGCCTCTCTTACAATGGCTACTGCTGCCCCCTGCTGGTCCTGGCAGGATGGGTCTTTTTTTAGGGGTTGGTTGGTTGGTTGGGGTGGTCAGAGCATCTCAAGCAGCTGTTCAGTTTTAGAACCTCAGAGTGCTGAGGAAATGGATGAGGAAGAGAGTCTCTAGGTCTTTAATGAGTTCAGTCAAAACACACTCAAGGAAACAGCAGCAGGAAAATACTGGCTGGCTGGAAGACACAGACACACACACACACACACATACATACATACAAATACAAACACACACACACGACAGACAGTAGATGGACAGGACTGGAAAGGTGCAGCTCAGATGCTGCCCTCCTTCCTCTGATAGCAGCAGGGATGGGGGGGGGGGGGGGGGTGTCATTGGAATCAGAGCACAGCTACACACATTTTCATTGGTTGGGAGGGGGGGGGGGGGCATGCTATGGAGACCAAACATCTCAAGGTTTGAATAGAGATCTCCCCCACCACAGAGCAAGCTTACTGCATGAGAGCGCTAGTTTCGTTTGCCAAGACTTCATTACCCATGATGCTCCACTCTGACAACCTCAAAGCAATGACAAAAGCCCAGTATGATTTCTCTTTTTTAAAGCGCTATTTTTACAGTCATAGAAAATGAGGTGTTTTTAAAAGAAAGGAGGACAGTGAACAGGGGACAAATGAGGTGTTTTTAAAAGGAAGTAGAAGGACAAAGGAAGTAGAAAAAAGACAAAAAGACAAAAAAAAGAAAGAAGAAAAAAAAAAATACAAACAGGTGCAGATTTCGTTCATGATGACGCCATCGTGTGATCACACTCCTTCAGATGCAGGGATTAAGAGAGGCCACAACAAGTCCCTTGATTGGAAGTCTCTCTCTCCCTCCCCTTCTCTCTGTTTCAGGGCTTCCACTCCTCCTCTGTGTCCGCTCTAGTGTTTGGAAAGCTCGTTGGAAAGCCAGTCCAGACCCTCATAGAGTCCAGTTCCCTGTGTGGCACAGGTGGCCTGGACATACCACTGCAAGAACAGCCACACAGAGTTCACAGTTAAACACCTCAAACCACCTGGCTGTGTGTGTGTGTCTTCATTATCTGTGCGCCTACCATTCTGATGCCAAGTTCAGACTACACAATTTTAGAAAGGATTTCTAGGTCAGAGGGTCGGCTTGGAAATCACAGCCTCGTAGGTCATTTGGCAAACACAAGTCAGCGGGTGTGAATTACACAGTGAGTGAGCGAGCGAGCGAGCGAGCGAGCGAGTGAGTGAGTGAGTGACGTCTTGCATCCATACCGTTCTGTTCCGTAGGCTCTGGAGTCCCAGCTTGTCTGTGAGCTCGCTGACAGCCATGGCATTGGGAAGGTCCTGCTTGTTGGCAAAGACCAGAAGCACAGCGTCCCTCAGCTCATCCTCCTGCAGCTGTACACACACACACACACACAAAATTACAAAGGAAGATGGACATGTAGTCTAAAACACACCAACAACCACACACCAGTACAATGCAGAGAAGAGTGAAGTAATCAGTAAAAACATGAATTCATTTAAAAAAAAAAAAATCAATAAAACTCCCAACTGGTAATATGGTTTACAGCAAAAAGATGTAGACCGGGGGTCTGCAACCTTTTTTCCTCCGAGAGCCACTCCTCTACCATTGTACATCAGTACTACTAACAAGCCTGGAGATAAATGTTAAAGGCACGTGCCACTGTTTTGACCATTTTACTCATGTCCCACCTTCCCTTAGTTAAACTATTGAGTTTCTCCTTTCTTCAGTTCATCCAGCCCTGGTCTCAGTTTTTAGCGTCAGGTTAGCATGCATCATTGAATTCTTTGGTTGCCATTAGCATCTCACCCATTAGCATCTTGCTAGATGTGTCCATAGAATTCAGTTATTTTTCGTATTGAAAACTTGACTCTTCTGTAGTTACAAGGTGTACAAAGACTAGTAGACTAACCATGCCTTTCTACACATTTCAGCTCGATTGTCATCTCCCTACAGTGCTAGTCTGGATTTGATCCGATCAAGATTGTTGTCTCAGGAGGCATTTTAACCTGTCTAATCAGCTAACAGAGGAAGGGGTTGTGAATGCAGAGCTAGAATGAATCAGTCAAAGCAAGCTATCAGTGAGAGGCTGATCCAGTCTTTTTAAACTTAAACACCTCAAGCAAGCAATCGAACTACCGAATGTCCAGACCCTCTGTAGGAAACGAAAAAAATAAATTCAGCATTTAATTTTGATTCTCGTTTGAAAAATGCGATATCAATTCATTATTTTGTGGATCGCTTTTGTCTACAGTATGCCCACTTAACATGTCCACTATTTTCACAACCGCACAAGAGATGTGCACATTAGAGATCGGCCAAGGAAAAAAAAAAAAAAGAGCTACATTGGTGGCGCCATTGAAACCAGTGTTGGGGCTATCCATATGGCACATGGTAGTGGTTTGTATTTGAAAATCAGTGCAGGCTTTAGTGTAAACCAGCATTTCTCAACCAGGGTGAACAAATCATCATAACGCACCGTTTGATCATGATAAGCTGTGGTTAAGTCCATTCGACAAAGCAGGCAGCAAAACACCAAAGATCCGTGTACAATTTAGGCTCTTAGTGAGTCATTCTCCGTTCTCTGGCCTGGATTTCCTGCACTGGGAAAATGCTCTCTTTTGACATGTCTCGCTAAAAATCATTTCTCTTGGATTTTGTCTTTGTTTGGAGATGGCAAGGATATGTTTGCAGCCATTCCTGTTAAATTTCCAGATAGTGCAATCATCATTATAGCATGCTGAACATTAACACCTCTCGCCTGTCGGTGCCCATGCAAGATGCTTGCTGTCTGTCATTTGTCCAACTTCCTGCTCTCTTATCAGCGCTGCCTCTTACTACCTAACAAACACTATCGGCAACACCCGTAGGTTTATATAATTATTTATCCGTCTTGAAGGGGCCATGTCACCTTACTCAGTTTGTTACTGCCATGTATGAAAGATTGAGAAACACTGATGTGAACATGCTGGCTATGAAATAGTGTCCAACTTACTCATTTCATAACCTGGTTTAGAAACTAAAGCGGCTCTAGAATCAATACTGAATTGAACTGAATTGTGACCTTGTGGATCGGAATCAAATCTGCATGGATACCCAGCCCTACGTAAGACCGACGGGAAATTAAATGTGACGATTCTCTATACCACTATGACATGGATCTACACTCTCATGCCGGCGTAATAATCAAGGACCAGTGGCTTGGACTGCTTGTATTACTTGATTGTGACACCGGAATGAGAGTATATTTCCGTATAATATCAGTTTAGAAACTCATTTTCCGTCAGTCTTAGTACACCTTGAAACTTTAGAAGAGTCAAGTTTTAAATAGGAAAAATACTGGAATTCTGTGGACACTTTTAAGCAAGATGCAAATGGCAACCAAGAGATTCCCAAATATACGCTAACCTGAAGCTAAACACACCACCGTCAGACTGAGACAAGAGCTGGACGAACTGAAGAAAGGCATGTCTATTGTTTAAGTCTCGGGTAGGTGAAAAGTGAGTAAACTTGTGGCGTATACCTAGAACATCCTTTACCATCTCCACACTTACAGCACAGTGTCACACTTGGCTAAACTGTCATCTGAATTTCTGGCGCCTTCATTTTCCATAGCTATAGCTAAATCTGTTGTGCACCACCAACATCAATAATCAGAGAGCAATAAGATCAAATAAAGATGCTGCTTACCATTTTAGCGAGCTCCTCCGCAGACTCCGCTACTCTCTCTCTGTCATTACTGTCCACCACAAAGATGAGACCCTGGGTATCAGAGCACATTCACTCAGTCACACACACAGGCACTAAAAAAATCACAACTGCAACACAATACTGTCATATAATGGGTGTGTTAAAGTACCACTGCAGCATCATGTGAACGGACCTCAGCGAGTATGTGTGCACATTATACCATTTCTTGAATAAATGAATATGGCCTATTCTTGCCAAACATAACTGCTCTCATTTTAAAGGTTAAGATACACACAGGACATTTTAAATAAATACATATCAGAAATCTATCAAAAAATATATGTTTTACATGAGAAATGTGTAATCACCAGGAGCATATTTGACAAGCTGGTATTTTGCATTAGTAAACATTAAGTCAGCAGAAGACGCTGCATGTACCTGTGTGTTTTGGAAGTAATGTCTCCACAGGGGCCTAATTTTGTCCTGGCCGCCGACATCCCACACGGTGAAGCAGATGTTTTTGTATTCGACTGTCTCTACGTTAAAGCCTGGCCGGGGAAAGTCATGAGAAACAATCACACACTTCTAATAGTCACAAGACATGTGAGGTCCAAATTCATCCCCGCTACTGGCGGCGACCACCGGCAAGTGAGCGCCACAACACAAACATATGTTATTGTCCCTGTTCACATTCCACAGTCTGTAGGATGGACTGCACTTAATTACGTTCAGGATGAGCTGTAGGACTTACCGATTGTAGGAATTGTGGTGACAATCTCCCCGAGCTTTAACTTGTACAAAATGGTAGTTTTACCGGCGGCATCCAACCCCACTGCAGAAAGAAAATCAACGAGTCAGTCGAATCATAGTACAACTGAATGGGCTGTTGAAGACATACAAGTTG
Organism: Tenualosa ilisha; assembly: GCA_015244755.2. Classification (NCBI taxonomy): domain Eukaryota; kingdom Metazoa; phylum Chordata; class Actinopteri; order Clupeiformes; family Clupeidae; genus Tenualosa; species Tenualosa ilisha. The sequence continues at coordinate 17,548 of PYXC01001538.1, read as the reverse complement.
GACTTTCGTCTGGGTGACAACCGCGCTAGCATGTTAGCCATCCCCTAGATGGATATTACCAAGTTGAAGTTGAACGACCGCCCTGAAGGTTTCAATGATACATTTAAAGTGTGCGTAAATACATGAGATAGTGTTTAGGACACGCCGGCAATTTAAAAACCTTCCGATCACATCCCTCACATTTTCAGTGCAATTTCAGTCTATAGCTAATGTTAGCGCCAGATAAGAGCTTGGGATAGCTACCGCTACGTTAGCAAAAGAAGAGCCCATCAAACAACGTGAAGGCAGCCAAAGGTTTTGTCCTTGCTGGCCAATCAGTTCACTAACTCAGGCATTACGTTTACAAAAAGTGTTGTACAAAATTCTGACCAATATTCTCTCTGGCTTATCAGATATCAACTTTAACGTTAGCTCTAACACCCGGCATTTCCTTCTTCAAGGAGTGGCTAGCTAACACAGTTAGCATAGACTCGCTTGTTAGCACGAGCATCCAGCTGAAAAACCGAGACTCACCCATGAGTATCCTCATCTGTTTCTTGCCGAAGAGTCTTGAAAAAAGTGAAGAAATTGTGAGCCCCATTTTGGATATACTTGTTTTCGCTTATTTGAGTCAAAAATATCACCGAGATTTGAGTTTGTTTCAGTTAAAGACTCGTAGTCTTTCAGAGTCCTTTGATATGCGCTTGCGTGCTGCCACGTCCTGTCGGCCACCGCGGAAGATATGGCGTCATTTCCTACGAAAGTACTGGGTATGTTCACGGATGCCCCCTGCAGATATGTTCCGCTGTCACACAGCTTGAATCTGATGATTTTCAAAAAGTATTGACTCCTGATATATCCTATAAAACTTTACAATACAAAAATACAAAGAAATAAACTACCTGTCCACTTGAAGTGTTACCCGCAGCAGTGCAAGATTAGACGCCTGCTGGAACAACTACAGGCCTGAAATGAGTTATAGCTGAAGTGTTTTGAAAAGATTTTCAGGCTCAAACTCATATGACCTATTGAATTTGACTGACTGGGCAGTAAAAATTATTGTAGGCTACTTCAGTAAAATGCAGCACCCCCTGACCTAAAAAAAGTGTGTTGTGTTTTCACCATTAGGTGGCAATCAAAAGCAGGAATATGGCAGATTTACAATAATTACCTCTTACTGTACCAGTGAATTCGAGCTACCTAATTAGGCTATCCACCCAGGATGAAAGAAATCATCCATCACCTCCTCACTAAAAGAGGACCTTATGGCAGGCTGCTTCCCCCAACTGTTCTACTTTGAGACATAAAATGTATTTTATTCTACAACTCAAATAAATTTTGTCACTTATTTAACCAATGTGACATTTTATTGCCCACCAAGTGCATTAGTGCACATTGAAACCAGCTTCCATCTCTAGTCTCAACCTGTAGCCTGTCAGGATGTGCGTCCTGTTGTGTCCTGTGCGTCCTGTTGCAGGAGACATGCTGGTGAAATTTAGGTAGCACAGACTTTAACCACTCCAACCTGAAGACAGTGCTACCTAAATTTCACCAGCATGTCTCCTGCAGCACCAGAGGAGACAAAACACTGGATCATGTCTACACCAACATTGCTGGTGCCTACACAGCAACTCCCCTCCCCCATCTGGGACAGTCTGATCACCTCTCTTTGTTTTTCACCCCGAGGTATTCACCACTCATCAACCGTGTGAAACCAACAAAGAAGACCATCAAGGTGTGGCCAGCGGGGGTGGACTCTGTACTCCAGGACAAGTTCAAAGACACGGACTGGAGCAGATTTACCTCAGTGGCCACTGAAGGCTCCCATGTGAATATTGACTCTTACACCTACTCAGTACTGGATTACATCAACACCACAATCGACAGTGTTACTACTGAAAAGCAGATCACCACGTACCCAAATCAGAAACCATGGATGAACAGGGAAGTGCGGCTTCTACTGAAGGCACGTGACAGTGCCTTCAGATCAGGGGATACACAGGCCTACAGTACATCCAGGGCTGACCTGAAGAGGGGCATCAAGAAGGCCAAGCACAGCTACAAGCTGAAGGTGGAGGAACACTTCACAACATCTGACCCCCGACGCATGTGGCAGGGCATTCAGGCCATGTCTGACTACAAGCCCAGCGACTCCACACAGACAGCCATGGATCTGTCCTTCCTCAACGAGCTAAATGACTTCTATGCTCGCTTTGACAAGGACAACAAGGATAAGACTGCCATCACCCTCCCCTCTGACGACCACCATACTCTCACACTCACTGTCACAGATGTCCACAACGCACTGAGCCACATCAACGCCCGTAAGGCCGCTGGACCTGACGGCATTCCTGGACGCGTGCTGAGAGCCTGTGCTGGGCAGCTTGCAGGGGTCTTCACAGACATCTTCAACAGGTCCCTGGCCCAGGCAGCAGTACCAGCATGCTTCAAGACCACCTCGATAGTACCAGTGCCGAAACACTCATCACCTACGTGTTTGAATGATTACCGCCCTGTAGCACTCACGCCCATAGTGATGAAGTGCTTTGAACGACTGGTCCTGGCACACCTCAAGAAATGCTTGCCGCCCACACTGGACCCTCTCCAATTTGCCTACAGAAGCACAGAAGATGCCATATCCACAGCGCTTCATTGTGTGCTCTCACACTTGGACAGTAAGAATGCATATGCAAGAATGCTGTTTGTTGACTTCAGCTCAGCATTCAACACAGTCATCCCCTCCAAGCTAATCGCCAAACTCGTCGACCTTGGAATCAGCAACCCCATCTGCAACTGGATCATGGACTTCCTGACCAACAGACCCCAGTTTGTTAGGTCAGGCCAGAACCGGTCCACCACCCTGTCACTGAGCACCGGTGCACCACAAGGCTGTGTGCTATCCCCATTCCTCTACTCCCTTTTCACCCATGACTGCAGGCCTGCGTATGGATCCAACTCCATCATCAAGTTTGCAGATGACACCACAGTGATTGGACTCATCAGTAACAACGATGAGTCTGACTACAGGGAAGAGGTGAAGCACCTGGCTGCATGGTGTGCTGACAACAACCTGCTCTTGAACACCAGCAAGACCAAGGAACTCATTGTGGACTTCAGGAAAGAGAAGGGAAACACCCACGACCCCATCCACATCAATGGTATGGCTGTGGAACGTGTCTCCAGCTTCAAATTCTTGGGGACCCACATCTCCGAGGACCTGTCCTGGTCAACCAACACTTCAAGCCTGGTCAAGAAGGCCCACCAGCGCCTCTACTTCCTAAGGACACTAAAGAAAAACCACCTGTCCACTGGCATCCTGAGCAATTTCTACCGCTGTGCGATCGAGAGCATCCTGACTAACTGTGTGACAGTTTGGTATGGGAATTGCTCTGTCGCTGGTCGCAAGGCTCTGCAGCGAGTGGTGAAAACTGCTCAGAGAATCACAGGGACTCCACTTCCTGCCATTGAGGATGTCCATAGGAAAAGATGTCTGCGGCGGGCACGCAGCATTCTGAAGGACACCTCTCATCCTGCCAACAAACTGTTTCAACTCCTCCCCTCCAGAAGGCGCTACAGGAGCCTACAGACTAAAACCACCAGGTTCAGGAACAGCTTCTTCCCCACTGCTGTCACACTACTGAACTCTGCCCCCCACTGAACCTCACACTTTACTGCCATAGCTATGCAGCTATAGCCCTTGGACTGCACATCTGTACATCTGTATATACTTAATACATCTGTACATCTGTATATACTTAATACATCTGTATATAACTATCTCTATAGCACATCTGTATATACCTAATACCACCGCCCATCGTGGGCGGTGGTGGCGCAGGTGGTAAGGGTGCTGTTCGGCAACCGAAGGGTTGCAGGTTCGAGCTCCTCTCTGCCTAACCCCATCGAAGTGTCCTTGAGCAAGATACTGAACCCCAAATTGCTCCCGGTGGCAGGTTGGCACCTTGCATGGCAGCCTCCGCCACCGGTGTGTGAATGCATGTGTGTGAATGGGTGAATGTGAGGCATACTCTGTAAAGCGCTTTGAGTACTCGTAGGAGTAGAAAAGCGCTATATAAATGCAGTCCATTTACCATCTGTACATAACTATCTCTATAGCACATCTGTATATTGCCCTTACATTGAATCTCTATAGCACATCTGTATATGACCCTTACTATCTCTTCACCTAACATGTATATTGCTCTTCTGCCTATTTATTATTACTACTCTTATCTGTATATAATCTGCTCTTTACTGCTGTACATACTGCATACTGTATATACTGCACTTGCTGCTCTTTGCACTTCTGATTAGATGCCAAACTGCATTTCGTTACCTGTATTTATACATGTGTAATGACAATAAAGTTGAATCTAATCTAAAAAAAAAAAAACAAGGTTGTGTGTTGCATCTGTGTCTTTAAAGATCCTCCAGATGGGTGAACTGAGAGCAGGATTAGTACTGGAGTGTAACATGGAGGGTCAGGAAGGTGGGGATTAACCCAGTGAATGAACATTAAACTGATGAAATATATTAGATTATGAACCTCCACTGAGTGCCCTCAACAGTGGCATTTCACTGTTATCATCATAAATCACAATGGATAACTGAAGCAGGCATGGTGTGTGTGTGTGTGTGTGTGTGTGTGTGTGTGTGTGTGTGTGTGTGTGTGTGTGTGTGTGTGTGTGTGTGTGTGTGTGTGCGTTTGGGGGAGATGGGGGGTGGCAGACAGCAAATGAGGTAGAAGGTAGTTTGTAAAGGATGTGCCTGGATTACTGAGAGTCAAGACTACTGAATATATCATGCCCTCTTTCCCCTGCTTCGTCTAGTGCCTCCAATTCACATTCAGTACAGTCATTCTTGCAAATTAATTTACCCTTATGCAGAGTTCAGGCGCGTCTGAAATTCAGAAGTCCCTACCTTAAACTCATGGAAATTGGCTCTGAACGCATGGTCGGATCGGATTTTCTGGTCAGAGACTCGTGCAAGTTTTAGTGCCTGAGTACTCCAACCTACCATCACAACCTACGCAAACCAATCACTGCAACAACAATAAAAAGACAGGCTTCACTCCCATTACAAATCTGGTGAGGTTATTAGATTAGATTAGATTAGATTAGATTAGATTAGATTAGATTCAACTTTATTGTCATTACACATGTATGAATGCAGAGTAACGAATATAGTTTATCATCTAATCAGTAGCGCAAATAGCAGAAAGTGCAATTTGTCCAGTATGTGCAGTATGTACAGTTAAGAGCAGTGATGTACAGATAAGGGCAGTGTAAAAGTGGAAATAAACATGTAGGCCTACAGATTATGTACAAATAAGTTATGGTGGGAATAGTTATATGCAGATTATGTATAAATAAGTTATGGGAGCAGTTATGTACAGATAGGGCAGTGTAAAAGATGAGTATAAATGAGTATTGATTTACAAAAGCGCAATGTGCAGATGAAGTATGTTAATATACAAATGTTCTATACTACTATACATTGGCAAATCTACAGATGTACAGATATATTAATATATGTATGTACAGGTTCGGGAGCAGGTTATTGTCAGCACACAATGCAGCTAAGTGCTTTACGTCTGTCCTGTAGTCAGACTCATCATTGCCACTGATGAGTCCAATAACCATGGTGTCATCTGCAAACTTTATGATGGAGTTGGATCCATACATAGGCCTGCAGTCATGGTTGAAGAGGGAGTAGAGGAATGGGCTCAGCACACAGCCCTGGGGTGCACCAGTGTTGAGTGTGATGGAGGTGGAGTTAAATCACTAAAGTTAGTCTACACACAGAAATTTTTACCTTTTTTACCTGGTTCTTGCTCAGCCATGGTAAACAGCTCTAATAACTTATTTATGCTTGTGGGCATAGCAGGGGGAGACTATTTTTGTTTCCCGAGCTGATCTCCCACTTTTGAATTCCCACCTACCAACCCTGCTGAGCTGCCTGAATGCAGCATTAGCAATCCAGGAGAAATTTAGTGCGACTCAGGCCACAGCCCTGTTGTTCAAGGTCATCGAGTGCTATCAGTATTTTTTTTTGCAATGCAAGGGCATCTGAGAAATACTTTAACTTTAGGATATTTAGAGCAGACATAATGTGAGTTTGCATCCACACAACTAACCCATGTGTCTAGTTTCCTCTCCATGATCATATAATGATCACTCCTCTAGCCTGGTAATAAAACCACACCCTTGTTCTACACCTTCGTTTTGTACAGAGCGTCTGGACATTCAGTAGTGAGATTTAATTGCTTGCTTGAGGTGTTTAAGTTTAAAAAGACTGGATCAGCCCCTCACTGATAGGTTGCCTTGACTGATAGCATTCTAGCTCTGCATTCACAATGCCTTCCTCTGTTTCACTGATTGGGTGGATTTAAAAGCCACCAAAGACAATTAACTCAATGGAATCAAATCCAGACTAGTACTGTAGGGAGATGACAATCAAGCGGAAGTGCTAGGAAGGCAAAGCCAGGCTAACCCCCTTCCCATCCCACTAAGCAATCCCTCATGCCACCGCACAGCCCCAGAGGCTGTGTTGTGAAAGTGCACACTTCGCATGAACTTCCACATTCATTTCATACAGAATAAAATGAATAAATTAACATTCACATATAAATTAACCCTCTTCATAACCAGCTGCACTTCACTACCATCTCCAACTGTTCTGGATATTATTTGTATACCAGTTTCATTCATCACAACTAAAAGAGAGAAACCCCATGATACCAAGATTAAGCAGTGATTCGGAATCTCACAAAAATCTGAACTAGTTCAAGTTATTTAGTTATAAATGCGTTTTCAGTTCACAGCTCATAGAAAAACGAGTTAGTCATTTTGAACTAACTCATGCACAGCGCTGCTCAGAGGACACACACACACTGTGTCTTGACGTCTGTTGTCTCCAAGTGCCTCAAGTTAGCACGTGATCTAATCTGGGTCCAAGGTTCAGACGGTGTGCCTGGGCTGGAGGTTATGAAACGGCCACGCCGCTGAAGCGCGCAAACGATGCGCCGAGCTGCAGAGTGACCACAAGACGGGAAAGGACTTGTGTAGATGCCTGCGACGGTTTGGTTAAGGTCCGACAATGAATACCTCAGAAGTACTCAATGATTGGCAGGTATGGGAATATTAACCACCTCTTCAGTTGGCGCCAAGAGACAAAGTGACATTTTGTTTACCTTTTGCTGGAAGTATCATATTATACTAAAAGTCAAAGTCAAGTTTGCCAAGTTTATGCAAGATACACGGAATAATGTAGAAGATTATAAGTGAATCGTTTGGCTGTGCATTAAATGACAAGGATATTTATGTACCCTCATAGATTGACACTCTGTCGCGACTGTACCTGTCGGCCCTGAGTTTCAGGTGAGTTTGCACGTTTCCAGTTCCAGTTATTGGCCAATTGGATTTTTGTTTCGCTGGGTCTTTGCAGGTTAGGAATACGTCTTTGCAGTAATTTTCAGTATTCCTCGGTGAATCTGACCACTTTTGTGTAAGCGTGAATATGAATAAGAAGTACAAGACTTGATGTCTTTTGCGTTGTCTTTTGATGTCACCGAACTAGCTCAACCAGCGGAGCAACTTTGTGTTGTAGTGTCTGGAACAACATATTCCTCCTGACTGCTGTTGACTGCAGCCCTACAGTGGCCTCATAACAGCAATACTTATGTAGGCCTGTGCTTGACACCATTACATATCAAACTTCGCGACAGAACAAAAATAGTGCGACAAATTCTGTTTGTTCTCACTGACGCCATAACAAATATTTATTCAAGTTTTCCTGTTCGAGAAATCACAGCGCACATGCGCATACGCGTCCACGCGGTCCCTTGTGGCGCACAGGCTACCATAATACTGCGCTCTGATTCAAGTTCTAACATACAAACTGCTACAATGCTTATCCAGGACCGACTTCACTGACAAAATTATTACTCCGAATATCTTGTTTTCTGGCGAGGTGTCTGTCAGTTAGATTCAATCCGTTTCAGCACCACCGCTCTGAACAGCGCACTACCCCCACTTAAAAATGAAGACTTGAGCGATTTTGGATTGGCTTGAGATTTTGTCTTCCTGACCCTGAACTGAATCATCCTCTTGCCCAAAGAGAGAACCCCCCTCACAGGTGTCATCTCTTTTGTGCTTTAATCCCCTGCATCAGTTTGCGTGTGGGAGATGCTCCTGGGAGGCCCTGTCACATGATGCTATGTGACAGGGCCACAATTTTATATTGTGATTCTTTACATTTTACAGTCCAGATACCAAGTTTGTTTTGAGACACACTATGATTTATTTAGTCCACACATTTGGACATATTTGTAGACTGGATCCATTTTGGCAGATGAAATAGTCCTCAACTAAATTCTGCAGTGCTTGATACCACACATGGATGCTACAAACAGTGCAATAAGATAAAGTAAAATGATGATAAACTGCACTGGATGGATCCTTCCCCACTTTACTGTGGTTATGGGGGCGCTTACTAATTGATCTGCTAGAAAAGCTGCTGTATTGTTGTAATTAGCGAACGGGCTAATCAGCCCCTGGCCCAGGGGAGCCACAGGAAATAGGGGCCCAGGGCAGATGCCCTAACAATGTTCCTGTCAATCAAACAGCATGATCTCTTATTCTGTCTGGAATTTAGCCACCCGAATGAGCTTTTTCTTCGTTTGTCGTGCTGTCACGTGAGTGCTGTTTCTCTGCTTGTTTACAGTCTGGTGGGCAGCCTTTCTGTTGTTTGCATATCCATCATAAAGATGCAGGACCTCAATGAACAGGTGCGTAGAAACGTGTGTGTGTGTGTGGTATGTGTGCGTGTGTAGGTGTGTGTGTGAGCGTCTGTGTAGGTGTGTGTGACGGAATGTTTCTGTGTCCATCCACTCCCATTTGAGGATATAATGTTTCTTATCTCTGAGGGGATATTATCTAAAAGCACACATCCACCGCTGTGGTAAAGTCAACAGCACTAGTGTTGTGTAAATGCCAGCACCTGTTGAGTTCTGCCCACAGTTTCAATCTGATAGGGGACAGGATCAACCACAGCATTACACACACACACACACACACACACGCACACACTGATAGCGGAGACATAGTGACCCTCACCAGTCACAGGCTCCTAGTGTTATTATAGGGTTGCCTAGGTTACCATGCACACCATTGGCCAGGCACAGAGAGAGAGAGAGAGAGAGAGAGAGAAAGAGAGGGAGAGGGAGAGAGAGAGAGGAGAGAGAGAGGGAGAGAGACAGAGGGAGGGGGGGGGGGGGTGGGGGGGCTTGTCCCTGACCAGTAGTCATGCTGCTGATCTCCCTATCTGTGCTGCATGTCTCTGTCTGTGCTGCAGATCTCTCTGTCTGTGTTTCAGATCTCTGTCTGTGTTTCAGATCTCTGTCTGTGCTGCATGTCTCTGTCTGTGTTACAGATCTCTGTCTGTGTTACAGATCTCTGTCTGTGTTACAGATCTCTGCCTATGCTGCAGATCCGTCTGCCTGTGTTACAGATCTCTCTGTCTGTGTTACAGATCTCTGTCTGTGTTTCAGATCTCTGTCTGTGCTGCAGATCTCTCTGTCTGTGCTGCAGATCTCTCTGTCTGTGTTTCAGATCTCTGTCTGTGTTTCAGATCTCTCTGTCTGTGTTGCAGATCTCTGTCTGTGTTGCTTCCCTATGGTTGTTCTCTTGAGTCTTACAGGGCCGTCTTTAAAGAACTGGTCATGATACTAACTGACTGCTGCTATTGTCAACGACTCTGTTGCCCATTCAGCATGATAGAGGTTATCTGGGAGTGAGATATCAGCAATATTTTACTGGCTTAAATTGTCAGCCCGCGCTTTGTGACATGATGGAATTTTAACCAGCCGTAATCTTACCTGACGGAAGTTCATCATGGGAGTGTTCCTCTATGGGAGTGTTCATCTGTGGGAGTGTTCCTCTATGGGAGTGTTCTTCTATGGGAGTGTTCCTCTATGGGAGTGTTCCTCTATGGGAGTGTTCATCTGTGGGAGTGTTCATCTGTGGGAGTGTTCATCTGTGGGAGTGTTCCTCTATGGGAGTGTTCATCT
>PYXC01001537.1:642500-663118 GCA_015244755.2 Tenualosa ilisha | reverse complement strand
TCTGCAGCACCTCACAGCTGGGATCAGTCTCCTGCGTCCCTCATCTGATGTGTTGTATTTCTTTAGGTCAAACTCATCCAGCACCTCTTCAGACATCAGAAGCATGTGGGCCAGTGCTGAACAGTGAGCAGGAGACAATTTCTGTTCAAAGTTACTTGATGACAGGAATTTATGAATTTCTTCATGCATGGTGTGATCATTCAGTTCAGACAAACAGTGGAGAAGATTGATGCATCTCTCAGGAGATAGATCTTCTCTGTTGAGGTTCTTAATGTACTGACAAGTGTCATCAATGCTCTTTGTGGTGTTGTGTATTTTGTTCAGTAGACCTTGCAGAAGTCTTTGGTTTTTCTCCAGAGAGATGCCCATAAGGAAGCGAAGGAAAAGATCCAGGTGTCCATTCCTGCTCTTCAAAGCCTCATCCACTGCACTCTTAAGCAACACACGAATTTCAGTTTTCAAACCTAGTGCTGACTGAAGTGAAGATAAAAATGATTTATCCTGTTGTTTCTCATGTTCTTCATTAAGGAGGGATTTCAGTGGCTCAAGGTTCTCAGTCACATAAGAGTGAAACACAAACACAGCTGCCAAAAACTCCTGGATGCTCAGATGCACAAAGCAGTAGACTTTGCCCTTTTGAAAGACTGATTCTTCCTTGAAGATCTCAGTACACATACCAGAGTACACTGAAGCTTCACTGACATCAATGCCACACTTGTTCAGGTCTTCCTGATAAAACATGAGGTTCCCACTCTCTAGATTGTTGAAAGCCAACTGTGCCAGCTTCAGTAAAAGGGCTTTCTGAGATTTCAGGAGTTTCTTTTTATCTGTGACAGTTCCACTCTGATATTTCTGATCCTTCCTTGTAGTCTGAATGAGCAAAAAGTGTATAAACATCTCAGTCAGAGTTTTGGGAATGTCTTTGATGTTCTTCTCTCCCAGCATTTCCTGAAGCACGGTGGCAGTGATCCAACAGAAGACTGGAATATGGCACATGATGTGGAGACTCCTGGATGCCTTAATGTGTCTGATGATTTTGCTGGACTGATTCTCATCACTGATTCTCTTCTGAAGTACTTCTCTTCTGTGGGTCATTGAACCCTCTTACTTCTGTAACTTGGTCAATATACTGGGTAGGAATTTGACTGGGCTGCTGGTCGTGAGGTTATCCAGATGAGTGCAGAGGGAAATAGACTTCCCTGAATGAGGCGTGTTATCAGAATATCTACTGATGAGGATTGCTCAACATCAGACATCATGTCCTGTTGGAAATTCAGAGGTAATCGACTCTCATCCAAACCATCAAAAATGAACACAACCTGACAGTCTTTATATTCTTCACCATTATTCAGCTCCTTCAGCTCAGGATGGAAGGCAACCAGGAGCTTGTGAAAACTATACTGAGCATCCTTGACTAAATTCAGCTCACGAAAAGGAAGGGGAAACATAAAGTCTACATTCTGATTGGCTACTCCATCTATCCAGTCAAGAATAAACTTCTGCACTGAGACTGTCTTTCCAATACCAGCAACGCCTTTGGTCATCACAGTTCTGATGTGCTTATCCTGTCCAGGTAAGGACTTGAAGATGTCATTACAGTTGATGGCTATATCTTCTGTGGTTTGTACTCTGGATGCTGACTCTACCTGCCAAACCTCATGTTCCTTATTCACCCCTTCACTCTCTCCCTCTGTGATGTAGAGCTCTGTGTAGATCTTTCTGAGGAGTGTCTCAGCTCCTGGTTTGATGATGCCTTCAGATATGTTCTTAAACCTCTTCTTCAGACTGGCTTTATGATTCTCTTTAACTCTCCTCAGGACCTCATTATCTGCTTGGAATTGATAACAGATTACAGGAAAGACAAGTATCATCTTCATCATCATCATCATCATCAATAGATACCAATAACAATAATACAGAATACATAGTAAAATCCCAAGAGTTAAAATCACACAGTTAAACTATTACTGACTCTAATAGGGTTAAAAGTACCTGTATGGAAATGGTACCCCATATGCTGCAATTATAAAATACCCAAATGTATAAAAACATTTGAGCATCATTTGAGTCGGCAAAATAAAGGTTAATAAGTGGGGGTGCTGATGACGTCATATGTATGAATAAATAAATAAATAATAATTAATAACGTGAGGCACAGTGATGCAAAAATGTTAATTTTGTGGTACAAACATGTACAGATGAGGTACAGGTGATTCCAACCATTTGAACTGGTTTTGGTCCAAATGGGGTGCTGGGAGCCCTTGATTAACAGACACATAATGTTCCTCTACCTCTAACAGTTTGTGCCCTTGATTAACAGACACATAATGTCTTTCTACCTCTAACAGTTTGTGCCCTTGATTAACAGATACATAATGTCTTTCTACCTCTAACAGTTTGTCCCCAAATGTTTATTTTGCCTGCACAAACAAGGCACAAATTAATGCACAAACTGCAAATGATTTTATACAGATTTTCAACATAGGGGGCACCATTTCACACAGGTATTACATGTCAAAGTCTGTAGGTTGTGTGTGGATGGGAGACAGGAAGAAAGGAATGCCCAGCTACTGTCCCACATATTTTAGCTACTCCAGAATTAACTGAGCAGTTTGCCTCCAACTCCACATTTTTAAGACTATATTTATAACTTAAGCCGTATCTAGTTATGACATAACAAGTACACTGGACCAACAGGAGATGATCAAATCACTGAACTGGACTGCTTTAGTTAGACAAACTAAACTCATCAGGTTTCTCATCAGAACTATGCAGATGACCAAAAGTGGAAGATATATTTAAACAATGTCACACAGTATTCATGCAGACAGTATTCATGCACACATTTCATGTCTGGTTCCAGTTAAGAATTTCCTTAAATAACCTAATTTGATCCTTGATAATGTGGGTAAAATTATGTGGAATAGAAGGTAGCAGAGGAGTGGAAGTGGAGTAGAAAAGCTTCCTAATGACACAACAACAACACTGAACCCTTATATACCTTGTGTGCTCCTTGTGTGTGGTGTGTGTTCAGTCTGCAGGTGACACAACAACAACACTGAACCCTTATATACCTTGTGTGCTCCTTGTTGTGGTGGTGTTGTCCTGCAGGTGACACACAACCACTGACCCTTATACCTTGTGTGCTCCTTGTGTGTGGTGTGTTTCAGTCTGCAGTGACACAACACCACGAACCCTTATACCCTTTGTGCTCCTTGTGTGTGGTGTGTGTTCAGTGCAGGGACACAACACACACTGAACCCTTATACCTTGTGTGCTCCTTGTGTGTGGTGTGTGTTCAGTCTGCAGGTGTCTGCTGCTCTCTGCCATGTCTGTGTGTTCATCATCATCATCATCATCCAGAGGAGGCTGAGGGTCTGAAGACCTCAACACACTGCAGAGACAGGGGAAAAAATGAATGTCAGTGCAATATGCAGTTTGTGTGTGTGTGTGTGTGTGTGGTGTTTGTGTGTGGTGTTTCAGTGTGTTTCAAAAAGCCATACATCTGATGTCTTGTGTCCTCTCTCTTCTCTCTCTCTCTGTGTGTGTGTGTGTGTGTGTGTGTGTGTGTGTGTGTGAGTGTGTTTAAAATTGGCATACATCTGATGCCTTGTGTTCTGTGTGTGTGTGAGTGTGTGTGTGCACTGTGAATGTGTGTGTATATAATTTTGTGTGTGTGTAAACTGTCACCCATCTCCACCCATATTTAAACTCACTCTAGTACTGATGGGACTGGTTCACTGCTGAAGTTTGGACGGTCAGGCAGGGACCGATTGCTCTTCATGGACACACCACTGGGCACTGGAGATGGAGGCCTGGGTTTGTGTGAACTGCAAACACACAGACAAAATACATGAAATTACCAGTGTTGGACAGTAGCTTCACTACTAGCAGTGAAGCTACTAGTTTAACTACATTTCTGATTAGCGTAGTTGTAGCAAAGCTATCTTCTGAGTCTGACAGCTTTTCATTAGTTTAGTTATTTTTGGCCATGTAGTGTGGTAGCTTTCCAGTCAGCTACTTTTCAGAGCATCAGCTCACAGCAGCAAATCTTCCATCTAGGCCATGTATGGAAGGTCAGTTCTTTGCAGTAATGAAATGCACTTGTTGCAGGAGAGGTGCCAAATTAAAAAAAAAAAAGGTCGACAATTCATACAAAGATCAGTGTCTTCTATCACTCAAGTGTTCACATGATAGTAAACTTAAATAGTAAACCAGCAAAACTATAGCGCAAAATGCTGTGGGCATCATAAGAAATACTGTATAACCACAAGAAAATCAGGTGTTTTATTCAGAACCCAATAAAGCACACACATGCACATGCTATTCTCCAATTTGAACTCCAGGGAACAGAAGGTGGAAATAACACCCAAAAATCATGGTTTTAAAAACTTTTTACTTCTATAAAAGTACAATTACTTACTATCAGTTAGTTACTATTATATGTCTGTTGGAGAGACCTGTTACTTTGGTCACTAATAGAAGCTTAGCAGAAGGTTGGATTATTTCATTTTATGTTGGCTTTTTGTAAATGATGTAGTACATTCACATGTAGTAAACTACTTCTGCCATTGTTTTGTAACTTAGCTTGTTATATTTTGTCTTCAGCTAGCTTCAGTGTAGTGAAGCTTCATCTGGTGTGGGGTAACTGGTAGCTTAGAAACTACATTTTCTAGGAAGCTGGCCCAACACTGGAAATTACCTATAGTGTGTGTATATAATTCTGTGTGTGTGTGTGTGTGTGTGTGTAAACTGTCACCCATCTCCACCCGTATGTCTAAACTCACTCTAGTCCTGATGGCTCTGGTTCACTGCTGAAGTCTGGAGGGTCAGGCAGGGACCGATTGCTCTTCAAGGACACACCACTGGGAACTGGAGATGGAGGCCTGGGTTTGTGTGAACTGCAAACACACACACAAAATACATGAAAATACCAGTGTTGGACAGGAGCTTCATGACTAGCAGTGAAGCTACTAGTTTAACTACATTTCTGATTAGCGTGGCTGTAGCAAAGCTATCTTCTGAGTCTGACAGCTTTTCATTAGTTTAGTTATTTTTGGCCATGTTGTGTGGTAGCTTTCCAGTCAGCTACTTTTCAGAGCATCAGCTCACAGCAGCAAATCTTCCATCTAGGCCATGTATGGAAGGTCAGTTCTTTGCAATAATGTGATGAATTTGTTGCAAGAGAGGTGCCAATTAAAAAAAATAATAAAAAAATGTCCACAATTCATACAAAGATCAGTGTCTTCTATCACTCATGTGTTCACATTATAGCAAACTTAAATAGTAAAGCATCTTATACCAGAAAACTATAGCGCAAAATGCTGTAGGCATCATAAGAAATACTGTATAACACAAGAAAATCAGGTGTTTTATTCAGAACCCAATAAAGCACACACATGCACATGCTATTCTCCAATTTGAACTCCTGGGAACAGAAGGTGGAAATAACACCCAAAAAATTGTTGTTTTAAAAATGTTTTACCTACATAAAAGTACAATTACTTACTATCAGTTAGTTGCTATTATATGTATGTTGGAGACACCTGTTAGTTTGGTCACTAATAGAAGCTTAGCAGAAGGTTGGATCATTTCATTTTAAGTTGGCGTGTGTGTGTTCATCTCCATCTCCACCCGTATGTGTAAACTCATTCTAGTCCTGATGGGTCTGGCCTACTGTTGAAGTTGAGAGAGCGAGGCAGGGACCGATTGCTCTTCAAGGACACATCACCGGGCACTGGAGATAGTGTGTGTGTGTGTGTGTGTCTCTGTGTGTGTGTGTGTGTGTGTGTGTGTAATGTCGTGCATCTTCTCCCCTATGTCTAAACTTACTCTAGTCTAGGGTTTACTGTTGATGTTAGAAGGTAAACGTGGGGACTTGTGTGTGTGTGTGTGTGTCTGTGTCATATTTTGTATACTTAACTCACCCTGCAGTGATCTGTGTTGATGTTTTGTTCCTGTTCCCAGGCTCATCCATGTCCCCCTCAGTCTCCATGGTAACACAGCTGTGTACTGCAGACTCTGGTCTCAGATCCTCACTGTGAGCTGCTGCCCCCTCAGCCTCTGGATTCACTTTACAACCAGAGTCTCACTAGGACAGGAACAACAGACAGAAAAAACTACTGAACCAGAGAGAAACAACAGACAAAAAGCAGTGAAAATAATTTCAGAACTGGTCCTGCAGTGGCTGCCAGCAAATCAAAGGGAGTCAGAGAGGTGCTGACTCACAAATTCTGTTCAGACTCTTCATTTATAAAAACATCCACAGTTCCTGATCTAAAAACTATTCTGAAAGAGCATCAAAACCTGTGTGCTGTGTGACGCCAATGTGACTCAAAAGTAGAGAGATGCAAAAGCTAAAGTGAAGCATCAATAAAAAATGGGCTCTGCCTTCTCACCCCCAGTGCCCAGATGTCTATAGAAACTAATTGATTATACACCCTACACACACACACACACACACACACACACACACACACACACACACATGCACACACACACACACAGAACATGGCATATGGCTGCAGCAGAATCATCAGAACAGTCTGGCTGTATTTCAGTCTTCAGTCAACTTCAGTGCCGCCCCCTCAGTCTCTGGATTCAGTTCCAACAGGTCACTGCATATCACTGCATTAACTGATTCTACCAGACCTGTTCATGATGGCCGCTGCTGCATCCGGACTGAATCTCAGCACCACTGCATCCAATCAGGTCCTCAGTGCCCCTGGATAATATAATTGAGCAACTGGACTTATAGGCTACTACACACAGTTTGGTATTTTTGCCAAAGTGTCATGTAACTGTTCCTGTTTTATTGTTGCCATAGCAGCTAAATCAAATGTATTTACAATGATCCCGCTGTATGATTTAATAAGTTTATGCAAACAAGGAAGAATCTGTCCTCAGACTCCATTTCTGATGGCTTTAAAATGGAGACTGGTCCAGTGCAGCTTAGTAACTGATTAACAGTCCTGATCACCCTGTTGGCCACCAGCACCTATAATCTCACCATAGAACTCACTGACAGGACACACTGATACCAAACAGACTACATGAGTCACCAAGCTGATCTGGCATCAGCCTCCATCCTCTGGTGTAAC
Source organism: Tenualosa ilisha (assembly GCA_015244755.2). Lineage (NCBI taxonomy): Eukaryota > Metazoa > Chordata > Actinopteri > Clupeiformes > Clupeidae > Tenualosa > Tenualosa ilisha. The sequence goes on along the minus strand of PYXC01001537.1, from coordinate 656,018 downwards.
TAGAGAGAGACTCCCACAGACACACAGCACTGACCTCAGCACAGTATGGGCTACCTGCACAGCCCTGCTTTAGCAATAAGACCGACTTCACCTTAAGGCTCTCTATAATTACAGATGGATTTCATGCAGCTTGTTTAGAGTCTTAGGAACATGTTCCAGTATGGGGTCACATGACACTGGATATACAGGCAGTCAGCACAAGGACAATCACCTACAGCACAACGATTTCTGTCCCTGGTCACCATTTATTATGTTGCTTTGGGAAAAAAGTTTCTGCTAAATAACATTTACCACTAGAATCAACTATTTGATGTAGGCTATATAAATCTAGACAATATTCTCTACATGCACACCTTGGCATTCATTTTTATAAACAGCAGGTACAATTCTTCTTCATTTTCATTTTAACCCTGAAATCTAATTTAATTCTGCTGAACATAAGCCCTATTTCACAACAAATAAATGAATGATTTAAGCCACTCACCTTGAGGTGTTTTTAACCGCCTAAGACATATTCCACCTGTTCTGACTAATACCCGTCTCAGAGTGAACTTTGTGTTCCTGTAGGAGAGTTTTACAGCTTAGATAACGTCCATCAGAACTAAAGTCCATTCTTCAGCCTTGAGATCAGCGCCTTAAAGAAACAGTAACAGTAAGTGGAGAAGTGCAGAGCAGGTAGGAGAGGGAATGATAGACAATAAACGTTGCAGTAACAAGTAACATGACAACACACAGTTATCCCCTGGTGTCTGGTTCATAACCTCAAACCTGGAGTAACTACCACTGGACCCCTGGCTGAGTTAGTTTCTTGTGCTGGTTAACACTACTAGAATACAATTCACTTACTCATCCAGGCGGCACATGAATTTATACATCACATTCCTAAGGAGAGTCTTACATGTGGGTGTCAGGCACAGATAGACGGAGGCAGATATATATATAACAAGGAGTATTTATTCAACAAACGAACAGAATCTTAACAAAAGTCATGTCCGCTACTTACAGCGGAGGAGAGCAAAAACTACTAAGCAAAATCAAACAAACAAGGTTAACTAAAGTCACGTCCGTTACTCTAACGGAGGAAACGGAAAGTACAACGCTCAGAAGTTGACTAAGAAACAAACACACAGGAGAAAAGGTGGCGAACACAACAGTACAGATTAGACTACAGAGAACGACAGCGAATCACAATACCGATTGGGGAGTCTGAGGCTCACGGGGCGAATGACACAGGAGAACGCGTGAGACAGAGGAAACACAACTGAGACAGAGGAAACACAACTGACACGTAGGAAGTCTGAGGGAACATAGACGAGGCCAGACACCAGGTGAAGCAGAGGGGAGGCTTAAGTAGGAAAGACCAGGTGACACCAATTAAAACTCAGGTAAAAGTGATCGTGCACGAGGAAGTGAATGCGAATGGGGAGACGAGCTGTGAGTTTGTGGAGTTGAGTGAGGGGGCGTGTCCGTGACCAGGTCCGATGCAGACCTGACAGTGGGACAGCAGCAACCACAAATAAGTGACTGTCACTGGACCAACGGGTTCCTGAAGGAGCAGACTCATGGGATCATTCTAAACCACTCAACTTCCTCAGACTACGTTATCTGGAACTACTCCAAAGATTGGCTGTACACATGGGTGTGCAAAAGGTTCTAAATAAAGAACACTTCATGCACACAGAGCACATACTAAACTTGCCAGTCAACATATTAGCCTGAGCGCTAACTTACGACACTGTTGATTCATATCTCTATCATCACTCATCAGTCATCAGTAAGAATATGACCAAGTGTTACCTTTTCTGCCTAGCTTCTCGTCAGCCGTATGCAGGGGCCAGAGATGAATCCCATACTCCTGGGGTAAACACCATTTAACATGACAGATCCCCCTTCCGGGAATAACATGTGGCTCGTTGTTATAACGGTTGGCTGTTTATTGCCGTATTCACAAAACACAGTTAAACAGTGGGCATGGAAAATAAAGTCCGGGAGCTACTCCTATCTGTGCTGTACTACCCGCGGTTTCTCTTCCAACATGACTTCGTACCGCCCCGTTACCCATAATTCCATCATACAGTACCAATGACGTAAATACATAGAACTCTACACAAACCCATTCCCTGCAACACTACCCCCACTCTGGATGGTGATAACCTAACACCACTCCAGTACACAAAACACAATGGAAGATACACTCATCACAATAAAAATGGACATGACATAAGAAGTTTTTTTTTTCCGACTGAATCCATCAGTGACAACTTCTTTCAAAGTTTACAGTCCATAGAATTCCAGCAGGGGTTTTGCACAGCCCCACCGGGAAAAGCGAATAGTCCATACTGAGCTCCGGATGGGAGTGAGGAGGGGGGTAACACAGTGTTGCCGGCTCAAGGACAGTAGCTGCGGCCCTGTCTCTGGAAAAAGAAGTGGGTTATCATAACAGCATATATCAGACAATTACAGGTCAATACTACACCAACAGCAGCCACAACAATACTGCCTGATTGACTAACTAATACCCACGTACAATATAAATCAAAAGTTACAGTACAGCCATTCCGTTTTTTTTTTTTTTAAAACACAACACAGTTTGAACATCAGTCCAGTCCATAGGTTTCCAGCTCATGAGACCACCCAATCACCAAACCTATTGGGTTGTCTGACATCTCTTCTTGGTCTCCCGACTGGCGCTCGACCGGCCGCCGGAGTGAAGGGCGATGGCTCGGCATGATGCACTGTGCTACCCCCACTAGGCCGTCCTTCAGGGACAGCAGATGTATCTGGCTGGGTAGAGAGAAACCCGCTTGGCGCATGCTCAGGGGATTCACCATCGCGAACGCTGCTCTGGAACAAACTGGACCTGAACTGAAACTCCAGCTCGGAGTCATCGGGGTTCCAGTCGTCCGACGGTGGTAGAATCTCATTGGGCTGCCAGGCTGCAGCCGCCTGAAACACCCAACTGTTATCCAATGGGGTGCGGGAGTGGAACGGCTTGAGCTTATCATGATGGACGACCTTGACCTTGGTTCGTGGAGATCTTTGGATGCGGTACACAAGATCATCCAGCTGGCCCAGTATGAAATATGGACCTTCATAGGATGGCAGGAACTTCTTAATTCTCCCACGCACCCTCTTTGTTCCCTTAACACTAGAAGTCCCAGAGAAGGGTCAATTGACCTTTTTACCCAGAAAACCCACAAGAGGGCTATTTGACCCCTAGTCCCCCCTGTGGACACTCCTTTTGTTATGGAAGTGTGGCTGTTAGTGGCACACGGCAGGAGCCACTTGAGCCTGTGTGGGGGAGGGGACCTTACAGCTCAGGAGCTTCTTTTGAGAGCAAGCTTTAGTTCTGAGGTAGGTTGTGTGTGTTTTTGTGTGTGTGTGTGTGTATGTGTGTGTGTGTGGGTGTGTGTGTGTGTGTGTGTGCCCATATGGTGGGTTTATGCACATACGGTGGATTTGTATGCAGTTGATCAACAGGATCAACAAAGGATCAACAGGAATGAAGGGATCAATACTCTGACATTTATTGTTAAAAAAAATACAAAACAAAACATATTTACAAAGAATGAAAAAGCAACTGTTTTCCCAGTTTTGGTGTGGAGGGTTGTTGCAGAAGTAACTGTTATTTTTGTGTAAAAAATAGTAAAAAAATATATATATATATTTACAAAGAAAAAAACATATTTACAAAGAATGAAAAACCATGCATTATGACTGACATACATTTGAGGAGTCACTCACAGTCCTGGCACTGCCATTGCTCCTTTCGGCATTTCCCACATGTATATCGGTAGCATTTAACACAGCGCACAGTTGCACGATTGTCCTTGCATTTGATTTTAGCCTGACACTTGGCTCTTTTTCCTAGTTGTGGTGAGGAGGGTTGTTGCCGAAATAATTGCTCCTTTTGGGCCTTTTTCATACCCACGTGGGAGTGAGCCAACTCTTTTGCAAGTTCCAACAGGAAATCCACCTGTCTCTCCTGCCTCCCGGTGCATAATTGATAGAGCACGTGGGCATTCAGTGCTGCAATATCTATCATGTTATAGAACACTGCTACTGGCCAGCGCCGTGTTCCTGCACGGACAGTGTACTCCCACACCATCTGGTCCATGACATCGACGCCGCACTTTGTTGTGTTGTAGAGTGTGATGGTGTTTGGCTTCTTTTTGGTGGTATCCTGTGTCTGAATCGTGCTGTGCATGCTGCTGAGAACATATACAGTCTTCTTCCGCTTGGGCGCATACACCGTCAGTGTGGCACCAGTGGTTGAAAATACTTGAGTGGTAAATTCATCGCGGTGCATCTGTCGAGTTGACAGTGGAATTTCCTGGTGAATCTTGTTGACTGTGCCGAGGATGGTTGTATTCCGGCTAAGTAGTCGTTGTGCAAGTGACAGTGATGTAAAGAAATTGTCCGTGGTAACATTTCTGCCCTTGTCCAAGAATGGTTCCATCAACTTCATGACTACACTCTCAGACACTCTCTCCCCACGAGGCCGAGTGTGGTCCTTGCCAAGATATGGGAGGATGTTGCAGACGTATTTGGTTTTCAAGTCACACGCCACCCAAAACTTGATCCCAAACTTGTCTGGTTTTGATGCAATGTACTGTAGGAAACAGCAGCGAGTCTTGGACGGGAAAAGTTGTTCGTCGATGGTGATGTGTTGACCAGGGATGTAAGATGTGATGCAGTTGGTGACAAACAATCCCCAGGTGATGCAGGTGATGCATGATGTTTTGGAAATGCCCTCGGGACATGGTTTCGATGATCTGTGGGCTTCCAAGGTTTTTCGACCAGCAGTCACGCAGTGATGGCACCCTGATGATTCCCCGCATGATTGTGATGGAAATAAATGCCATTAGTTCAGGGAGGCCCATGAACCAATCCACATGCTCCGTTTGCTTTGCATGTTGAACTGTACAGTCTCGAATGATGCCAAGCATATCCAGAGTGATGAAACACAGGAAACTCTGAAGACGACTTGTAATTGACCTCCTGGCCTTAGCTGTTGGCTCTCCATCTGCACTGTATGGCGATGGCGGGGTGAAATGTGGACCCGTTCCCACCTGTTCTTCATGCCATACTGTGCCATCTTTCGCAGTCTCTGTCACATCAGTCCCCAGCCGAGCTCTCTTTGTTGGTTTACGGAGCAGTCTCCTCATCTGTAGTGTGAAAAAAAATGTAATTATCAGCAATGGGAAAGTCAAATGATATCACAAATGCAGCATGAAGCTAATAATAATAATCCAGAACATCTCAATAGGTTGCTACTGCAGACACTCAGGAGAAGTAGAAAACAAATGACAGTCACACTCAAAAAAAATGACTATTCAATGTGCTTATTCAATTCATGAAAGAAATGAAAATAGAAAAATAAATGAAATTTACTGAAGACACTGAGACAGCTCGGAGTCTGAATCCACCTGAAGATTGATGTCTTCTCCATCCGAGTCGAAAGGGTTAGCTCCATCCAGGATCATTTCCAATGCCTGTTGAGTGCTGAATCTCTGCATCTTCGTTCCTTGGAGACAAGCTTCTTTCACCACAAAATTCTTGAGGGAAATGAAGCAATAGTCCACGTGCACTGGTATTTATCCATCAAACAATTGTCTGGTTGCAGTCACATGAGTCGTTATGGTCACATGGGACATTCACATGTTCATTCATATGTTGACAGCCCTTGGGAAGAAGCTGTCTGTTCTTGAGTCTGTTTGTCTTGGCTGTTACCACTGTAAGGTGTGACCCCCCACACACTGCCCCTAACAGCCTCATTACCATAACAAAATGAGTGATTAGTGTATTTGGGAAAAGCGGTCGGGCCAAATGACCCCTGTCTGGGACTTCTAGGTAGACAGAAAAATGCTGGGACTTCTAGTGTTAATCAGGTGCCAGACTGCATCACCCGTGTTGTAGTGATTTTGAGTGGCATGCTTGTCATACTGTTTCTTTGCCCGCTGGACAGACTGACCTAAGGCTTCTCTTGCAATTTGGTGGGCAAGCTCGAATCTGTCGCGGAGTTGTAGTATAGTTCATACTGTAGGGGTGTTTTCTCACACTCATGGCCGGGTGGCAAACCTACCACCAGGTCAATGGGTTCAGTTACTTCCCGCCCGAGGAGCATCATGTTTGGGGTGAAACCTGTTGAACTGTGTGTGGTAGCCCTATAGGCCATAAGAGCAAATGGGATCATTAAATCCCACTGCCAATGACAGCGCTCAGCAGTAGTGGACAAAATCTTCTGCAGAGTAGCATTAAATCGTTCGACTTGCCCATCAGACTGAGGTCTGAAAGGAGTGGTGTTGGTCTTTTCCACTCCTAGAATCTGACACATTCGTTGGAAAACTTTGGATTGGAAGTTAGAACCTTGGTCACTGTGAAGCGCTTGTGGGGCCCCGAAGCGGCAGACCCATTGAGCAACCAGGACTTTGGCTACAGTCACTGCTTGTTCATCAGGTAGTGGGTATGCTTCCACCCACTTTGTAAAATAGTCTTGCACTACAAGGATATAGCAATTATAGCGTTCAGTCTCATTCATGGGGCCCATGAGATCAATAGCAATCCTTTCCATGGGTACTCCCACTCGCACAGTTCCCATGGGTGCTCGGGGTGTTTTATGGGGTCGAGTCTTGGCGGCGCAGCTTGAGCATGTGCGGCACCATAGAGTCACATCCTGCTTCATGCCGAACCAGTAGTATCTTGTCTGCAAACGGCCTAATGTCCGTTCCACCCCGAAATGTCCACCAACTGGACCATCATGCATTTGCTTCAGAACATCCTGTCGGAAGGCCTGGGGCAGGATAATCTGGGGGTAGTAGACTGTATCCTCGACTTGGTAGAACCGTCGCAGCAGCACGTCATCCCTCAGGTACAACCTGTTCCCTTGGCTCCAGTAAGACTTGACAGCAGCCCCGAGATGTGACACCTGCACCCAGGACGGCCGTCCTCGTCCCTCTTCCAACCACTTGATGATGGGCGTGATTTCCAAATCATTTCGTTGGGCCTCCAATAATTCCGTTCGACTGCAACCCTGAAAGGGCAGCTGGACACTGGAGGGAATACTGCAACAGGTCCCTTGTACCAACCGCACTGCCTCCCCCTCTGCGTTTGGATGTTCACCAGATGGTTTGGGCAATGGGCTTACCCCCACTGAATCCATCACTGCAGGTGGGCAGTTGGTGGTCGAGTCTGTGTCCAGAGCCTCCAAGTCGCACTGGACTGCTTGATCGGTGGAATTTTTCTTGCTCTGTTTGGGGTCGGGCACCTTGCAGGGACAGATATCTCTACAAGGCCTCCAGGATAAGGCGTCAGCATTCGCATGTTGGCGGCCAGGGCGATGTATGACCCGGAAGTCAAACTCTCCAAGCTTCTCAAGCCAGCGTGCCAACTGACCTTCTGGCTCTTTCATTCTGATTAGCCACTGGAGGCTACTGTGATCTGTGCGCACAACAAATTGTCTACCAAGCAAATACTGGCGGAAGTGCGTTGCAAGTTCCACCACAGCCAAAAGTTCTTATCTAGTGGTGCAGTAGTTTTGCTCTGTGGTAGACAAGCGTCTGCTGCCATACGCCAAGACTCTCTCTTTGCCATCCTGCACTTGTGAAAGCACAGAACCAATCCGTCATTACTGGCATCAGTGTCAAAAATGAGCTCACCACTATCGCGTGGGTAGCCCAGGATAGGTGCTGAGGTGAGTAGGGCTTTCAACCTCTAAAAGGCCTCCTGACATAGAGGTGTCCATCTGAAGGAGGCATTCTTTTTAGTTAATTCGTACAGGGGACAGGCTACAGCGGCAAAATCCTTGACGAATCGCCTGTAGTACGATGCCAAGCCCACAAACTGGCGAACCTCAGACACCGAGGTGGGAGCAGGCCACTCCTGAATCTTTGAAATCTTCTGAGGGTCAGTAGCAACACCGTTTGCTGGGACAATGTGTCCCAAGTATCCTACTTCACGACGGAAAAGGCAGCATTTACCAGGTTTCAATTTCAGGTTGGCTTGCCGTAGACGATCAAACACCTGGCTCAGGCGCTGGAGCATCTGCTCCACATCACTCCCCAGAATGATGATTTCGTCTAGGTAGACTAGGCAGATTTCCCACTGCAGACCGACGAGCACACGGTCCATCAGCCTCTGAAATGTTGCTGGCGCATTACAGAGGTCGAAGGGCATGATGTTCTACTCAAATAGACCCTTTCGGCTGCAGAAGGCTGCAGCTTTCCTAGCCCTGGGGGTGAGTTCCACCTGCCAGTAACCTGACGCCAAGTCCAGAGTGCTGAACCATTTGGCTGTTGACAGGGTGTCCAACGTGTCTTGGATCCTTGGTAGCGGGTAGGCGTCCTTAACTGTGCGCTCATTAAGAGCCCTGTAGTCAACACACATACGGAATGTTTTGTCTTTCATCATAACTATCGGTGAGGCCCAGCTGCTCTGGCTTGGACAGGCCAATACACTCTCAAGGGATGCTTGGATCTGGCTGTCTGCGTCCACTTGTTTTTCAAAGGCCATCCTACGTGGGTGCTGCTTCACCGGTGGCCCAGGTAGAGTTTGGATGTCATGTTTAACCAGCCCTGTGCGGCCGAGATCATTTGGTCCCATGGAGAACACATCTTTGTACGCAGTAAGCAATTCCGCTAGCCCACGGCACTCTCCCTCACTTAGCTCAGTACAACTCTCAGTGTACAACTGTTGAAGGTGAACAGGCACGTTGCGGCTCTGGTCATGGCTGTGTGTGGAGGGCCTATGCTCAGCACCCTCCGGGGAGGGTTGAACGACATCAGCTGTCTGTAGAACACCTGCTATGGTGCCCTTCTTCACCTTGACGGGGGCTGCACCTGGGTTGTATAATCTGATGGGCACATGATTGTTGGAAGGGGTGTCCACCACGATACGTGCCATGAGTACTCGGTGCTTCTCCACGAAACCTTTGGTGGGACTCAATAACACATCACCCCCAATTTGTTCACGGAAGTACGCATTTCCAGGTACGATGTATTCACATCCCGACTCCAGCACAGTGGTACGTGCTATTCTGACGATGTGCACTTTTGGCTTCTTGTCTGGGTTGAAGTATGGGACTTGTTCTCCAAACAGCACAATTTTCTGGCTGCCAAAGTCAAGGCAGGCTCGTGACTGTTCTAAGAATGGATGACCCAGAATGGCTTCTGTGTTCTCAGCTACGTCGGCCACAAGGAAATTCACGCTAACTGTCCGTGAGCCAATTTGAATGGGCAAGTAAATTTCTCCACGAACATTCACGTTAGCCGAGCTAATACCTTGGAGGGACTGTACCATAGATGCTTGAAGTAATGGCCTAACATCGCTATTAATGCTGTCAAAACATTGGGAGGGCAGAACATTCCTCCATGCACCACTATCTAACAGTGCAGATATTTCTTTGTCATACAATAGCACATGTGTGCACATTTCGGGGCCTGAGCTTTTCACACACAGAACTGCTGGGGCATTTTGGCGCTCAGATGGAGCTCCCAAGGTGGCCTGGGCTTGGACTGGTTGTTTGCGGGACGGGCAGCGTCGCTTCATATGTCCAATGCCCTGACAGTTATTCAATTCAATTCAATTCAGTTTTATTTATACAGTGCCTTTTACAATAGTATTGTCTCATGGCGCTTCACAGAAGGAGCACCCAAGAGCAACAGGGGCAAGGAAAAACTCCCTTATGTTCAGTTAATCTAGGAAGAAACCTTGGGCAGATCCACGACTCAAGGGGCTAACCCAACTGCCAGGGGTCATGGAGAAAAATTACAATCAGTAGTAACCATGACAGACTATAAGTTACCTATGGTTTAGCTAAGGTTCATAATAGTTCATAATAGAGTATTATCCCACTTTTACATTACATGGTAATCAGTCTATAGGTGGTTATCAGGAATTATGGCTGGACAATGTAGCAGCGGCCAGGCATAGTGACAAACTCGAAGGAGTGAGATGGTTCATGGGGGTAACAGTAAGGGTCCATTTGACAGCGCCATTGTGAGGGGGGGTCAATCACGAAGCCTCAGGAAGGGGAGTCGGGCCCAGCATCGGCGTCCAGGAAGGTCCTCTGTGATGGGGAGTCGGTCCTGACATGGGCCTCCCGTAGTGTTGGTTGTAGTCCACTCAGGAGGGGAGGGTGAGAGGAGTCCGCCAGAATGAGGCAGGGATGACACTCAGCAAAGATAATTGTGGACAGAGGAAAATAGTGAATTAGGCCAGGCTCACACATCAGAAAGCAAATGTGTAATTTGGGCATACATACATGTGTATAAAATATATATATATACATATAAATATTGAGAGAGAGCTGAAGGAGAGAGAGAGGGAGTTGTACGGCATGACACATGAAGGTTGTGCGGCGGCGCTAGGCTATAGCAGCATAACTAAGGTATGATGCATGGTAAACCAGCACCACTGCAGGGATGGTCAGTGGCTGCCATGCCTCGCAACTGGGGGCAACAGCAGAGGCAGTCCCTTCCAAAAGACCCATGAGAAGTGATGATTTGCCATGCGCCATCCCTAACTATGGGAAACAGTAAAGAGGAAGGTTTTAAGTCTAGACTTAAAGGTATTGAGAGTGTCCGCTTGTCGAATGTGGGGGGGGAGATTATTCCACAGGAGGGGTGCACGGTAACAAAAGGCTCTTCCTCCTATCGTAGATTTTGATATTCTTGGGATTACAAGGAGACCAGCATTTTGGGATCTTAGGGTTCTAGGAGGGTGGTAAGGGACAAGTAAGTCTTTAATATATGTTGGTGCATCGCCCTTGAGGGCTTTGTAGGTTAGGAGGAGTATTTTAAAATCAATTCGACTTTTAATAGGGAGCCAATGTAGGGAAGCAAGGATAGGAGAGATATGTTCGTATTTTTTAGTCCTGGTGAGAGTTCGGGCCGCAGCATTTTGTATTAGTTGTAGGTTTTTGATGCAAGTATTGCTACACCCAGAGAACAGAGCATTGCAATAGTCGAGCCTGGAAGTAATAAATGCGTGTATTAATTTTTCAGCATCCTCAAAGGATAAGAACTTTCTAACCTTAGCAATATTTCGTAGGTGAAAAAAAGATGTTTTTGAAATGTGTTTTACATGACTATTTAGAGAGAGGTCCTGGTCAATAATTACCCCAAGGTCTTTAACTTTTACATTACATGACAGTGATAGGCCACTGAGTAAGTTTTGGTGATGGGGTAGAGTGTTGGTCAGCTGTTTAGGGCCAATCATCATAACTTCAGTTTTATCAGAATTTAAACAAAGGAAATTATTAGTCATCCAGGTTTTGATGTCTAGGAGACATGCATCAAGTTTAGTCATTGGCATATAGTCATTAGGCTTCATAGAAAGGTAAAGCTGGGTATCATCAGCATAGGAGTGGAAAGTGATACCATGTTTCCTTATGACACCGAATCTCGTCCCAATTCGCATTTTTCTTGAAAGTACTCTTGGGTTTCTGTGTGTTGAACACAACTTGCTCAGCCTCTCTCTGTTGTATTACTGGTGGCATAGAATGCATTAACTGTTCTTGCTCGAAACCGTCAGCCTCACGGATCGTAGCCGCCCTAGTTCTGCGCTCTGTAGGTTGCTCACGAGAATGCATGTGTTGTGTCACACTAGCAGCTGCCCGCTTAGTAGCTTCATATTTATGGGCAATTTCATAAGCTTTGGCCAGAGTGCGTGGATTTTGCTCCAGTAGTTTTTGCACTAATTCAGCATCACCCATGGCGTTGGTGAACACTTCCACGCCCATGATGTCTTGCTCAGCATCTGACCGATCTGCATATACAATGGAGATTTTCTCATAAATGTCATCCCTCAGTGCATGCAGTGACTCACCCGGCTTACGCACTCTCCTCCTCAGCTCAACACTAATGCTGGCAGCATGCTGCGAAGATGGCCCATACACCGTGTCGATCTCTGCCACTATGCGCTTGTAGTCCCAGCAATGCGATCGTGGGTTTTTGTGCACAATAGCACCTGCAGCACCTACTAAACAGAATCTCAACTGGACAGCCATTATGTCTGCAGACCAGCAATTAGCTTTAGCACAGCTCATAAACCTATGCAAAAACTCTCTCCATGAGCTTGACCCATCAAACTGACCTGGTCGTAGCACAGGTATTCTTTCTCTCCTAGTGCTGCCTTCTTCATCGCTGTCTGAACATAAGTCATAGTGTACACGTCTCCTGTCATGCATCTTATTCCTTTCATGGCATTGTGCATCATACACATAATCATGGGAAGCAGTTGCATTGCTATTGGTTTGATATTGTAATGCAGCAGGGGTGCTTGTGATAACTTTGTCTTTAAACTGTGGTATGTATGGACGCTTTGGGTTTACAGGCGTGCTTAGATGTGCAGGAGTGTAAACTCTATCACCGATGTGCGTAGTTGGGTTGTCTGACCACGTAGCAAGAGAATCAGAATAGTTCACGTCTGCTTCACAGACTGTACTTGGGCTAACATTTGGGTCGTAGGTATCTTGAATGATGTTGGGAGTTATAAATGGGTTTAGTCTTTGCTCCCGTCTCACAAAAACAGTTCCCTTTGTGTCTTGATTCACGGTAACTTCATACTCTTTCAACCAGTCAGTGAAAGGTATGGGGGACGTTTCTTTCACCTCAGTCAATGACATGAACGGATTTGAGTAACTCGTGACATTCATATGCGTTTCTTTAACATTCTTTCCCTCACGGGCAGTAGCCATTTCTACAGTTTGTTTCGGTAGCGTCGACTAGGATAATGCTTCTGTTCACTCGTCTCGTGGCAAAAACTCACCGCTAACATGAAGAGAGATCTATCCCGGACGAGCCCCCAGTGTTACCTTTTCTGCCTAGCTTCTCGTCAGCCGTATGCAGGGGCCAGAGTTGAATCCCATACTCCTGGGGTAAACACCGTTTAACATGACAGATCCCCCTTCCGGGAATAACATGTGGCTCGTTGTTATAACGGTTGGCTGTTTATTGCCGTATTCACAAAACACAGTTAAACAGTGGGCATGGAAAATAAAGTCCGGGAGCTACTCCTATCTGTGCTGTACTACCCGCGGTTTCTCTTCCAACATGACTTCGTACCGCCCCGTTACCCATAATTCCATCATACAGTACCAATGACGTAAATACATAGAACTCTACACAAACCCATTCCCTGCAACACAAGGTACTTTATTTCCTTGCATGACTCCAGTGGAGTATTACAAAGATAAAACAGTGGGAAGATTAGTTTCTTGGCTTCTTTACTTCTGACTACCATTTATAAGCCTCTTTGATGTTTGTGGACAGCAGGTTCAAATGTGTTGTGTTGTAGCCATATGATATGTGAGTTATGATAGGACAGTTTTGTTTGCATTGATTGAAATCAACAGAAATCACAATAACACTGTCTGGATGGTCAGTCTGGAACTCATTGATGGCACTGTGTAGAGCTGCCACAGCGCCTCCTTGTGGTTGGCTATGGAAGGGACACACATACAGATCACAACAACCTTGTCGTTTGCATTATAACCCACTCACAGAGAGAGGGGAATTG
>PYXC01001537.1:635000-637500 GCA_015244755.2 Tenualosa ilisha | reverse complement strand
CAGACACACACACACACATGCATACACACGCATACACACAAACACACGCATACACACACATTTACATTTACATTTACATTTAGGCATTTAGCAGACGCTTTTATCCAAAGCGACTTACAAAAGAGGATAACATTCAAGCTACAAAACAATGAACTAACAAGGAGTGCGTATTGCTAACATAGAATCTGCACTGTTTTAAGTTGAAAGTGCAATAGTGTAACACAATGTAGAGAAATGAAATTATTAAGTGCATTCTCAAAGTTTACGCCAGGAGATATTCTTGGAAGAGCTTAGTCTTCACGAGTTTCTTGAAGGTGGAGAGGGTATCAGTTGATCTGGTAGCACTTGGGAGGTCATTCCACCAGCGCGGAACCAGATATGAGAAGAGTCTGGACTGACCTGCACAAGGTGTTGGCCGTGCTAGAAAACGTTCCTTAGAGGAGCGTAGTGGTCGTCGGGTGACATAGGGCTTCAGAAGAGAATTCAAGTAGATGGGAGCAGAGCCATCATTCACCCTGTAGGCCAACATAAGTGCCTTGAATTTAATGCGAGCAGCCAAGGGCAGCCAGTGAAGTTCAATGAACAGAGGTGTGACATGTGCCCTTTTTGGCTGGTTAAAGACCAGACGTGCAGCTGCATTCTGGATCATCTGTAGCGGTCTCACTGCACAGGCTGGTAGGCCTGATAGGAAGACATTGCAGTAGTCAAGACGAGAGATAACCAGGGTCTGAACCAGGAGCTGGGTTGCATGTTGGGTTAGGTACGGCCTGATCTTCCTTATGTTGAATAGGGAAAAACGGCACGACCGAGCCACAGAGGCAACGTGATCTGCAAAGGTCAGTTGGTCATCGATCATGACACCTAGGTTTCTTGCCACTTTGGTGGGAGAAACAGACAGGGAGTCGATCTTGATACCGATGTCGTGGTGTATGGCTAGTTCAGTTTTGGAGAGATTTAGTTGGAGGTGATGTCCTTTCATCCATGCAGATATATCGGAGAGACAGTCCGAGATCCGTGATGACACCGTGGAGTCGTCCGGCGGAAAGGACAGATAGAGCTGGGTATCATCCGCATAGCAGTGGTAAGAGAAGCCATGGGAGTGGATGATTGAGCCCAGCGAGGTGATGTACAGTGCGAAGAGAAGGGGCCCCAGCACAGATCCTTGGGGTACTCCTGTGGTGAGTTGGTGAAGTGCCGATGTCTGTCCTAGCCACGATACGTTAAACGACCGTCCGGTAAGATAGGACCTGAACCAGGAGTGCGCTGTGCCATCAATCCCAATGTTGGTCAGCTTGTCCAGTAGGATGCTGTGGTTGACCGTGTCAAATGCTGCTGATAGGTCCAGCAGGATGAGCACTGAGGACTGACCTGCCGCTCTGGCCTCTTTTAATGCTTCCGTCACAGACAGAAGCGCCGTTTCAGTGGAGTGGCCACTTCTGAAGCCGGATTGGTTGGAGTCGAGGAGGTTGTTCTGAGTGAGAAATCCTGTAACCTGTTTAAAGACCGCTCGTTCAATGGCTTTGGAAAGGAAGGGAAGAAGAGAGACAGGCCAGTAGTTCTCCACTTGAGTGGGAGCGAGGGATGGTTTTTTGAGCAGTGGTGTTACCTGGGCTTGTTTGAAGGCAGTGGGAAATGTACCCCTAGTTAGTGATGCATTGACCACATGTGTGGTTGCTGTCGCAATTGTGGGGGTTATGGCCTGAAGAAGGGTTGTTGGGATAGGATCCAGAAGACAAGAGGTAGGCCGGCTGTCTGTGAGAAGCTTAGACACCTCTGCCTCGGAGAGAGGAGTGAAAGAAGAAAAGGAAGCAGTTGGTGTAGAGAGGCTAGGAGAAGGAACCTGTGTAGATTGGTTTGAGAACTGACTACTAATAGCTGCAACTTTGTTAGTGAAGAATGCAGCAAAAGTGTCAGCTGTGAGGTTAGTTGGAGAAGGTGGAGGAGGTGGGTTTAGTAAAGATTTAAAGGTGGAAAAGAGTTTCTTGGTGTCCGTGGCGTTATTAATCTTGTCATGATAGAAAGCCTTTTTCGCAGCAGTGACACTGGATGAGAAGGAAGATAGTAGTACTTGGAATTGTGCTAGATCAGCCGAATTCTTAGTTTTGTGCCATTTCCTTTCAGCAGCTCTGAGGTTAGTGCGCATTGACCGATGAGACTGGGTGGGTCACACACACACACACATACACACACGCACAAACACACACACACAAACACCTCCTCCACCCATCTCTTTTCCTTCCCTTTATGCCCCTCTCTATCTCTCTATTATTCTCACACACACATGCATACACACACACACACACACACACACACACACATACATATATGTAACCGGGTGGACTGTGATCGAGGGTGGGTGCAATGACTATGCCGGGACAATAGGGGAGCTGCGCCTGTGAGCAACAGGAAGTATGGGATTGGCAATAATGGCTGCCATATATAAACAGGAAGTTGATTGTGCCGGGGCTCTTTGGTCTCCTTTGTACAGGGGTAAGGTTGG
>PYXC01001537.1:610000-630000 GCA_015244755.2 Tenualosa ilisha | reverse complement strand
TGGAAGGGAGAACTCACTAACCACCACCTATGTGTTGCACCCACCTGGGTGATGCACGGCAGCCATTATGCACCAGAACACTCACCACACACCAGCTTGAGGTGGAGGGAATGAATTAATAGGTCAACTACAATGGGGGATGATTTGGGGGCCAGATTGAAATGATCCAGGTTGGAACTTTAGCCTGGACACCAGGGAAACCCCTACTCTTGCAACAAGTACCATGAAAAACAAATGCATGAATGTAATCTTTTATGACCACAGTGAGTCAGGATGTTGGTTTAACATCTCATCCAAAGGACGGCCTCTCTGTGGAATGGAATATGATCTCCATTTCTTCCATACTAAAATCACTTTTTAATTAAATCACTGTCTAAATCTACTTAAACACCTACAGTTTCCATCTCCCTGTCTGTCTGCTCATCTCCTGTCTGTCTGACCATCTCACTGTCCGTCTGTCTGTTCGTCTCCCTGTCTGTCTGTCTGCTCACATTCCTGGATGGTGCATCAAAGATGACATGTTCCATGTGTGGAAAGTGGTTTTCAAAATACAATTTGGCATAAAATACAACTTTGAAACCCAAGTCACTACACTGAGGAATCATATCGATACAGACCTACAATGGAGACAGATGATGTTAATGTGCAATAGTGAGATTTCTTTCTAAACCTACTTGAGCATCTCCAGTTTACAAACAGGATCTTCCAGTCTAGCAGATAAAAGCTTCAGTCCTGATTTTCCAAGATGATTGTTGATCACATCCAGCTCTCTTGAAAAGGATGAATTTAATGTCAGAGCTGAAGCCAGACATGAACAACTTTTCTGAGTGATGAGACAACCACACAGTCTAAGACAGACAGAGAGAGAGAGAGAGAGAATGTAGTTAAGGTTTATATGACAACTGTGATAATGTGAGCTGTGTGTAGGTCTGTGTGAGTGTGTGTGTGTGTGTGAGTGTGTGTGTGTGTGCATGTGTGTGTATCTCTTTGAATGTGTAAAGTGACAGTCAGTGAACCTATAATGTGTAAGCATAATAGACAGATGAATACTATTGCCAGATATTATAACAATGGTGATGGTAATTGTTAATAAAGTTTGTAGCTCAATAGAACAAAAAATAAAGACAGATGAAAGTAAATTAATAAGCGATCAATAAGTGATTGTGATCACAAGTGTTTCTGAAAGGATTAAGAGATGTGTGGATGTCTTGCTGTCACTGTAACTACCACCCACCTTAATATCTGCAGTTTGCAGTGGGGACTAGACAGTCCTTTAGAGAGAAGCTGAACTCCAGAATCTCCCAGGTCATTGGTACTCAGGTCCAGCTCTATCAGGGAGTTTGGAGACTGTAGAACAGCAGCCACAATTCCACAGGACTTATCTGTCAGTTTGCAGTCAGCAAGTCTGCATAACAAGATAAAGAAGCAAAAGCATAAATAAATAAATAAATGACTGAAAGAATGAATGAATGACAGAAAGTGTTTGAAGAGAGACTGCTATGCACGGCTGCTGTTTATCGTCTACAGTTCAGCTTTTAACTCCGCTGTTCCAGCTAAGATCACCAACCAACTCCACTCTCTAAGGGTGCCATCAAGCCTCTGCAGACTGGTTCTGAATTTTCTAACAGTCAGTCAGACTGGGAGACAGCACATCCAGCCAGATAACCATCAACACAGGAACCCCACAAGGCCGTGGGCTGAGTCCCCTCACTACATATCACTGTGTCTCCACCCAGCCTAACACCAGGGTTGTCAACTTTGCAGACGCCACATTGGACTGATCTCTGGGGCAGGTGAGGCAGCACAAAGGAAGGCGGTGGCTGGCCTTGTGGAACGGTGCCAGGACAACAACATAAAAAAACAACCAAAGGAGATAATCATTGTTGTGGAGAGAGTTTCTTCTTTTACATTTCTTGGTGTTAACATCGCGGAAGACCACACCTGGACCTTCAACATCACAAACCTGGCGAAGGAGGGACTGTAATTGCTTGTAATGACCTCTAAGGGGCACAATGCCCTTTGTGAACAAGGCGTGTTAAGGATGTTCAACCATATCCGGTCAACTTTTACGTTGGTAAACAACTGTAATGAGGCTATACCTACAAGCTAACTTGGAAATGAACTCTGAACTGGTGAAAAACATCGAGAATGTTTATCAAGCTTATTAGTGAGGTTCACCTTGCATAGTAAACTAGTATAACTACACTATACAAGTAATACTTATGCCTAATATTAATCTAGCCAACCGTACTTCACAAAACTAGATATGCCATCTCTGTTCCACCTGGAAAGCGTGACCATCATTAACGTCCACTGTGCACAGAGCCCATTGAGAATATTATGACTCAGGACATCACAGTCTGGTATGGAAGCACCACAGCATTATTCTCATTCTAACCATAATAGACCATTAACTAAGAATTTCTCCAAGATAAACTCCTAATTACTGTTTATTCATAGTTAGTAAGTTAGTTGTTGTGTATGAATTATGATCTTAATATGCTTTGGTTAGTATGGGGCTGATAAGGCAGTAGTACAACAGGAACAGTTATTCTCCAATAATATTCAGAAAAGATGGTCTCTTCATAGGAACAAAACTGAGAATTAGTGTATTAATAAGTGAGTTGTAATGACTAATAAATGGCTAGTATGTTAATTAGCATGGTAATAAAATGTTAGTTAATAGTGAATATGTGAACCCTAATCTAAAGTGTGAGCTAAACCCTTACTGTGAACAGATATCTATCTTGCATTAAATATCAGTAATATAATCATGTTTCATTTTACAACAACCAATCAGTTGCAATCCAGCTCTATCAAGGAGTTTGGAGATTGTAGAACAGAAGCCACAATTCCAAGGGACTTATCTGAGAGTTTGCAATCAGCAAGTCCACATAACTACATACAATAAAAAAAAAAACAAAAGTGAATTATCCCGAAGGTGTAACACACATGCAATACTGTTTACAATATGAGGAAGCATTTCCTGTAAGATTGTTGTAGTTTACTATATGGGGCCGATTCAAAGGAATTTTAGCTCAGACTCTTTATTTTTTTTTCCAAAGTACACGTCTAACAGATGAAAATCATTTTCTATGTAGACTGAGATGAAATACAATAGCTGATTGGTCTATAATATTCAGTATATGAGCTAAAGTATGATCTCATTTGTAAATAAATAAAAACAAAAGCGTTTATAAGATCAATAATCCTAATAAAAGGTTTCAAACTCTCACCGTGCCTTTCTGCAGCACCTCACAGCTGGGATCAGTCTCCTGCGTCCCTCATCTGATGTGTTGTATTTCTTCAGGTCAAACTCATCCAGCACCTCCTCAGACATCAGAAGCATGTGGGCCAGTGCTGAGCAGTGAGCAGGAGACAACTTCTGTTTGAAGTTATTTGATGACAGGAATTTCTGGATTTCTTTGTGCATGGAACGATCATTCAGTTCCAGCAAGCAGTGGAAAAGATTGATGCATCTTTCTGGAGAGAGATCTTCACTGTTTAGCTTCTTCATATACTGACATGTATCTTTAATGCTCTTTGAGGTGTTGTGCACTTGATTCAGCAGACCTTGCAGAAGTCTCTGATTGCTCTCTAGAGAGATGCCCATTAGGAAGCGAAGGAAAAGATCCAGGTGTCCATTCTTACTCTTCAAAGCCTCAACCACTGCACTCTTCAGCAACACGTGTAGATGATCTTGTGATTGCAACCCCAATGCTGACTGAAGAGATGATAAAATAGAAGGGCTGGAATCCTGTCTATGTTCTTCATGTAGGAGGAATGTCAATGGCTGGAGGTTCTCAGTCATGTAAGAGTTAAATACGAAAATAGCTGCCAGAAACTCCTGGATGCTCAGATGCACAAAGCAGTAGACCTTCTTCTGATGGAAGACTGACTCTTCCTTGAAGATCTCAGTGCACATGCCAGAGTACACTGAGGCTTCACTGACATCAATATCACACTCTCTCAGGTCTTCATTATAAAACATCAGATTGCCATTTTCTAGATTCTTGAAAGCCAGTTTGGCCAACTTCAGTAAAATTTCTTGCTGAGATTTCAGAAGTTTCTCTTGATTCTCTTGTTTTTCTGTTTCAGTTCCACTCTGATATTTCTGATTCTTCCTTGTAGTCTGAATAAGCAAGAAATGTATGAACATCTCAGTCAGAGTTTTGGGAATATCTTTGATGTTCTTCTTTCCCAGCATTTCCTGAAGCACAGTGGCTGCAATCCAACAGAAGACTGGAATGTGGCACATGATGTGGAGACTCCTGGATGCCTTAATGTGAGAGATGATTCTGCTGGCCTGATTCTCATCTCTGATTCTCTTCTTGAAGTACTCCTCCTTCTGTGAGTCAGTGAATCCTCGTACTTCTGTTACTTGATCAATATACTGAGCAGGAATTTCACTGGCTGCTGCTGGACGTGAGGTTATCCAGATAAGTGCAGAGGGAAATAGAGTTCTCTGAATGAGGCTTGTTATCAGAACATCCACAGATGATGTTTGTTTTACATCTGATAAGTTCATGTTCTGTTCAAAATTCAGAGTGAACCGGCTCTCATCCAAACCATCAACGATGAACACAACCTGACAGTCTTTATATTCACCATCATTCAGCTCTTTCAGTTCTGGATGGAAGTCAACCAGGAGCTTGTGAAGACTATACTGATCATTCCTGACTAAATTCAGCTCACGAAAAGGAAGGGGAAACATAAAGCCTACATTCTGATTGGCTTCCCCATCTATCCAGTCAAGAATGAACTTCTGCACTGAAACTGTCTTTCCAATACCAGCAACACCTTTGGTCATCACAGTTCTGATGTGCTTGTCCTGTCCAGGTAAGGACTTGAAGATGTCATTGCAGTTGATTGGTGTGTCTTCTGTGGTTTGTACTCTGGATGCTGACTCTACTTGCCAAACCTCATGTTCCTTATTCACCCCTTCACTCTCTCCCTCTGTGATGTAGAGCTCTGTGTAGATCTTTCTGAGGAGTGTCTCAGCTCCTGGTTTGATGATGCCTTCAGATATGTTCTCAAACCTCTTCTTCAGACTGGCCTTATGATTCTCTTTAACTCTCCTCAGGACCTCATTATCTGCTTGGAATTGATAAAAGAATGCAGGAAAGACAAGTACCATCATCATCATCATTAACAGATACTAATAACAATAATACAGAATACATAGTAAAATCCCAAGAGTTAAAATCACACAGTTAAACTATTACTGACTCTAATAGGGTTAAAAGTACCTGTATGACGATGTCACCCCATATGCTGCAATTATAAAATACCCAAATATATAAAAACATTTGGGCATCGTTTGAGTAGGCAAAATGAAAGTTAATAGGTTGGGGTGCTGATGACATCATATGTATAAATAAATAAATAACAATATTTAATAACGTGACATGGTGATGCACAAATGTTAATTTTGTGGTACAAACGTGTACAGTCGAGGTACAAACGATTCCAGCCATTTGAACTGGTTTTGGTCCAAATGGGGTGCTGGGTGCCCTTGATTAACAGACACATAATGTTCCTCTACTTCTAACAGTTTGTGCCCAAATGTTTATTTTGCCTGCACAAACGATGCACAAATTAATGCACAAACTGCAAATGATTTTATACAAGATTTCCAGCATAGGGGGCGTCTTTTCACACAGGTATTACATGTCAAAGTCTGCAGGTTGTGTGTGGATGGGAGACAGGAAGAGATGAATGCCCAGCTACAGCCCCACATATTTTAGCTACTCCAGAATTAACTGAGCAGTTTGCCTCCAACTCCACATTTGTAAGACTGTATTTATAACTTAAGCTGTCTCTAGTTTTGACATAACAAGTACACTGGATCAGATTCACTGAACTGGACTGATTTAGTTAGACAAACTAAACTCATCGGTTTTCTCATCAGAACTATGCAGATGAAGTGGAACATTAGATTAGATTTCCTTAGATAACCTAATTTGATCCTTGATAATATGGGTGTAGCGCCCCTTTGCTATCCCTTGCAATATGTTGGGGTGGCTACCCTAGGTTCTTTATATACTAATATATTATTACTGATATGATAATAGGTATAACCCCTGTGTGTCAATAGTAATGCAACTCCAAACCAGTTTTAAAATTAATAATTACTAAGTTTACTTGAAGATATATTTTAGATATTTACATACAAATGTTAGTAATTGAAACACAAAAAAATAGTACCCGGTTCAAACTCCTTCAGTTCCCAAATATTCAGTTCCTTGTTCAACGAACACAGTAATTCTAAATATTACCCTCTTCAATGTCCTTACCAATAAACTCAAACACTCAATAAACCTAAAGCCGGCAGTTTTATAACTAAACTGAAAATAATCCTCAAATACCGTAGGATGAATCACAATAACGTCGAGTGTCCGTCAGTAGATGCAGGCCTGTAGCGATGCTTGGGAGCGTAGAGACCTAAAACACAATGGCCGCTTCACGCCAATGCGCATTAAACAAACTCACCCCCGCAGAACTGGGCCTCGTCGTCCTCACCGCGGCAACGCTGTGTTGGCGAAGTTGAGTGTGGAAAACGTTGTCCTAGCCAAGCAGGGATGTCTATGGACTTTAGAGTTCGTCGGTCTGGGCCTCGCACGGCAGCCGAGTGGGCCACTCGCTAGTAACAGTCCAGTTAACTCTAATAAACTCGGTGGGTTTGACTAGCTTCCTTCAATGACTTGCAGAAAACGCTTAGCCAAAGTTCACTTTGAAAACGCCACATTAAACACTGAATACATGCAGTCTAAATGTTACAAAATGACTCACTAACCGTGTGTCACTACACATTCACCACAACATGCCGTAAAGTAGTGTTTTACCACTTAATAAACTTCGGTATCGCTGTGCGATTCTAACGTGTCTCTCTCGTTGCTCCTTCTTTGTCCTCTCTCCACTTCCTCATTTCCGCTGACCTCTAACCCTGACGTTGACTGCATCATCATTACAGGTAAGAGATTTATAACAAATGTATTTCTTTTAACATGTGCATGTAACATAATATTCTTGCACTACATCATTAAGAAAATAATATTTAAACAAACAAAATATACATAGCCAGCTTAACATTATGCACATAGCAATACAGTTTTTAAACATGAAATCCCCATACACTTCAATGGTATGAACTTCACAGTATTAACACACTTAACTGTTTTTGAACTTTTTAACCTTTTCAATTCTATTTATTCTAATTATGAGCTTCTTATATTTATACTATTTATTGTACCACTTATTTATTTCTCTAATCATCGCCTTATCCTCATAGGGCTACATCCTCCCCCTTCTAACTGTCTGCATGTCCTCATGAGACAAACTAACACGCAGAATAAGGAAAGGTTATTAAACTAACTTAGGTTTCAATAACCTAGTTTAATAATAATGCCCTTGTGGACAATAGTGATGGGCTTATCACTAGCCTTTCCTGGTTCATCGTAAGTCAAACGAATTACAGGTTTCACATGCCTTTTAGGTCTAGAGCTAGATCTAAGATTGTGCTCTACCTTTGCTGAAGTACTAGTTTTAGCTTTAGGAGTACGTACGGGTGTTCTAACTTCTCTCTGTTCTGGCTCAGAGTCAGAGGGATCGGAGTCAGTGGTGTGTTCGCTGACATCTTCACCTTCTGCTTGAGACGACTCCTCACGTCTGTCATTAGGAGATTGTCTATGGGATTCTTCATGGTCAGAGACCTCCTCAGTTTCCTCATTGACTGACATTTCCTCTTCACTATGACTATAGACTCTTTCATCTTCTCCACTGGGTTCCTGGACAGCCGGCTCCTCACCCTCTTCTCTGGAACCTGCAGTACTGAGCTCTCCATAGGTCCTCCTTGGTAAGAGCTGATGCAGACCTTTCCAGTAAGATCTATGAGTCCGTCCATAATCCATGTCTGAAGATGAATCCGTGTCACTATGTTCCATGTCCGTTGTTCTTTCCGTCCTTCTTTGGTGTTTGTCTTTGGTTCTTGTCCTCTGTAACCTCGTCTTTGGTCTCACAGGTGACGGTTCACAACCTTCAACATCCGGCATCCTTAAAGACTGACTAATGGGCAAGAGATGATCTCTGTGTATCGTCTTCGTGCCACCTTTCCCATCTTTAGGCTTCACTTTGTAAACAGGTAAGTTGGGTAGTTTTCCAACCACAACATATGGCACTGAGCTCCAGCGGCTTTCGAGTTTGTGTTTACCTTTTAGCCCCAGATTTCTGAGAAGCACTCTGTCACCAATGTCAATAGTCTGAAAACGCACTTTCTGGTCATACGCTCTTTTATTTCTTTGATGTGTCTTGTCTGCTGATTTGCTCGCAAGCTCGTAGGCTTTCTGCAGGTCTTCCTTCAGCCTCTCCACATACCTGGAATGATGTCTGTCTCCAGTTCCATCAGCTGAGGTGCCGAAACACAGATCCACTGGCAGCCTAGCTTCTCTGCCGAACATCAGTAGATACGGTGAAAATCCAGTTGAGTCACATTTCGTACTGTTATAGGCATGGACAACGTATGGAATGTGCTGACTCCACGATCGCTTCTTCTCATGCCCCAATGTTGCTAACATGGACAGTAAAGTACGATTGAATCTTTCGGGTTGAGGGTCCCCTTGAGGATGATAGGGCGTGGTTCGGGATTTCCGTACCCCCAGCATCATCAGGAGCTCTCTAATCAAGCGACTTTCGAAGTCTCTTCCTTGATCCGAATGTATTCGGCTGGGCAGACCATAGTGCACGAAGTACTTTTCTACCAGGACTTTGGCTACTGTGAGGGCTTTCTGGTTCCTCGTCGGAAATGCCTGGGCGTACCGTGTGAAATGGTCTGTCACGACCAATACATTACTAATCCCCTTCGAGTCTGGTTCCATGGAGAGAAAATCTATGCAAACAAGATCCATTGGGCCACTGCTCACAATCTGATGCAGGGGTGCAACCTTCTTGCAAGGGGTCTTCCGCACGACACACTCTCCACAGTCCTTGACATACTGCTCAGCATCCATTGCCATCTTGGGCCAATAGAACCTACCACGGAGCAGGTCAATGGTCCGGTCCACTCCTAGATGACCCATGTCATCATGAAGGGATCGCAGGACAGCCTCTCGGAACTCAGCAGGTAGCACGAGCTGTGGTACCATTTCTCCCGAGGATCTCTTGCTTGTTCTCTGAAGCAGGCCATCTTTCAGCGCAAGACGGTCTCTTTCTCTTTTAAACAACATAAGGTCAAGAGCTATCTCCTTGTCTAATTGAATGTCCATGATAAATACTTGAGTAATAATGGAAAATAAAAAATTCTAAACTGCAAACTATTTTTTCTATATGGTACCTTTAATGTACCTACTTAGCACTAAAATTTACTAAATGACACTTAGGTTTACCTATCCCAGCGGTGCCTCCATTTTTTATGTAGCGCCCCTTTGCTATCCCTTGCAATATGTTGGGGTGGCTACCCTAGGTTCTTTATATACTAATATATTATTACTGATATGATAATAGGTATAACCCCTGTGTGTCAATAGTAATGCAACTCCAAACCAGTTTTAAAATTAATAATTACTAAGTTTACTTGAAGATATATTTTAGATATTTACATACAAATGTTAGTAATTGAAACACAAAAAAATAGTACCCGGTTCAAACTCCTTCAGTTCCCAAATATTCAGTTCCTTGTTCAACGAACACAGTAATTCTAAATATTACCCTCTTCAATGTCCTTACCAATAAACTCAAACACTCAATAAACCTAAAGCCGGCAGTTTTATAACTAAACTGAAAATAATCCTCAAATACCGTAGGATGAATCACAATAACGTCGAGTGTCCGTCAGTAGATGCAGGCCTGTAGCGATGCTTGGGAGCGTAGAGACCTAAAACACAATGGCCGCTTCACGCCAATGCGCATTAAACAAACTCACCCCCGCAGAACTGGGCCTCGTCGTCCTCACCGCGGCAACGCTGTGTTGGCGAAGTTGAGTGTGGAAAACGTTGTCCTAGCCAAGCAGGGATGTCTATGGACTTTAGAGTTCGTCGGTCTGGGCCTCGCACGGCAGCCGAGTGGGCCACTCGCTAGTAACAGTCCAGTTAACTCTAATAAACTCGGTGGGTTTGACTAGCTTCCTTCAATGACTTGCAGAAAACGCTTAGCCAAAGTTCACTTTGAAAACGCCACATTAAACACTGAATACATGCAGTCTAAATGTTACAAAATGACTCACTAACCGTGTGTCACTACACATTCACCACAACATGCCGTAAAGTAGTGTTTTACCACTTAATAAACTTCAGTATCGCTGTGCGATTCTAACGTGTCTCTCTCGTTGCTCCTTCTTTGTCCTCTCTCCACTTCCTCATTTCCGCTGACCTCTAACCCTGACGTTGACTGCATCATCATTACAGGTAAGAGATTTATAACAAATGTATTTCTTTTAACATGTGCATGTAACATAATATTCTTGCACTACATCATTAAGAAAATAATATTTAAACAAACAAAATATACATAGCCAGCTTAACATTATGCACATAGCAATACAGTTTTTAAACATGAAATCCCCATACACTTCAATGGTATGAACTTCACAGTATTAACACACTTAACTGTTTTTGAACTTTTTAACCTTTTCAATTCTATTTATTCTAATTATGAGCTTCTTATATTTATACTATTTATTGTACCACTTATTTATTTCTCTAATCATCGCCTTATCCTCATAGGGCTACATGGGTAAAAATTATATGGAATAGAATGTAGCAGAGGAGTGGAAGTGGAGTAGAAAAGCTTCCTAATGACACAACAACAACACTGAACCCTTATATACCTTGTGTGCTCCTTGTGTGTGGTGTGTGTTCAGTCTGCAGGTGTCTGCTGCTCTCTGCCATGTCTATGTGTTCATCATCATCATCATCATCCAGAGGAGACTGAGGGTCTGAAGACCTCAACACACTGCAGAGACAGAAGAACAAAGAAATGGGTTAATATGCAGTTTGTTTATGTGTTTGTGTGTGTCTGTGTGCATGGACGTGTTTGTGTCTGTGTGTGTGTATGTGTCCATGTACATGTCTGTGTGTGTGTGTGTGTGTGTGTGTGTGTGTGTGTGTGTGTGTGTGTGTGTGTGTGTGTGTGTGTGTGTGTTTGTGCAGTGAGTGTGTGTGTGTGTGTGTGTGTGCGTGTGTGATGGAGGAATGTAACACTAGTTTATTCATTTTTAAATCAGACAGATCATTTTTAAATCAGACAAATCAGACATACTTCTGCTCATGTGTACTCCTGATAATTCTGTTCATGTGCTGAGCTTGTGCCTTCCTCATGTTCATGTGTGTGCTCATGTCTAAATTCTGGGACTACTAGAGTTTGTCATTTGAAGAAATCTGATACTTATGTTCAGTTCCTCTCTACTAAGAGAGTGTGTGGTCTCTACTAAGAGAGGAACCTTCCAGAGCCATTTGTGAGGTTACAAAGCGTCTGTATCACTGTATACAAACTGGCTGTGTCCAGTGTGTGTATCACTGTATACAAACTGGCTGTGTCTAGTGTCTATCACTGTATATAAACTGGCTGTGTCTAGTGTCTGTATCACTGTATACAAACTGGCTGTGTCCAGTGTGTGTATCACTGTATACAAACTGGCTGTGTCTAGTGTCTGTATCACTGTATACAAACTGGCTGTGTCCAGTGTGTGTATCACTGTATACAAACTGGCTGTGTCCAGTGTCTGCATCACTGTATACAAACTGTCCAGTGTCTTCTTTGGACTTGTGTTGTATCATCTTGACAAAAGCATTTCTCCCTCTTTGCAAAGATTAAGCAGCGCTCAAATTTGACATTGTGGTCTCTGACTCATTTTTAACAAAATCATAATTAGTATTTATCTATCTGTGTGAGTGAGTGTGTGTGTGTGTGTGTGTGTGTGTGTGTGTGTGTGTGTGGTCACCCATCTCCACCCATATGTGTAAACTCACTTTAGCACTGATGGGTCTGGTTCACTGTGTGTGTGAGACAGTGTGTGTGCATGAGAAAGAGAGAGAATGTGTGTGTGTGAGAGAGAGAGAGAGAGAGAGAGAGAGAAAGAGACAGAGAGAGAAAGAGTAAGAAAATGCATGTCTGTTTGTATCTGTATGTATCTGTCTGTGTGTGTGTGTGTAAACTGTCACCCATCTCCACCCATATGTCTAAACTCACTCTAGTCCTGATGGGTCTGGTTCAGAGCTGAATTTGGGAGGTAAAGACAGGGATCGATCGCTCTTCATGGACACACCACTGGGCACTGGAGATGGAGGCCTAGGTGTGTGTGAACTGCAAACACACAGAGACAAAACATATGAAATTACCAGTGGTGTTTGTGAGTGTCAGTATGTGTGTGTGTGTGTAGCTGTGTGTGTGTGTATGTGTGTGTAAAGTTTTATGTTTTGTTTCACAAAGGTAATGTTTTAAGTTGAATATTTGAAAGACGTTTGAAGATTTAGTTTGGGTTTTATGATTTATGTTAGGACGAACACTAGTGGGTGATGTCATAGCCGGGGCTGTGGGTTGGCTGAGGGAGATGGAAAATGCAGTCTGTTTAATCAAACTGTTTTGACCATACCTCAGTTACGTTTTCACCACTTCACAATTGTATTCGTTTAGTTTAGAATTTCCGCCTATTTTCAACAAGTTTTCATTCATGCCTTTCTCCTCAACTGGATCAATAAATTATTTTTTGTACCATGACACCAAGTCTGCGTTTAATCCAAGCCGAGGCCTGGTGTTTGCCATCACCATCGAGCAGGCTTTGGAAATAGCCACCACAGGTTATGTTCCTTCATCCAAGCAGATATGTCAGAAAGACAATCAGAGGGAAAGGACAGATAGGAGAAGCATCTATGCATTTCAAAAACATCTTTTTTCCACCTACGAAATATTGCTAAAGTTAGAAAGTATCTATCCTTTGAGGATGCTGAAAAATTAATACATGCATTTATTACTTCCAGACTCGATTATTGCAATGCTCTGTTCTCTGGGTGTAGTAATACCTGGATCAAAAACCTACAGCTAATACAAAATTCTACGGCCCGAACACTCGGACTAAATATGAACACTAGGACTAAATATGAATATATCTCTCCTATCCTTGCTTCCTTACATTGGCTCCCTATTAAAAGTTACATCGATTTTAAAATACTCCTACCCTACAAAGCCCTCAGTGGCCGGACTCCTCTCACCCTCCCCTCCTGAGTGGACTGCAACCAACACTACATGAGGCCCATTCCAGCACTGACTCTCCATCATAGAGGCCCTTCCTAGACGCCCATGCCAGGCCCGACTCCCCTTCCCTGTGGCTTTGTGACTGACCCCCCTCACAAAGCCACTGTCAAAAGGACCCTTATTGTTACCCCCATGAACCATCTCACTCCTTTGAGTTTGACACTATGTCTGGCCACTGCTACATTGTCCAGCCATAATTCCTGATAACCACCTATGGACTGACTACTATGTAATGAAAAATGGAATAATAATCTTGAACTATTATGAACCTTAGCTAAAACCATAGACAACTTGTAATCTATCATGGTTACTACTGATTGTAATTTTCCTGCATGACCCCTGGCAGTTGAGTTAGCCCCTTGAGTTGTGGATCTGCCCAAGGTTTGTTCCTAGACTAACTAAAAATAAGGGAGTTTTTCCTTGCCCCTTTTGCTCTTGGGTGCTCCTTCTGTAAAGTGCCATGAGATAATACTATTGTAAAAGGCGCCGTATAAATAAAACTGAATTGAATTGAATTGAGAAGCCATGTGAGTGGATGATTGGACCCAAAGAGGTAGTGTGGCACAGGGAAGGGGCCCATGGACTGAGCCTTGGGGCACCCCTGTGGTGAGGTAGCGTAGTGTTGATGTTTGTCTTAGCCATGAAATACTGAACGATCATCCTGTAAGATAGGATTCAAACCAGGAGTGCGCTTTGCAATTGATGCCCATGTTTGTGAATCTGTTTAATAGGATACGGTGGTTGACCACATCAAATGCTGCTGATAGGTCAGGAAGGATGAGTACTGAGGATCAACCTGCCACTTCAGCTTCTTTTAAGACTTCTGTCAGCGCCGTTTCAGTGGAGTGGCCACTTTTGAAACCAGTTTGGTTGGAATCAAGGAAGTCCTGTGTGTGTGTGTGTGTGTGTGTGTGTGTGTGTGTGTGTGTGTGTGTGCAAACTGTCACCCATCACCACCCATATGTCTAAGCTCACTCTAGTCCTGATGGCTCTGGTTCACTGCTGAATTTGGGAGGTAAAGGCAGGGACCAATCACTCTTCAAGGACACACCACTGGGTGGATGTGGACTGCAAACCGAGAGACAAAGCACATGAAATTACTACTAATGACTGTATGTGTGTGTGTGTGTGTGTGTGTATGTGTGTCCACACTCACCCTGTGGTCTGTGTTGGTGTTTCATTCCTGTTCCCAGGCTCATCCATGGCCTCCTCAGTCTCCACGGTAACACAGCTGTGTTTCTCAAGGTGCTGCTGACCTTCAGCCTCTGGATTCACATCACAGTCAGTGTATCACTGGAACCAAAACAACAGACAAAAAAACACTGAACCAGTGTCTCATTGGGACAGAAACAACAAAAAGCATGTACTGAAAATAATTTCAGGACTTTTACAAAAACATCAGAGCAGCCCTCTATCTCATCAACTCATCAGGGCCCCCAGCTCCTGTTTGCCTGGGGCCCCCAAAGCACTTTGAA
Source organism: Tenualosa ilisha (assembly GCA_015244755.2). Lineage (NCBI taxonomy): Eukaryota > Metazoa > Chordata > Actinopteri > Clupeiformes > Clupeidae > Tenualosa > Tenualosa ilisha. Next base: position 615,283 of record PYXC01001537.1, on the reverse strand, counting down.
ATGTCTGACCTGTTCATGAGGGGGAGCCTATTGCTTGTCAGCACCTGAGTGCTCCCTGGACTGGGACTACTAATCTATGGGCAACCGAACCTACAGTTTGCTGAAGGAAGTAATCCAAGGATATATAAGTGTATGTTGGTATATACAGCAAGGAGAGAGAGACAGATGGTCTCCCCTTGCAACTTGCATGAGTGGAACATGGAGTAGAATCTGGGGTGTAGTGGACAGGGGGTGCAGGGAAAGAAAGTCTCCCTACTTGTTCAAACGTGATTTAAAATCATTGGTTATTTTAGTGCTAGTTTAGTTTAGCTCTATCTGTACATGCAGGTTTTGTATCTTTTCTGCTTTAGCAACAGCATCAACCAGCTTAAAAATCACCACTAAATAGAAGTTTTAGTTTAATGGCTGAATAAATTGGCATAATTGTTGCAAGATATATGAAAATAACCCAATCTTTTTTTTGGCTCAACTTACCCCACACATAGACTTACTAGGCGTAAGTTGTGCCACATTCTTTTTTTAATATGGTCATTTTTTTTCAATATAATCACTTTAAACATATATATATATATATATATATATATATATATATATATATATATATATATATATATTTTTTTTTTTTTTTTTTTTTTTTTTAACCCTAATAGTAGCAGGACACTTTGAATGTTTATGTGGTGTGAAAATTGCAAAAAGAAAACTTTAACAGATGGGTGTGATTATGTAAAAAGTGGCTCAACTTACTTGCACTGACTTGTGAATAAAAAAATAGTCTTTTGTTAGTCATTACACATCACTTATTAATACCATATTCTGCATGAGCTTATTCTACCCATAGTGGACTATTAATTCAGAAATTTGCCATCGTAAGTAAGTTAGTTGTTGTATATGAATTATGATATTAATATGCTTTGCTCAGTAAGGGGCTTATAAGGTGCTAGTACAACAGGAACAATTATTCTCTACCAAAAAATGTAATTAGGACTTACTTGGACAAGATTAGAACTGTTCCTATGAATAGACCACAGTATCACTGAGGGAGAATAACTGCTCCTGTTGTACTACTGTCTTATAAGCCACAGTAACCAAAGCATATTAAATCATAATACATATACAACAACTAACTTACTATCTGCGAATAAACAGCAATTAAGAGTTTATATTGAAAAAATGAGAAGTTAATAGTCTATAATGGCTAGAATAAAGTCATGCAGAATAAGGTATTAATAAGTGATTTGTAATGACTAACAAATGGCTAGTATGTTATTAATTATTAATTTGCATGTTAATAAGCAGCTTGTTAATGGTGGATCTGTGTGTGCTAATATATATATATGTGTGTGTGTGTGTGTGTGTGTGTGTGTGTGTGTGTGTGTGTGTGTGTTTGTGTGTGTTATGGCATGCCATTTAGGAAACTACAGAATATATCAAATGAATGTTTGAATATATGAAATGTAATGAAACCTGAATACATTAAATGAATGCTTGAATATATTGAATAAATACTTGAATATATTGAATGAACGCTTGAATATATTGAATGAACGCTTGAATATATTGAATGAACTTCAAAACTGACGTCATCACGGCACTGGCGCCATCTTTTGTCATTACGTATCTATGTGGCAGTTAGAGGTTTGCAATATGAGCCAGAGCGAGTCTGCAAGAAATTGAGTTGTAGCTGTCATGAGTAATGAGGATATACTAGGATATATATATTCCATATATTCAAGTTTCATTCAATATATTCAGACATCCATTCAATACAGCATGCCATAATATATATACATATATACTGATAGCTACAATAAAATAAACGCTCACGTCTGGCCCAAATGACTGTAAAAGGTCAAATATCATTGGCACTGATGAGTTTCTGGTCCATTTCTTTAGATAGTTCTATGGTATAAATGAGTGTGGTGGCTCTGACTATGGCAAGTTTACATTAAACTCTAAATACTTTACTATTGTTTGCCTTCAGTATGTAACAGAGGGGACCACAGAGTACAACAATCCACACAATGTCACCATGTTTCCAAAGTCAAAAGTGATTAGGCTGTGATTCACCTTACCTCAGTGTCCAGAAAAATAGTCCTTCAGTCTCAGCTGTTCCTCATCAACTCTTCAGCTGCCCCTGAGGACACAGCAAATCCATAGACTGACTGTATGAGAACAGGTCTGAACACGACACACAGAACACTGAGACTCTTCTGTCTCACAGGGAAAAGGGCCTGAGAGGCCAGTGTGCTGTAGCAAAGAAGGCAGAGGTTTTGCTCTGAGCCTCCAGTCTCTCTTAATACAATTACAGCCCTGAGACACAGGAAAAGAGGATCAGAGATAGTGTCAGAGCCAAAGGCTAAGGTTTTGTGGTTAAATTTCACAGTAGGCAGTCACATTGTTAGCAGGCATGTGACTGGTGCTGACAATCACAGATAAAGCCCACAGTCTCACACTGTGTTTATTGTCAGTTACAGAGGGGCATAGTAACAATGTATGTCTACTAATACTTCACTACTGTACTTCAGTTATTTGGGGTATTACCTATAGTATAGTTTTTTTTTTTATAGATTATGGAACCACAGCTGTGGGTGTATCCGCTAACAACCCCACTCCTCTGGGTTATATTGCTTACATAGTACTGCAGGAATGTTCAAAACAGTTACACGTTACATCTTTAACATAACAAGTTTTATTTTACACTGATAAAATGTATTTGCACCTCTGTTCAGTCATGTCTACTTTTTATGCAGGGAGAACCACAAATGCTTGCACAGCTCATGAAATTCTAGCTGAGGATCAGCAGTTTCACTTGGTAGTCAGACTTCTAAGTCTGTTTTTTTATTTCTGTTTTGTTAGCTGTGCTTTCACTTCCCCTACAGTCAAGAACTGGTTATGTTGCAGCACTGAACTTGCCTGGACTTGACTCAGTCTCATCCTCACCTGTAGGTGACTAAGGTCTCTTGCTGATATAATCTTTATCCATGAGGTGATCTCTCCCAATGCTAAGGACCACTGACAGAAACACCAGAAGTGCTGAAGTATCAGTTTTTCCTGCTAGGTCTAGCCTGCTTTTCATCAAGCGTCTCAATGTGTGAGCTTGCCTCAGTCTCATCCTGCAGGTGACTATGGTCTATCTGATATAATCTGTCTCCATATAAGGTCATCTCTCCCAGTGCTGGGGACCACTGACACAGGCCACTCTGGCTACCTTTCTATCATCTCCCACTTCCCTGAGGTGGAATCAATGAAGGCAGATCAAATGTCTCAAAACATGCATCTAGTTCACCTCTATCCCATCAGGAGCAGAAGCCTGTTTTTGATTGGATCCCTATCGCAGGCAAACAAAACAAATGGGGAAAATGGTGGAACAGAAATGAGGAACTCTCATGTTGTGAAACATCTGGTCCCAGAATCAGCAGCTTTAGATCCTCTCAGTAGTCATGTTTCATTAGTACTTCCTCTGCATTGTGGAGGTGGGGCTTCACTAAACACCACCCACATATTTAATTATAATACAGTATATTCATTAGTGATGTCAGAGAATCAGATCTTTATAACCTATTCAGACAGAGAGAGAGGAGCTTAGAATAGAATCAGATCTTTATAACCTATTCAGACAGAGAGAGGAGCTTAGAATAGAATCAGATCTTTATAACCTATTCAGACAGAGAGAGAGAGGAGCTTAGAATAGAATCAGATCTTTATAAGATTACAGCTTTGCCCAGTGAGATGACTTTATTTGGCAAGGCTTAATATAGGGAGGCAAATTGGCCTGTACTGCTGTATTACACAATTTTATAAATAATCAAAAAAAAGTATTCGGAGTACAGCTCTGAGATTTGGCACATTTGCACTCCTTACACAGGAGAATTGATGTGAACTTTTCAATAAAATCCATGACATAAACTGTGAGACTGTGGCCCTGAACAATTGATAATTGACAAAATTGTAAGTCGCTTTGGATAAAAGCGTCTGCCAAAAACATAAACATAAAGTGTCATTTTGAGGAATTCAGGGGTTCATAAATGTCCTAAAAGAAGCAGCTTTCCATCTAAACCTGAGATAAACACCTTTCACTGACACTCCTGAATGCCTGAAGAGAGAGATGCGGACGCCAAGGAATGTTGTGCTGCTGACCCTCTCCAGTGGACAGCCATTGGTGTGCAGTGGGGAGTGTTGAATCTTTGAGCTCTCAAGTCCACAATGATGTCTTTTGTCTTGTGGCCATTAAGAGAGAGGTTGTTATCTGCACAGCAGCCCAGCAGCTGTTTCACCTCCCCTCTGGATGAGGTTTCATCATCAGTACTGATGAGACCCACTACTGTGGCCTCATCTGCTAATGGGATGAGCTGCTTTGGGCTGGACTGGGCAGTTAGTGTGATTATCAGGGGGAAGTGCAGTGGACTGAGCACACAGCCTAGACTATCATGTATCTGTCACAGTCAACTCATTTGAAGAGATTACAAAACAAATGATCACAGATTTACCTCTCTGAACACTGGACTCATTCAAAGTATAATTAATGTTTTTAGCAAATACAATGGATTTAGGAAACAAAGAAAAAAATACCAATATACAATATCGAATTTTACAAAGTAATCATAAAATCAGTCAAGGTTTACCAGAATACACACATGAGTATTCCAAAAGATCTTATCTAGATCTTATGTGTGTGTGTGTGTGCACACACAAATATTTTCCCTAACATTCCATACCAAAATAGCACACTAAAGTGTGTTAATGCATACCTACCTTCAAATTGAACTGTGACACACACACACATATATCATTGGGCACAATGTTTTTTTGTGTGTGTTGCCTTTGAATCTAATTGAATATGAGAAATACGGAAGATATAGGGAAGAAAATGAGAGAAGAGGAAGGGATTAAAAAGAGAGGGAGTGAAAGAGAGCAAGGGTGATATATTTAATCTAAGATTTCTTCGATGTAGCTTGATTGTTAATCTGTTTTTAGATAAGTCACTTCTGACAAAAGCGTCTGCTAAATGCATAATGTAAAAATGTATTGTAAATTTATGGTAGATTTAGAAATGCAAAGTGTATTGTAAGTGTAGAGTAGCCTACATGTAACCGCGGCTCAAAATGCTTATGTCTCAAAATCAAATAGGCCCATTAACTTCACCTTCAGCTTTATTGTTCATGCAGGGCAACTGGTTGTGCAGCAAGACACCAGGTACAAATATAGACGACATAAGACGCAAGACACAACAGACCATAATGTGCAGTGTGCACATCATTAGACACAGTACATAAAATCAAGAAA